>OY986042.1:39813438-40413438 GCA_963920215.1 Nineta flava
AATTTTTTCTATTAAGAGTAACATTTAAGGAAAGAATCGATACAAAAAAGTGTATACAATTGGGTATATGTTTAGCTTTTATAAAATTATTAATTTTTATAATTTGACAAATAATATTGCTTCAATAAGAGCAATGATAGATGTTTGAGATGAAATTGCGTCATAATCAATCAGTTGTTGAAAAAAAGATAGAAATAAAAGTTATTGATAAAAAAAAAAAGAAAACATTTTTGTCTTTATATTTTTTTGTATCTCTTACGATTTGAAAAGTGGATTTTTGGAAAGTAGTCCATAGTACAACATTGTCCCTTCCCAAAGACAATTTCCCAAATATTGTCCTTGTTAAATAAAATATGATAAAATATGAAGGTTGTTTGAATAAACTTCTATTTCTAGAACAAATTTTATTTAACTAATTAAAAAGAATAATTGTTTGAAAATAATTACCGACACGTCGAATGTAAAAAAATAAATAAATATATAAAATGGAATAATTATACTACGGATAATAGAATAATTGTTTTTCTTTACTGTTTTATTTTATCTTAATTTAGAACAACAGTGTGTTCAAAATCCTTACACTCGCTACTATAGAAAACCTACAGAACAAGCATGTTTGTAAGTAGTTGAAAAAAGAACCTCTTTGAATTCACAGTCGTCACTTCTTAAATTAAAAAAAGAAAATACGTTTCAAAAGAAAATAATTTTATTAATTGAAGTATCACTCTTAAAAAATACTACTAGGGAAATATTTATGTTTTTATTCTTTGTTCAGTTTAATATATTTTTGTATCCAGTGTGGTCCATTAAAAATGATACCCATTTCTTTTTTGCAAAAGTTGCAAAAGTTTTTTGCAACCGTTTTTTCATCTACTAAATGGTAAGACAATAAAATGGTATCAACGAAATGGTCGAATGTGGGAAGTCTAAAAATATGATACAAAAGTTTGATGGAGGCAATCTGAAAGTTCCACAAGGTTATTAGTCTTAAAAAAATTAAAAAAGTATAGTTTTTACGATAAACGGTTATATTGTACGCTGTCAAAGCTACAAAATAATAATAATGAATCAATCTGGGACTTTAATCAGACTCAAAGAAAATTGTGGGACGCATAACAATCGATTTATCTGTAAATATTGAGGTCAAAGAAGACAGTCAAAATGCAGATAAAATCGTTTAACTTAAAAAGTTTAGGTATTAGCGAAATTTCGCCGAAGGAAATACAACTATTGCTTTTAGATAACCTATATATATATATATATATATAGGCCCTGGATCTCGCTTTAGCTATTATTAAAATGCCTAGTGGAAGCAGCCCCAGTATGACTTATGACTTTCATGGCAGCTGGCAGCTAATGTATCAGCTTCATCGACCTGATAGATTATAATATATATATATATATATATATATATATATATATATATATATATATATACGTGTTTCATGTTTCATATTTGTAAAGATATAAAGTTGTAGAAAATTAGTTCTAGTATAATTATTTTTTCTGTTACACTAATATTTTCAGAAATACTTACAATTTAAGATTGATTAAAATCCTAAATATCTCTGTACACTTTAGAGTTTGAGAAAAATGATATGGTAATGAACTGTAGCAAACATGATTTTCTACAACTCTAGATTTTTCGATTGTTCTAACATTATGAGATATATTGTATGTCTTCTGTTTTCTCCTATCTCTATGCACCCCTTGACCAATGCTATTTTTTTATAAAATTGGCCTTGCAAATACCAAAATCAACAGATACAAAATTTCATTATGATTAGACTAAAATAGTGACCACTAGAGATTGATTTATCTATTATAAGGAAATTCGCTAAAAGTTGTATAATAAAAGTAATTTTGCGGAAAGTTGACGCAGCTTCTGCTTAACGAATTTTTTTTTTATAGGTGCATTTTTTAAATATACTTAGGTTTTCTTTATGTAAACTGATATGCCTTTCAGTATATAAAAACCATATAAATGTTGTTCTTGTGCAATAAATTTATACGTAACATTTTTGATGACCACCCTATATATGCTATAAAATGGGTTAGGAACAAATGATTATTATTACAGCATTATCATTATTATTTTTACACCCATTTTAATGTTTACTTTTCTAAGATTCTAAAAGAGTGGTTTTCTAAGTATTCAGTTAATGTTTTCTAGTAATTTTTTTATATATTTGTTTTCTAGTATATGTTGCAATTACTTTAGTCCCAAATACGACGTTTCGGACAACTATATAGGACCATCAGCGGCTTTAAGGTTAATCTGCTTTTAAAAAAAAAACGCCCCAGAATAATCCCTGCTAACTAAAACTAACCGACAAATGATATCCGTTACCCAAATATCTTTGATTCCTTAATGAAACAAATGTCCTTAAGTCTAGGAAGGTAAATGTCTTATGAAATTTGTAAGAGTTTTTAGGGATTTTGGTGACGTTACCAGGTAGAAAAAATCATTTTTCTGACTAATACAGTTAATATTTGTCCAATTTTAATGAAATTTTGTTTGAAACCCACTATTTTGGGGTGTGTTTTCAATTTATTGAATAAAGAATTGAATAGCGTTAATCGATTTCGTGATAAAAGCGGTAATATATTCATTCAATTCAGATAAAATTTGCCGAAGATAGGCCAAACAAAATTTCTTGAATTTGGTGGCACCAGATGACAAAAATCAATTTGTTGACAATCAAAGTAAATTTTTGGGCGATTTTAATGAAATTTTTTTAAACCAACCATTTTTGGGGTATAATTTCCTTTTTTAAATATAAAATTGTCTACCGTTAATTAATTCTGAGATACAAGATCCATGTTTAGACAATCTCAAAAACAAACAGAGAAATCTCCGTGTTTCATTTTCAATATTATATATTATATATATATACCGTCTGTTTTGGACAGCTTTGCTAATAGAGAATCAATGTTAAATATTATTTACTATATAACTACACAATGCTTCATAAAGAAATAAAAATAGTGGGGGTACTCTGTAGTTAGTAGTGTCTGTGTGCATATGTAATGAATAATAATATTATAAATTAAGTGGGCATCACTAAATCTCCCTCCACTCTTAAATGACATTAAACCAACATCATAACACAAGCAACCCAGTTGTTTGTAATTATGTGTATGTATGTATGGTTTTATAGTAGATATTTTATTTATTTATTTAACATTGATTCCCTATTAGAAATGCATTTGAAAACAGACTGTATACTAGGTTTAAAAAACAGAGAGGGTGATTTGAATATACATTCAAGTAAGACACAATGTACTACATTTGTATCTAGTGTATCGACTACAGATCATTAACTATGACAAAACATGTTTCATAATAATGTAACGTCAGCACTGAATAGTTCCATGTTTGTAGTATTTTTTTCATTGTTTTAATGTTTTTTCCCGAATAAACGACGTAGACTCACATAAAATTATATATATATATATATATATATATATATATATATATATATATATATATATATAGATGTTCCAATTTAATATCAATATATATATATATATATATATATATATATATATAGATGTTCCAATTTAATATCAATATATATATATATATATATATATATATATATACATATATATGAAATCATAAAGTTCTAATTAGTTTTTTAATTATTTACTACATTATTTTTATTATATGCAAATTTGTATTATGTGAGTGTTACCAACAACCAAGCCCATTTAGTACAATTACGTTCAACAAAATCGTCAATATTCTAAACTAAAAAAGTCTATATTGAAATTAGAAAACAGTCATGGTTGTATGACACAGTTTAAATGCTCCGGAAAAAAGACAGTTATAAATTAGTACACCATGATTTTTAAACTTTTGTTGAAATAGGCTATCCACAATACTCTGTTTTTTTGTAAACTGGTGTCTATTTATTCATTGTTAGTATGGTTCCCTTACGGTTATATTCTACCAACGGAAGTGACCAGCATTTACTTAATTTGACATTTAAGTAATATGTTTGAACATTGATAACATTTTCAGACATTAAGTGCTTGATATGAACAAATCATACACATCTAGGATTGGAATCGTACCCACGACTTATGGCATTTCAGACCAACGCTCCACCTGTAAGCTACCTGAGATGTTATGGTAGTAGAATGTATATGATACCTCACGTCCTTGATTTCATTTTGTTATTAATTTGTTCATTTACTATTTTATTACATATTTTATACCCAGTATATTTAATAGTTACCAGGGTGTACTAAGTTTAGTTCCGACTTTGTAGCGGCTGTCTTCCTGTCAACACGATAACTCAAAAACGAGAAGAGATACCAAGCTGAAATTTTGTATGTGTATTATAGAGCTAAAAAGTCGAGTCAAGTTCGTTAATGGGTAATATCAGAACAAGTATCCCCCGTCATGAGGAAAAATATATATCTTGGAAACCGTAAGAGATAGAAACAAATTTTGAACCAAAAAGTTCACTTCGCTCTTTAAAATAAACATTGTTGGTTCAAAACTTTGTTTTCATGAACTTAATAGATTTCTTATAATTTGTAGCATCTTTGAAACTGTAAGAGATAGAAAAAAACATTTAAAGACAAAAAATGTTCCGGTTTAGAAATAAACAGATTTTGTTTGAAATTTTTTTCATAAACTTACTATATACAAGGTATTTAAGCTCAGTCAGTTGTTATTTTGATGTTACAAGTAATGTAACAACTAATTGATTTAATTGTTTGAATACCCAGTATATACTGAGATGTATATCAATGTTCGAATTGTTAATACCTATACTGGGTATACCAATAGTATATAAGATGTTATATATCTCTACATATGTCCGCCTTCATTCGACTATGAATAATATGCCATTTGCTCTTAGAGCACAAATTACGAGAAAACTATTGACTTAATAAAAAAATTTTTTTAACAAAAGTTGTTTATTTTAAAAAGAAAAAGATTTTGTGGTAATAAATTTTTTTTCTATCTCTTACGGTTTCAAAGTATTTTATTTTCCCCTCTGGCGGGGGGAGACACGGTCCGATTTTGCCAATTAACGAACATGACCTCACCTTTTTGCTATAAAATTCATATACAAAATTTCAGCTCGTTATCTCTTTTCGTTCTTGAGTTATCGTAGCCACAGACGGACGGGCAGCCTAAATGGCCGCATTAGGCCATTTTATGAACACCCATTTATGTCAAGGATTAATATTTCAAGCGTTATAAAGTCGGGAATAAACTTAATATACCTTGTATATTTACATATGCTGGGTATACAAATATATATAAAATGACAATTGAATTGTTTATAATAAACGAAGCTTTATGGACTTTCAGGAATAATTTCAGGCTAGTTGAAATTTATTAAATTCAAGCGTACACTCACATCTCAAGACATTTTTATGAAAACATTATTTAAATTAAATGTTTAAAAAAGTTTTTTAAGACATGTGTATAAAGCTCCTAAAATTTACGATACTGTTACTAATAATATTATGGCCGATAATAATGGTATATTATTTTAATTGTTTTAATAAAATATAAAAAAATTTCTCCATTTTTTTTTGCCCCAGCATAATAATAAATATGTAACCAGTTTATATTAAATTTTAGTACAAGAAAAAATTATTTTTATTACAATATTATTTTAAAATTTTATTATTTGTTGAATAAAATTGTTGTAATAAATTTTTTATAAATATAACCATAAAAAGGCTGGCGTGAAACAATCACAAGACCGCTTTATATAGACATAGTCTTCCAGCCCAGACATTAATGGTTCGTTTAGACTACGACATAAGTTACGACACAAATGTCAGACATAAATTTCTTTACTGTTCACACTTAAATAGATTTTTGGTGTCTGGACACTAGCCAGACACAAATGTACGGAACTATAAGTGCCAACTATTATGGCTGCTTATATTGTAATTAAACAGCGACGTAAACGCTATATTTATTACTATATAATACGCAGATGGAATGTATGAAGTGTATGAAAAAATGTCGAATCTGTTTGAAAACCTGAACAGACACTTGGACATTCAGACACAAGATGTTTACACAGCCACTGCATCGACACTAATTATCGTGTCACAATAAAAGTCACAACTAGAGACATTCGTGTGCACACATAGACACTGGGTGCATACACTGAGTATACGGTGTCTATATTCTAAACGAACCTTAACTGTCTTACCAGTTAAATCTCTTGTTCCCCATTGTACACTGATAGAAGGAATTTGTTTAATTGAAGATACTTAAATTTCTGATGTCCAGATACTTATTTACTAGTGCAAAAAATATATTACCTTCCCTATACATGAGAATCAAAATTCTTGGTTTAAGAATTACTTCAGTGACATCAGTTGACATCAGTTATTGAAGTATCTTCAAGTAGACAAATTCTCGAATGAAAACAAGGAAGCGTTTTGTGTCAAAGGTAAAAATAAATTACTTCTACAACTTTTATTTTTTATTTGCAAATCCACTTTTATTTTATATAATTGTTGACATGTTCGTGTTTTATCCCATTGTCGAAAAATTTTCAATAAAAGTGTATTTGGACCTTGCAAAATACACCTCCACTAAATAAGTCAAATTTTGAAAAATAAAACACAAATATTGATAAAAAATTCTTAGAATTATATAAAAATAAATATTTAAAAACCTCAGAACTCCGTCATTTATGAACCGATTTTGAATTTTTTGTTTTAAAGGGTTTGGTTTCCCATTGGTCCCATTGGCACCAAATCGCATTCTGATGAGGGGATCTTCGGAAAATCGAAGAAAATCCTCATTTTATATGTGATAACCGATTTCAGCGATTTTTTTTCTTTTTTGAAAGGGTATACTCATTCATAATGGGAAAATAAAATAAAAAATCACTTAAAATCGACCCTAAAAAAAAAAATTTTTACAAAAAAAAAAGAACAAAATACATGAAACAAAAACTGAAAATCTGTTATGAAAAAATGCACTAAACATAAAAAAAAAAAAAAAACGTATAAAAAAAAATGTGTTATAAAAAAATGCACAAAAAGTTAGTAGGTCGTTTAGTTGGTCTACCATAATTAGACAACCATATTTAGACAAATATAAGTTATAGAACTTCAAAGACACTAAAAAGCGAGAAATAAACCCTATTTTGACAAAATGGAAACCCGACTTCAAAAATCAAATATTTTATAACAAAAAATGCACTAAAAAGTAAAAAATAATTGCATATTCTTGTGCCAATTTTAGTTCACCTAAGCAAAAATTTTAAATATATATGTACAATTATTGTTATTTTTGGAGGCGGTGTCCAAAAGTTATGTGAATTTCTCTATGCTGACACCGACTCCAAAAATAACAATAATTGTACATTTATATTTAAAAATTTTTGCTTAGGTGAAACTAAAAGTGGCACAAGAATATGCAATTATTTTTTACTTTTTAGTGCATTTTGTGTTTTGTAAAATTTTTGTGTACACCCGGACAGTATGAACAAGCTCCAAGTAACGAGTTTCGACTAAATATTTTACAAATATCCATAAAACTCTAGGAGACGACGTTGATACTGTCGACTCTGGGAAGCAGGTACCTCGCGTTGCCGTCGGGATATTCGTGTTCAGCGACCCCAAATACCCCCGAGTAGCAAAACTGGACTCATTTCAATAAATATTTACCGAGTTGTAAATTTTTTATTTATTGTGTCTTCGAGATGTACTTCTAAAATGCATATTTTTATGCAAAAATGTATTTTTTCAAAATGCATTGATCAATTTAGGTCATAAAGTTTGTGGACGCTCTCACGAATCGAATGCTAAAAACCGCATTAAGATCCATCTTATTGCTCAAAAAGACGATAGTTACGCCGTTTTCAGTGCTTTATTTCCTCGTCTAACAAATCAATTACTAAATTTGGAAATGATAGCTCGACTTTTGACGCTATTTGTACTGACAGAAGTAAAAATGAAACTTTTCATTTTTAAATTCAGTTGATGTACTCATATCTTCTTTCATACTATATAATATTAAAGCTTTGCGAATTGATATTTAAAACTTAATTATAATCTGGTTTATTTCGGTAGATATAATTGAATTAAAAATAAAGATTTTCTCAAGTATATTTTTCGTAATTAAAATTTTCATTAGTTTATATTTTATATGGACGAACTGGGAATATAAAAATAATTTTACAGTTCATGGTAGTGTTGTTGTCATGCTAGAATGAGAAATTTTTCTAATACTTTGTTAGCATATTAATGGTGTACCATGTTGACTCTTGACTCATTTTACTGTCTAAAAATTACAATAACCAAACGAATTTACATAAAATTTGGAAAATTACTAATTTACAAAAATAAAATTTACCTCGAAAGTGAATTTTCTCTAAAGAAAGGAATAAAAATGCGTATCCAATCTCTGCTCTAACAATTGTAGTTTCAATTACTAATAGCGGCATTATTATAATTATTAGAACATTAAAATTGTACATATTTCTATAAATACTAGAAATATTTCATAAAATGTGGCCAGATGATAAATTTTAGACAAAATCTATTTTTCATAGAAAATTTTTGCATTCTCCAATATTTGAAGAGAAATTAAACATTTTTTTTGTCATCTCCTTCCCTGAGTAATACCTACTTTTTATGCGATTTTGCCCATGAATAAAAATTGCCTTACAAATACCGAAATTACGTTACATAGTAAATTTCATACCGGTGTGACTCACATTGTGATGTACGAAATAAGTGTCAACGACAACAAAACAAAAAATCAGTGACATGTTTGTCTATGTAAATTAAAATAGACCCAATAGCAACATTATGTAGTGCATCTATCACAAGTATTCATATGCAAAAAACAAACAGATAATATTTTGTCAAAAATGTGACATAACGTGTCAGCATATCGTCTATGATGACTAAGTACTTCGCTGAGTTCCGAATCACGCACGATTCATCGGTTTTTTTAAATTTTATTGAGGCATTGGATATAATATCATCAGCCTATCGACCTCAATACATCGTGAAATTGTGACGTCACAAGTCTATTAGGGTTGTGGACATGCCCATCGTGTCCACTTGGTGAAAACACAGTTTTTTTGGATTTTATCTTTAGCATGATAATATTACGATTATAAAAAATCAAATAATAGCCAATATATTTTAATATTTTCGCAGAGAATATTTTTATTATTTCGTCGTGCAATCATACGCCATAATTTCATTAACAAAACAGTCACAAATTTATAAACAAATGAAGTAGTTTCTCTTATTTAAAAATAATTTAATAATAAATACAAAAAATATGTTTGTCTCTCAATTTTAGTAATTTCATCTCTTAATTGACGCCCAAAAAAAATAATTATTTTTCCTATATCCTGTTTAATAATTTAATTATTACATTTTCTTCCAAGTCGAATCAATATATATACATTGCACAGCAAAAAAAGCGGCGCACTTTGAAAAAAAGCATTTAATGTTTTTTTTTTGTATATGTTTTTGTTGATGTGGGGGTAAAATTGTAAAAGAAAACTTTTTAATTTACGGAAAAAAAAATAATTAAAAAAACCATTTTTGGAAGGAATTAAACTTTTTACAATCGATATTACTTATTTTTTGTCTAATGACTGAAATTAAAAGTGTACCTACAAGGCTTGAGGCAGTCATTAGAGGAAAAGGAGGTAAAGTTAATTAATTATTTTATCAATTGTTAAAGTTCCAGAGAAAATAATTTGAATGAATTTGAATGAAGTACGCCGCTTTTTTTGGTGTGAAGTGTATATATTACTTACAATATCTCCAACCACAATTTTCATGCAATTTAATTGAATTGAAAATATTATCTGTATTTTTTAAAATTGGTGCCAAGAGAACCTCTGAAATCAATATTTATTGCTATCGGGCCAAGGTTTAGAAATTGATTAAAAGCAAAGATACATTAAAAATGTTACTATCATGTTTCTGAAATTTTTAGGGTTACACTATCACAAGGAACTCTTATACTCTCATCATTTATGTCAATATGCCGTAGCAATTTATTCAGACTCTATCATGAGAATTGGGCTCAAATTTATACACAAATATTTATTATAGCCGCTACGTAGTTGTGAATTTAAAATTTAAATAAAGTTTTATACTATAAAACTTCCTCTACATCGAGCTGTGAAAATCATAAATGAGTACGGCCCTTAAATGGTCCCATAGATGTTATGGATTAAGTGCACATAAACGCTGTTTTCCTTGTAGCTATAACAAAAATCCATGCTATATTAGACGTTACATGAAAAATCTAAACAAATATTTGAGGGAATACCCTCCAGTACATACAAGTTTGTTGGTGGTTACGAGTTGCAACTTGAGGACATTTGTATTGTACTAACTAGTGATATCTTTGAGGCTTCTAGATAGGTGATTTTAATTATACTAATGGCGTCTCTTTGTACAAAGCGAGTAAATATAAAAAATATCCCAACGTACAATCAAGTTCTTAAAAAATAGTGGCATATTTCTGTAGATGATAACTTTGTCGCCAGATATTCACCAAAGTCATAGAATTTTTCATGTATGCTTCGTCAAAAACTCTTCAGACTTGGAAATGTATGATTCTTATGTCAACAAATTGATATTTGGCAATTTTTGAAATGAGCATATGTTTGATACATCGATATACAGGCGTTTTTTGCAACCTATCTCTACTCATCAAAATAAGGCAAATTTCAATGAAAAAATTTCATAACATTTTGTTTAGGAGGATATACGATATATATAACATTTCTTTTTAACCCGACTTCAAAAGGAGGATGGTTCTTAATTCGTCTGTATTTTTTTTTTTTTGAATGTTTGTCACCTCAGAACTCCGTCATTTATGAACCGATATAGTGTATACTCATTCATAATGGGAAAATAAGAAAATTTTTTTAAAAACCGACTTCAAAAAAATTTTTTACAAAAAATCTGTTATGAAAAAATGCACTAAAAATTTAAAAAAAAAAAACGGATAAAAAAAATGTGTTATAAAAAAATGCACTAAAAATTAGTAGGTCGTTTAATAAATCTACCCATATTGACAAAATATATGACAAATAAAATCAGTTATAGAACTTCAAAGTCACTAAAAAGCGAGAAATAAAAAATATTTTGACAAAATGGAAACCCGACTTCAAAAATCAAATTTTCTAAAACAAAAAATGCACTAAAACGTAAAAACTAAAAGCAATTGCATATTCTTGTGTCAATTTGTTGAATTGTTGTTTTTGGAGGCGGTGTCAGTGTAGAGATATTTACATAAAATTTGGACACGCCTCCAAAAACAACAATAATTGTACATATATATTTAAAAATTTTTGCTAAAATTTACACAAGAATTTGCAATTTTTTTTACTTTTTAGTGCATTTTTTGGTTTAGAATATTTGATTTTTGAAGTCGGGTTTCCATTTTGTCAAAATATTTTTTATTATACCCTATATATATAACATATACAAAAATATATTAAGTTGAGGCCGGACCTTGTAATGGTGGAAAATATTCAGCGCAGAAAAAAAACTTTGGTATAGGTGTTCATAAAATCATTTAATTAGTTACCTGTCTATCCGTCGGTTCATAGGCACGATATATTAAAAATGAAAAGAGATAATGTGATATGCAAGAGATAGAGCTTAAAAGTAAGTTCAAGATCGTAAATGAACAAAATCGGATCCTGCTTTCCTCTGCCAGGAATGGGGGGAGAGGGTTGTTGATCCAACTTTGTAACCATAAGAGATAGAAAAACATTGATAAACAAAAAATGTTTTTTAAAATAAACTATTGTTTGAAACATTTTTTCATAAACTCAGTGTATACCGGATATTTAAACATTCTCTCTTTTCAAGCTCAATCATTTAATTTGAATGTAATAACGATCGGTTCTGGAGATCTCTTCAGCCGTCCAATCGATTCAACGTGACGTAATTATTTTTTGTTTCTTATATTCACTGTTTTATATTTTAGTTTAAATTTTTCATATGCCCAGTAAGTTCTATATTTTTAACTTTCAGTGCCAATTCATTTATATTTAGCTTTGAAATTTCTAGTTGCAATAATATAGAATATATTAACTTATTGCTTTTAACTAACTAAAAATATATTTCCTTGCCTTGTGCTAAGAAAAGTTATATTTTAATAAAACTTGTTATTTTTGTATTAAAAAGTATCTTATAATCGTTATAGAAACTTTGACCTCAATATTATCAATAACTTGATTAGAGTAGAGAAAAGATGAAACTTGAAAATGTTGATCATATGTTTGTTATTTATATTATAAAATTCATAATTCAAAACTTTGATGCAATAAATAAAATGAAATTTTTATCGTACCATAAAGTAAGTAATACAAAATCGATCACTTTTATACGGATATAATAGTTGAGCATAGGAATTAAATCATTTATAGCAGAGGTGGCCAACATGTCTATTGAGATCGAACGGTCGATCTCGAAGCCAATTTTGGTCGATCGCTGGCGATGTGTTGAAGTGATAGAAGATTTTGAGATAAAATTTTCAGATTTTGAAATAATTAAGAAATTGTGTAATTTATATCTTTTCCATTGAAAATAGATTTGAGTGTGATAATTTGACAAACTAAATTAATCTTACAAGCCAGAAGATTTTTGGAAATACGTCAACTGAGAGAAATATTCCAATATCACTAAATGTAGCGAATACATTTATTATTACTTCGAATATGTCGCCTATGTCATTCGACGTATAATGGCTTAATAAACATCGGATAAGGCTTGCAAAAAATTTGAGTAGCATGTTTTTATAACATAAAACCTAGTAAAAAATTGTTCTAAAATGTTTTTTTCGTCTAGCATATCTTAAAAACAAATAACGATATCCAATCCGGATATTTTATTCGACGCATAGGTAATTGCCTAATGAACATGTGATAAGGTTTGAAAAAAATTTTGAATTGGCGGTTTTTTTATATAACTAAAAGCTAGTTAAAATAATGGAGCTACTTTTATATGAATTTAACAAAAGCTACCAAACAATATTGTTGATAAATTCAATTAATTAATGAATCATTAATTAATGATTGATTTTGAAATATAATGATTTGAGTATATAAATATAATGATTTGGGTATATTATTGAAATATAATGATTTGAGTTGAAATCATTATATTTCAACAGAGTATGAATTTAAGAAGTAGACTGGTCTCTAGTTTTTAAGGGCCCTAAATGGGAAGTTCGTAGTGTGGGTATACCAGCCTCTGTTATTAAGTATCAAATAAAAACACGTACACCTATACTCAGCAAAAAAACCTATACTCAGCACACTTTGAATAATTCATTAAAATTATATCATATGAAACTATTTTCATATCAACTATATTTTTATAAATACATATATGTTGTATTTATATATGGTAATTTCATAAATTTATTTTATTTCTAGCTTATTAAAAGAAATTAAACTATTAATAGCCTATTAATTACCCCCTCTTGCTCTAATGACTACCTCAAGCCTTTTGGACATAAAAGTTCTTGAACAAATCCTGCACTACAACTAATCCGACGTGAAAATTACAAAAAAATGAAAATTTTGTCTCATATGACTCTTAAAAATGCTCAGATCTATATAAAACGTATATCAGAGGATAGCTCGCGTCAAATAGAATTTAACGAGCCAAAGAAGTCAAGTGCCAAACGAATGTAAGATCTACGGTAGTTCCAAAAAGGAAATGAAAAAACGTTTCAAAACGATTAAGGAGCTGGCTCTTCGGGCAAACAGCAGCCAGCGACAGTCCAGACGTTTACGGATCATGAGCAGAAATTTACAGGAAAAATCTACGGCGTAGACCCGAACGGTACCTGTCTTCTTATTAAGTTTTCGAGATATAGGCTCATAAACAAAATAAATTTCCAAACTAAACTTTTGATAATTGCAGCTACGAATTCATTCCGTATAAGGTGTGGTAGGTACCTACTATGTGTTCGTAAATATGAATTACTCATTACACAAATGCAGAGTATACACATTAGGTCAAAACATCACGAGCGATTGACCAAAATTGGCCCCGCGATCAACATTATACAAATTAGTATACAAATTAAAAAATAAAGAGATTAAAATACAAAACATAATGTTATAATCAACGAACATATACTCGTAGTGTAAACATATAAATATAATTCCATGAAAGAATACTGATTAAAATAATGATAAAATAAACATGTACGTAATATAAAATATAAAAACATTATTATGTACATTTGCATTAAAAAATATAAAAATGGTATTTAATAATATTAAAAAATATTATCAATGTATTAAAAAATAGAGAATCATATTATGGATCAATCTGGGACTTTGATTTGACGCGCAATAAACCGAGCAAAATGACTGGTTTACGATTTGATTTATTTTTACTTCTGTTGATAGATAGATAGATTGCAGAGGCTGTCCTGCAATCGGGACAGCCTCTGGGACACACTTCGGCCATACGGTTCATTGTGATGCCTAAGGAAGTGAGGACGTGAGTGGAGGACAAGGAATTTTGTGTGTAGACTAGGAATTGGGAGGATGTGCGGCTGCAGCCGAATTTGATAGGAACTATGCCGATACTCATCTGGAGTTCGTGAAAGAAACTGCACAAAACCTTCACAAGCATAGCCGGTTACTTTGTTCTTGTTCATACGGTTACATTTTAGTCAATCAACCGCCCCATTAATTTTTAATTGGCATACTGCCGATGTCGGGATTCGAACCTATAACCTCCCAGTTCCAAGTAGACAACCAGTCCAAGTAGCCGAGCGGTCAAAATCGTTATGTCTGTGCAGTATGCAGTACTTGGAAACTGGTAGGTTATGGGTTCGAATCCCGACATCGGCAATTTGTCAATTAAAAAAAATTAAAAAAAAGGGGCGGTTAATTGACTAAACTGTCGGCGTATGGACAAGAACGAAGTAACCGGCTATGCTTGAGAAGGTTTTCTGCAGTTTCCTTCACGAACTCCAAATTAATATCGGCATAGTTCCTATCATAGTCGTTTGCAGGCGCATATCCTACCAATTCCTAGTCTACTCACAAATTCCTTCCACTCCACTCACATCCTCACATCCTAAGGCATCACAATGGACCTTATGGTCGAAGTGTGGCCCGTCCAGGGCAGCCTTTACAATCTACCTCTACCAAGTAGACACAACGCCTTTACAAGCGCGGCTATTTGGCTGGTAGCCGCGCAATTAAACTGCTTGGCTGGTAGTTTACTTCTGTAAGTTGAGACCAGTTGTACAAAAAAGTTTTCAAAACCACCAATTTTGACTTTTTTTGATTTTTTGACTCTTTTTGTTTCACTTGAATACTGATTGGTTTTACAAGTCTCAGAACCCTTAACTTATGAGTTTATACTATTAATTTATGACAAAACTCAATCTACTATATATAGTACTCCATCAACTTTAATCATATAAAATTAAACAATATGGTTTTGCAACAAAATGTAATTGGGAAGTTTAAAATCAATATGGAACTGTAAAACTAGTTTATCCAACTTGTACAAAGTGTAACAAAATGAAAATAAAATGTAAACTGTTTTTATAAAATTATTTTGTCTACCCAGCCATTGTTAGCATGGTTTTCTTTCGGGTATGGTATACTAACGAACGTGAATGACGTTTACTAAATTTGATAGATACAAAAAGTTTACAAAAACAGTTAAATAATATATGTATGATTTCAAAATTTTATAATTGATCGATGCCTTCCCGATAATCATTAAAATTATTACTGTTATTATTATGTTATCTAGAAAACGGAAGTGCGTTAGGGGTTTTTACTATTACTAATATTATAAATGCGAAAGTGAGTTTGTTTGTTTATTTATTTATTTCATACATTACTGTTTATTCAAAAACTTTTCAATATCTTGTTTTTTATCTACTGATACGTAATTTATTAAATTAAATTCCCACAAAATTGCTCCGCCTAAATAGCAAAAAAAAATTGTTCAAATGTTTTTTAATTTTTTCGCTTTTAATTAACAATTATGTTGGGTTTTCCCAATTATATTCCCAACAGATACAAGTTAGGCAAAACTTATATCAGATTCGTAATTTCCCATTGGGTTTTCCCAATCATACCATAAATAGATCCCAGCTGGGCAAAACTTAAATCTGATTCATGATTTTCCATTGGGTTTTCCCAATCATATTCTAAATGGATCCCAGTTGGGCAAAACTGATATACCAAATTGTTAATTTTTATGATGGGTTTTCCCAATAATTTCCCGAAATAACCCTTGTTAGGCAAAATTAATGTCAGGTCGGTGATTTTTACATGGGGTTATTCTAATGTGTTCCCAAATAGATCCCAAGTGGGAAAATATAATATTACTTTCACTATTTTCACATTGGGATATCCAAGTTCGGTTGTCATTGTGTCCCGATAGAGATAGGACATGTCGTCTTGGCATGTCGTCTTGATTTCCTATTGCGTCCGGCCATATGTGTAGGGGCAATTTCTAGTCGGATTATTTTTTCGGTTTTCGAAAAACTACTTGCACTGAAAGCTGTTCATTATAACTATACTAACAATTTTTTGCGAAACATTTTTCCGAAATTACAAGAAAAATACGACACAAATCAATTATAAAATTTTGAAATGATAGCTCGACTTTTGATGCCATTTTTACAATCGGCTTGGAAAGTTGATGTTAGTTTTTAAAATTTTATATTTGATTTGTGCCTTATTCAGTTTTCGTGCCTTTTAGAATTTGATTTGTGCCTTTTTTCGGTTTTCGAAAATAATTGTCTAATAACAAACAACATTGTTACTATATTTACAACTTTTATCCGAAGCATTTTTTCGAATACGATAATCAATAATCATATACGAATAATCAATAATGAAGGCACAAATCTATTATAAAATTTTAAAAACTAACATCAACTATTGACGCCTATTCTAGGTACATCGAAACTTTTTGAAAGAGTTAATGGTCTAAGATCCGAACGTGGTTGACCTTCCCTCATCGAGTTTTCTAATAAAATGAATATTTTATGCAATATAATGTGTAATGAAACAATGAAACAAAACGATGAAGACAACCTCTTAGAATTTGATTTTAATATTGTCAGTTCTGATGAATCGGATTCTGAGTAGTTAATACTTTGTATTTTAAAGTCAACAATAAATTGAATTTAAAACTTGAATTGATGATTTATTTATTATTTCGTTTACTAACCCTATTATTTATGATATTGATAAATATTAATAATAAAATACGTTCGATTTGAGAGGTAAATGGGTAGTAATTATGTATTATTATATTTTTTATTACAATTATAATTGTTACCATTGTAAATATTGTTATTATTTACTCCAATACGAAAACATGTATGACACCTATTGTGCGTCTTTCTCTATTACACGGAGAAATAATCATGCGCACTCTCTTTTACTTAACAACTGTCGCACCCGAACCTGTTACTTTTGGTATTTTTCTATTGCATTGGTTTATATAGCCAGTGCTTCTCCGTTACACCACGTTTTTTTACATAATTTTTGAAATTAAAATCGTGACAACCCTAAGCCTTGCACACTTTTGCTTAGGCAACCCAATACCATCGTGTTTGTTATAATATTACCTACATTTTGAATATAATTATGTCAGGAAACTCGATGAGGGTAAATTAATAATTTACGCTTACCTGTTTACACCTGACAACCTTTCATTCTTGCACGGAAAAAGGTAAGCAACCTTATTGTAGCGTTTTATTTACGTCTTTTACTCTCGATTGGCGATAAATTTTTTTGGAAACTCGATGAGGGTAACCACGTTCGTATCTTGTACTATAAGGAAATTTAAGCCTTACTATAGCTAACATGAGTCACCGTGTATATCTGCATATTACATTATTAATAATGGAAAATATGATATTGGTGTAAAAGTCAGTTTTAATTTTTGTGTTCGGTTTTTTTATTTGTAAAACCAATTAAAATTTTCACGAATATTATAAAAACTGTGATAACCGTTGTTGATTTCATATTCATTTTTTTGTCATATATAGGCTAGGTGCAATTGTCTATTTAACCTATATACAAACTGTCTACATGGTGGAATGCAAGCGCGGGTCCACTGTTGTAAGCACGATGGGCATGCCCACAACCCTAATAAACTTGTGACGTCACATTTTCACGATCTATTGAGGTCGATAGGCTGATGATATAATATCCAATGCCTTAATAAAATTTAAAAAAAACAACCAATGAATCGTGCGTGATTCGGAACTCAGCGAAGTACTCAGTCATCATAGACGATATGCTGACACGTTATATCACATTTTGGATAACATATTATCTGTTTCTTTTCGGCACATGTTTACTTGTATTGGAAAAAGAGATGACTATTCGTTGGGTGCGCATAGTCATCTACTAATTTAAAAGAACATAGTCCACAATGGCACAGGAAAGATTCTCCGTGCTAGCTCTCCTAAATATACATAAAGATGTGAACCTGGATATCGACGAAATTATCAAAGTTTTCGCGAAAAAAAGCGTCAGCTTGAATTTGTAATTTAAGTAAGCACCTAAATAACATTATTTAATGTAAAATGTGTGCTAGCGTTTCATTTAATTTGATAACCTTTGGAGTTGTAAAAATTTCATCAAAATCGTTTCAGTGGTTTAGTAATTCAGTAGTTTTAGAATCTAAATGTGGTAGTGTCATGTGCAAACAAACACACATTTACTTTTGTGATTTTCATGAGCGAACAAACTAACAATTTACAGGTTTATAAATTTACTAGTGTTCGCTCCACAGCTGTGCCCACGAGGAACTATACACTGTACAAAATCTTGGTCAGGACGTCATGTATTTTGTAAACATCTACTTTTTAGGAATGCACTAAATCGATCATGAGCGAGTTCATACTCCGACTCGCACTTGGCCGATTTTCGGATGGCTGTGTCCACAACCATTTTTGTGGGCTGGATCCGCGCCTGATGGGATGTTGATAAAAATGGTACTATGAAATTTCCTAAATATCCCCGACAAAAAAATTAAATTAATCTTCGTACTAGTGTTTCACGAGGCACGAGGCGAGGCGAGGTTTTGGTATCACCTCGCCTCGCCTCGCTTTTTTAAATATCAACCTCGCCTCGCCTCGCCTCGCCTCGGTTGGGTCAGCTATCAACCTCGCCTAACCTCGCTATCAACCTCGGAAAATTATTACTAACTTTGACTTATTTTGCATGAATGTAAATAATATGGTTAAAAAAACTTATATATATATATATATATATATATATATGTATATAAATTTTAGAGACGATGGCTTTCGACATCTACTAGGTTGGATCGCTGGACATTTGAAAAATATTTGCCAAATAATCTATCTATTGCTTCATGTATCACTATATTATTATTTTTTAAATTTACTTTTTGTAAATTTGCCTCGGCCGAGGTTTTTGGGACAATGTACCTCGCCTCGCCTCGGTTAGTAACGAGGATTAAAATTTTTTAACCTCGCCTCGCCTCGTGCCTCGTAACCGAGGGCCGAGGCGAGGTTACCTCGTAGCCTCGGTGAAACACTACTTCGTACCTCTATGATCTAATAAATCAATTTAACTATCTTCAAGAAAAAAAGAGTTACATCAAAGTTTTAAATGAAGAGGTCATATCTCGGAAGCTATCAAGAAAATCGTAAAACCAACTGGATTTCTGAATTCAATTAATTACCTTATAAAATGATAAATTTTCATTCAAATCGATGACAGAGTCATGATCAAACACGAAAATAGATTTATTTTCATTAGACCGAAATTAAAATTGTTTAACATTTTCAGATTTTCAAGTTTTTCTAGGTCGCTTATCACCTTGTAAGGGATTAAATTTTCTGAAATATCAATAATATCTAAAATATTATTATAAATCGTTTATATATTTTGGTTTTCTAAAAAAATGGGTTAAAAGTTTATCACACAAGAAAACAATAATTTTTTTAACCAAGGTCTCCTGTAGTTAATATATTTAACAACAAAAAAGTTAAATTGTGGAACGTGAAACAATATTTTCTAAATTTTATCTGCATTGAGACTTGAATATCAAGTATGTATTTATTTAATTTGGACATGATCCCAATGGACTATTGATAATAAAAACAAAAAATAGTATTATCATACATACATTCAACTATGCCAAAGTGTTACATAAACGTTGTTATTTGAAACTGAATTTATAGATATGAAATGATATCTATGTGTACAGGAGGCTACAATAAACATGAAACACAGATAACATGACCCTAATTTTTTACTGTCCGACTCGTGACGGAACAGGGTCAAAATTGAATTTGTTTATAACAAAGAAGCGTTTTTACCTGATATCTTTTTTAAAAATAAAAATTTTAAAAATAACATAGAATATTATTCAATTCTATATAAAAATAGGAAACAAATTTTTTTTTTCGAATTCGAACAAAAAAGTTCAGAAAATGCAAAAATTCTAAATCAAAATAAAAAATGATTTCATGTTTCTTTTAACAATGTCAAAGTATGCCTTTTATATGTTAAAAATAATGTGCCCAATTTTAGCCCTTAAAAAAATTGGGTAATTCGTAATTCATAAAATACCATGTCACCTATTTTTATAATTAAAAGGGTGCATTTGACCCTAGACGAATAAATCTTTTTTTTGAAAGGTCTTCAAAATATCTATTATAAGAAAAATAAAATAATTTTTTTAAACTGTATTTTTACCTTTTATTTTTCAATTTGTTTATAACGCACTAAAAAAAATTTTTTTTTAAAAATAGTTAAGAAAGTTTTTTCAAATTGTTTTTTTGTAAACTAGCGTCTATTTATTTCCATTGTTAGTATGGCTGCCTTTCGGTTATATTATACCAACGGAAGCGACTAGCGTTTACTTACTTTGACATTTAAGTAATATGTCTGAACATTGATAACATTTTTTGACATCAAATGCTTGATATGAAAAATCATACACATCTAGGGATGGGGATCCCTAGATGTGTATGATTTTTCATATCAAGCATTTGATGTCAAAAAAAAAAAGTTAAGAAAGTATTTAAAAAAACTTTATTTTTTTTAACTTATATATTTTAAAGATCTATTAAATTAATAGATCTTCAATTTATAACGATACATAACGATATTAAAAATATATAACGATACGTTAACTTTTAAGAGAGTTATCATATGTTTTATCTTTTGCTAATTTACTTATACACAAATTAATATTTTTAAGTTTTATAAGGCTTAATCGAAAGCTTAAACACTTACCTATCTAACTATAACGTCAAAAAAATTTCTGACCAATATAGTATATTTCTTAAAGAACAGCAATATGAAATCCGAGGGTATTTAATTACAAAATAATAATTTTATAATTTATATACCGCTTCAATGAATTTATCAAAAAGAGAGACCATGTATGTGTCACAAGCAGCTATATAAGTGCGTATATATACCTGCTTGAACGTTCACTCCGACGATACTACATGAGAACACACTTATATAGCCTCTAGTTAAACAAACATGTTCGTTCTTAAAAATGAATTAAAATATATCATATTGGGATTCATTAAATCCCAATATGACACGTTTATTAATTTTCGGATAAATTTTTTTTGTAAAATAAATAGTTTTTCGCACCTGCCCAAATACCCTCACAGAATTATACTATAAAAAATCAAGCTGTCAAAATTACTGTCGTATAAAGCAACTGCTGCTTCCATTGCTGAAAACTTTATTAGCTGGTTAATTTGGAAGTAAACTAGGATCAGTTTTTTTAGTCATGTAGTCTACACGACTCTGCCATCTAAGATTAGAATGCCAGGGCAGCAATGCCAGGGTGCTCTTCACATTATATTTCTTTAGGGACGTTTTATATTTTTATTCAGACAGTTAAATTAGTTTGCGTAAGCAACGTGTATACGCCATGAAAGCTTTTGTCAAACAGCTTAAGGAGACTGTTAATAATCTACAATATTTTATATAAAAGCTTAATTAACTCTAGTACGAATAATGGTTAGGAGGGAAGGAATTCATAATTCTTCCCTGGGGTACCAATTGGAAATTGTAGTTATATACAAATATACAGTTAGTACTTTAAAATAGCTTTAGGATGTCATTTGAAATTGATTCATTAAAATACTTTAAAATATACAGCTTCGAACTACTTACACTAGTACACACACTCTTGTTTGTTAGTTTTAAATGACATTTTTTAAATGTTCTTTTCACACACGATACTTTTGTTACATCTTGTGTATGTTATACTAATTTTCCTTTCCTAGATTACAAAACTTTTATGCAGCAAAAATATTTTATGCAATCTATGCACATAACTATATAATATAATTTTATAATTAATAATTTGGTTTGTACCCAAATAAAATTAAAAAATATTATACGTATATATATATGTATATGTATATATATATATATATATATATATATATATATATATATATATATATATATATATATTCAAAGTTTCTGAATTCAAAATTTAATTTCGAACTTTGCATTTTAGATGACTTTGAATATATTATATTATAGTATACTAAGTTTTCTTTCATGTGCTCCAAAAATAATTATTTTCATATTTATAGCTGACATATAAAAAAAAAGTTAATTACTTTGTAGAATGGTAATTATTATGAGTAGCAGATGTATAGTAGGTGCGAATAAATATTTCGTCGTTTGAATGTTAATTATTTAAAATTATTACCTAGAGAATATATATGACCTAGAGAATAAAGAATATATATGAATATATGACCTAGAGTTATATATTGAATTTTTCAGCTCTATACAGTCTTTAGTTTATTAAAATGAAATTTAAAAAAAACAATTGTGATTTTTTAGCTCATTTTTTATTATGATAAGAATTTCTTTTAACTAATAAGAGAGCATATGTTCTTTACTTCTATTCATGTAAGGAGGGTGCGGTTTTTTGCATTCAACGTGAAATACTTTGAAACTTACGGGAAATATCAAATGGTTTAAACTCCCAAAATACCATATTTACTTCAATATATGCTAAGAGGATACGGTTTTTTGCATTCAACGTGGAAAAATTTGAAACTTTGGAATAATTTGTATCCCGTTTGTATCCTGTTCTTTAATTTACCAAATTTACACTACGCAGGGTTTTCAAGAATGCGAGGCTAAGGTCAAAGTCTGTATCAGGAGTCATGGGGTAGAGCCCTCTATCGGGTGGAACGAGTATATAATATATATATAGCCTTTCGTTAACTTACTGACTGACTGACATACGTATTCAAATTCAAACCCACTTCTAGACATGCATGGTGAAAGGATGCTAGAAGGATGATTTTTTTGGCAGCCGATGTGGAATACATTGAAACATAAAGGAAATGTTTTCCCGTTATACCCCTCCCCCTTGACCTTAACTAGGACCCATGCTTCCCATACCCATACCTCCCCCCACCTTTAACCTATCTTAATTGATTGATTTCTTATGTTATTTTAATTTACCAAATTAACACCCACCCATTGAGAGCAGAGCTAGTATTATTATAACAACAAACGTCGTTTAAACGTTTTCTTTGTTAATGTATGTATTTTCGGGCTATGTGGTTAAGATTTTACTTTTTTATTTATATAACTATTTTGGATGCTATTTCAAATAGGTGTAATCAAAATCAGTACGTATTTATCATAGATATTTTATTATTAATTTAAAAAAATTTATTAATCTTTTCTTCTACCTCTAAAATCGATTCCAAGTATAGTATTAATATATAATCCAAATTTAATCAGATTAAAAAACAAGTAATGTAACAACTAACTGAGTTAATTGTTTGAATACCCAGTTTATGACAAAGTTTTTTCAAACAAAACTTATTTATTTTAAAAAGAAAAAGATTTTTGTTCTTAAATTTTTGTTATATCTCTTACGGTTTCAAAGAGAGGCAATTTTGCCCATTTTGCCCAAATATGGTCCGATTTTGCCCATTAACATGACCTTAATTTTTTGCTCTAGAACACACACAAAATTTCAGCTCGTTATTTCTTTTCGTTCTCGATTTATCGCGTCCACAGGCAGACAGACAGACAGACAGACAGACAGACAGACAAATGGAGGGACATGCGGCAATGGCTATGTGTTCATAAAATTAAGCCATTTTATGAACACATAGGCCAAACATTCATGCCTACGATAAATATTTTTAAGGGTTACAAAGTCGTGATCACACTTAATATACCTTGTATATTTACATATACTGGGTATAATAAACTTCTGTTATTTTAAAACTAATATATTAACTATTTTCCAATATATTTTGAATTTAATTTTATGCAAAAATGAACTGATGTTATTAAAACTATAGAATTAGAAAACTATTCGAATAGAAATTTATCTTACAATGTTATTTTTAATATTTATTATGTAGGACCTATCAATAGAAAATTGTGAGTTGTGGTAATAATTCTGCAGTTTTTAATACAATTGTTGACGATTCTATAAAACTATATTTATATATCTATCACTATTTAAACCGTATATGGTGGAAAATATTATACCTATTCAAGGCTTATATTCTTGTAGTAGTCATCTGGGAGCCAGATGTATAGATATATAGACAGATATATCTTGGGGTATACAATAGTATTGCAATTGGAAATTATGGTCAATTTTGCTCCCCCATTTCCTTCAGTCTGACGAGATTCGCTTCCCCCGTATTTTGGCAATATCCAGGAGCTTGCTTATCAGGTTTTTATGAATGTTCATATATTCGGGGTGAGATGCACCGAATATCTGGTAACTGCTGCAACCGGTATATTCGCTTTTATATAAGTGCATTTTTATACGTTTTTTTTCTTCTCATTTTTACTTTGTTTACACATTTGCAATAGCTTTTACAAAACGATCACAAACAAGTTATTGAAATTTGGATAGGACAACGTCTGTCCGGTATGTTAGTACAACTTTTAAAACTGAATACATAAAATTATATAATAAATAATAGTTTAAAAAAACTAAAAAAAACACGCTTTTATAGAAAATCCAACTAAAAAATAGAAAATAAAATTTAATAAATTTGGATTAAGAAAAGTTTGAATAAGAAACAAATGTATATTAATGGAATAACTATTGACACTATGCACCCCACGCTTTTTTCCATTAATATACATTTGTTTCTTATTTACACTTTTCTTAATCCAAATTTATTAAATTTTATTTTCTATTTTTTAGTTGGATTTTCTATAAAAGCGTGTTTTTTTAGTTTTTTTAAACTACTTTTTATTTTTCATTTTTTAGTTGAATTTTCTATAAAAGCGTGTTTTTTAGTTTTGTAAACTATAATTTTTTAAACTATTATATTATTTTTTAAGCTTTTATTTTTTCAATAATTTTCAATAAGTATTTTTAATCATGGACTTTTCAGAATTTTCACTTCTATCGTGTGTGACTTGCACACACACACACATTTTTTTTAAGCCAGTAACTTATCTGGGAAATTGATGAATCCTGGCTAATCTAATAAGGATAAACGGATATTTTAATCGAATTATTGCATTGTCATCGGTCTTTGACAGGTGTGCAAAATTTGAATTAAATCTGATCGTTCATAGTAGGAGAAAATCGAGCCGAAAAGGGTCGGTTACATACATACATAGAAACATACATACAGGTGAAACTAATAAAAAGCGTATAATAAAATTAGCACTACTTTTGTGGCCGAATAGAGGTTGCATTAGATGCTGTAAATCGTTTCTGGAAGCAATAAAGTTGCCCGACAACTCAAACAATTTCCGTAATATTACTTTAAAAACATGATATCTATTAGGCTTCGAAACATACGACATGAAAATTTAACTTACACTTACTCTCTCTAAGTTGTAGTTAGAGCTACTACCGATAATATCCTTCATGTTGTTGAGGCACGCATCTTTTACCTCAACGTTCAGTTAAAATAATCTCTCAGTTGTTACGCTAAATAAATAACATAATTGTTGCCGTTGAGTATAGGAGGAAAAATGAGTTTTGTGCTAGAAAAAATGAAATGATACTGTGAATTTCTCAACAGGTTTTTCGGCTTGTTTTACAATAATGTTTAAAATCTTCGAACACGTTTCGAACTTTTTAATAGAAATTGAAATCGTAGACTTCAAAAATCTCTTTATTTAAAAGCCAAAAATAAGGTACATAAAGTTAATACAAAAAGTTTCGTATGAATATATACATAAAACTTATGAATTAAATAAAACTTTTCAACTCTTATTTAAATTAATACCTAATTAATTCCTTTCTTCTATTTATAATCCGAATCTTCAAATACAGGTAATTATTCTACAAAGATAATAAATTATCTTTTAAATATTAAATGTATACTAGCTGATACTATAGTTGGTAACATTTCGAATTTTATCTGTTTGAAAATCTGATGCATGGAATATAATGTATGAAAGATAATGTATGGAAGATAATGTATAATGTTATAAATATTTTGGTTATATGAGGAATCATACCGGAAGTAAGTATTATATACGGGATATTATTTCATTAAGAATTACTTACATCAAATGTAATATTTAAGTAAAATGTTATGTTAAAATTTATATTTAAACAAGTGTAAATATAAACTAACTGAGTTAATTGCTTAAATACCCAGTATATATTGATAACTACATATATTTTCGTTAAAATTGTGGCGAAACTATTCCAGCTCAGTGAAATAGATACATAAAAATAAGCTTACCTCTTACATAATACTCCAACGGAGATTCTCTAGTGGAGAGTTTCCAACGGGATAATCTTCGCTTTAGCACTATGCAAACATGGCATAAAGTCCATAGCAAAATCATGCGAGCAAAAAAAAGTCATTGAAGCTCAAAGGTCTCGAAAAATTTGATTTTCTCAAACTATTGTAAACTATCTCGTAAACTATTGATTTTACGTTAACAGAGGTCATAATTAAATTTACTACTTAGCTAATTATACACAAAAAAGCTTCTATACAAAATTCACGTAAGCCAATAATTCTCGACATATACGGCTATTGACAGAAACGTTTTTTGCAACGATGCAACAATCTGTTGAACTGAGTTTTAAAGGGGAAAAATGTGTCGATCAATATATTCAGGTTTATGTCAACTCAGGTTTAAGATAACAATTTATTGATAAGTAAAATTAAAAATATTTTTTTAAGATGAAAATCGTGAAAATTTGTCTTGAATATAAGTTATTTACGTTAATAGAGGTTTCTGATAAAATTTACAAACGTTCAATAGTTCTTGATGTATACGACTGTGACCAAGTCAAAGAGTACTTGACCTCTTGAAAAACGCAAGTGAAATAGTTAATATAATGAATGGTCTTGTTTACCAGCCAAGTAGCCGAGCAGTTTGACGCGCTATGTCTACTTGGCGACTGGGAGGTTATGGGTTCGAATCCCGACATCGGCAGTTTGTCAATTATTTTAAAACAAAAAAAGGGCAGTTACTTGACTAAACTGTCGGCGTATGGTCAAGAACGAAGAAACCGGCTATGCTTGTGACGGTTTTCTGCAGTTTGCTTCACGAACTCCAGATGAATATCGGCATAGTTCCTATCAAAGTCGGCTGCAGACGCACCACCTACCAATTTACCAAGTCTACACACAAAAATCCTTTCACTTCACTCACATCCTAACATCGTTAGGCATCATAATATACCTTATGGTCGAAGTGTGTCCCACCCAGGACTGCCGCTACTATCTATCTAATCTATCTATGGTCTTGTTTAGCGCTAAATTTGAAAAGATTTATACAATCCAATTGGTTCATTTCCACCTGGTTGCTTGTTCGTCCGAAACTATTTTGTGTTTACCCCTTCCTTTAAGTCTTTCTTTCACTCTCAACCGATTTTGCTTTTGACGAACTTTGTCGTTTATTTCTTCTGGGATATATATATATATATATATATATATATATATATATATATATATATATATAGTGTGTGTGTTTGTGTGTGTATGTGTGTGTGAATGTGTGTTTGTGTGTGTGTGTGTGTGTGTGTGTGTTAATGTATATCTACAAAGGCATAAATTTCGGAAGGAAACAGATAAACAAAAATAACAAAAACAAGACAACCTTAATTTGGCTTCTTACTCAACGAAGAATTCCAACATTATAAAAATTTAACATTTTACACTTTTTTTAATACAAGCGATGGTATGTTATGGTTTGGTTACTATTCCTATGACGTAATATGAAAAAACACATTGGCCGGACAACGTTTTCGTGCGTTCATAAAAATAATTTAAATATTAAAACAAAAAATAATTTTTAGCTTTTAGAATGCATATTTACGAGCAGACTACAAACAATATAAGACCCATTTCAAAGAAGGTTCAACTAGTTTTTTCCCCGACATTTTCTTTCTAACATTTCACACATATGTTTGTAAGCTTTCTTAAAATCGTAGATTTATTCGCATATTAAAAAAAAGAAACTATTCCATAAGTACAGCAGCAATAATATTCTGACTATGGAAGACAGGATTTTATTTTTATAAGCTAATAAAAAACATTTTTTATTCTTGTTTATTATCTCTTAAACGTAAGTATACGTATGGTGTCGGTATTTTTGAATATTTTCACATTTTATTTTCAACATATGTAAGTGTGAATATTTATCCCTATACACAAAAATTTTGAGGTATGTATGATGAAGTTTTATGTGGAAAAATATTTCGTTAAAATATTCCATATTTTATGTAATTTTTTTCGCACATAAAAAAATGTCTACGCACGCACGTTCATATATATTAAAATTAATTTTATTATGATATTATCAAATCATGCGTAATATCTTATTCATACATTATTTGGTGATTTTCAATATTTATGTTCATCAATATTTATTAAATAAGAAAATTTATCTACACTGTAAAAAAAAAGAAAAAAGGCTTAGTTCGGATCAGTGTCGCAGATTTCTCGTGAATACGTGCTGCCCATGATCCGTAAAACATTTAGATTGTCGCTAACCGCTGTATGCCTGATAGATAAGCTTTTCGCCGTTTTTTAATTTCTTTTTCTACGCTAAAGTAGCTCTTGCATTCGTTCGGAACTAGTCTTTTTGGACTCGTTGGATTTTTTTTCGACGTGAGCTTTACTCTGATATGTTTTGTCTTCTATAATTTCGAGCAAATTTACGAGTCATATAACACGAAATCATAGATTCAATTTTCAATTTAATACTGATTTTCACTTATATTCCGGCGAACATTTTTATTGTTTTATTATGCCTAGCTAAACGCGTTTTTATGCTACCAATTTATAACTTTATAAAGCTAATCCGTAACCGTTCAAGCACATGCGATGTACCTACACTAGTACGATGACGTCACAGGCAAGACAACTACAGCGCAATTGATACGTAAAGACATTATCCATCTGTTGTGGACGCAACCATTGTAAATGCAATATTTGTCTCGGAGTTAATAGCGATGGAAATATGGCAGTATTTTGTAACACAAAAAAAAAATACACAGGTTGAATTGAGTACCTCCTTCTTTCGCCGGTAAAAATGTTGGACCGGCCACCAGGGTAACAAAACTATATACTAATTCAAGTGAAAATAAAATAGAAAACCCAACAACGCCAGGTAGTTGGCCACTATTTTCGACATGTAAAGAAATTGCACTTAAGTTACATAACTAAAATATTAAATAACGAATCTATGTTTGTTGAACCAACATAATTGCGTTTGTATGTTATTATTACCGAATTACGAGTTATCAAAACAAATAAATTATGTGCTAAACTGTGTGTTTGATACTCAATGATACTTGATACTCTGATACTTATTTGATACTTGTGTGTTATGATAAACAAAGATTTTAGTAGCATTTCAGCTGTTGACGCTAAAGCTACTTTATCAACTACATCGAGCTTACATAAATAATCTTATCTATATAACTAATTAGTTTTAATTCTAAGGTTTTTCTATAAATTTTAATACTACTTATATCGCAAATATTATTCAGTTAGCACTGAGTAACAAAAGTTCCATGCTCCCGTTCCATGTTTGGCACAGAGGTGTCAAATTTATATATATATATATATATATATACATATATATATATATATATATATATATATATATATATATATATATATATATATATTCGACCGCATGCTATCTGATAACCACAAAAATGTCATCAAAGCTGATAAGACGCCTGCAGGACAACACGCAAGACGTTTAAATGTGCCAACAATTGATGAAGTCACTAGAATTTAAACTATGAATGTTGTGTATCATAATGCTTTAGAATAATAAACAATATGCTTTTGGAATAATTATTATTTTTGATTAATTATTCCAATTTGAATTCAATATTCATAGTTAAGACAGGACAACGTCTGTCGGGTGAGCTAGTATATATATATATATATATATATACATTGGCGGTGAATTTTTAGTGCTACATAATGTTTTTAACGAAACAGGTAGAAATTTCGACGAGCTCATATGATAGATTCCCATTGGTGGAATTTATTTTATCGTACTCAAAAGTTGCTGAATAATGTATTTAAATTGGTTCAAGCATTATCTATGACACAACAGTAATGACGCTTTTTAATCAGACATTTAATTTTCAACAAATGATTATACATGGCATTTGTACACTAAGGACTTTTTAATGATTTAGGAGAAGCCTTGATCCTACTTATACCGGGAAGTCACAAAAATACGAAAGACGAACCCATATCAGAAGAATTATCCGAGACTAAAACATTTCCCGAAGGCTTAATCAACGCTTGATGCGTATAAGTCTACTCAGTACAAAATTTGGCAACTGACTGTGTACTTACACACCGGCGCTGATGAAAATGTGAGAAAATACAAACTTTCTGCCAATCTGATCTTCGAGAGTACAATTTCTAAAAACTAATAAACTACCGACAGCGTCAATTGATGTATTAATCTTTTAAATTTCGTCAAAAATTGTTTGAATGGTAAGGAAAAATATATATAGAACGAAAATGATATTTCTGAAAATTAAATTTTACATTCACAAATAAATAAATCCTTTTTGTCGTTGAACACCCACACATACAGAAAGAAGCCAATAAAGATATCACTTTTTTTTTGTATAGCAACCAACGAGCAACATCCCTTTTTCATAAACATCTGTATTATTTTTCATATTTCATGTAAATGAAAAAAAAAATATTCTCATTTTTTTTCTATATTTGTAAAGATGCTCTTTACATTAAAAATATAATGTAAATGTACCATTGGAACATGAAAAAGTGTTGTGGAAAAATAGTACAAAAATACTTTTGTTATTATTCGTTCGTTTTTGCTATCAAGCTGTTATTTTTACATTTTTTTTATGTTCATTTAAATAATGCAAGATACATTTTTTTTCCGTTTACTAAAAAATACCAATGTATCATCATATCTAAAAAACTATTAGCCGAGTCAATAAGGGTTTTAACACCGTGATCCTCAGAAACAGAACCGATTTTACTGATTCTTTTTAAATGATGGTTTTTATATATTATTTGAAATCAGAAATATTTAAGTGGGCGGACTCACCTTGAGGGAGGATTCCATCCCATTTTGCTGGTGAAAATAGTTAAATTCAAAATGACCCCACAAATTGATTTTAAGCAAATAATGTTTTTTTGCAAAGTTTATAGTTTAATTTGAGTTATTTACAGTTTATTAATTTGCCAATTTTTATTCGAAAAGAAAATATTTACTAACAATTTTTCGCAAATAATTCTAAAAATCGGAAAAAGTATAAAGAAATCTAAATGAAAGTAAAAAAAAATTAAGGTTATAAAAGAACAAAAACCACGCTATTTTTGATTGGCTCAGAGCCTATTTTATGAATTCCAATGACTGCATGTAAACAGGTGATCAACAAGTGGTCAAATGCTAAACACCGTGATCACTGGGAAAAAGTACCGCGGCAGTAGCTCGGGAAGGTACTGCTTCAGAGTGCAACCAAAAGGCTATCTCTCGATGCATTGAGACTTAACAGGCATTATCCCCTGTTGAAGCATCTGCACACAATGTGACTCCATAACGGGTCCATTATGTGCAGATTGTGTGGCGAGGAGGAAAAAACATCCAGCCACATTATCTTTGACTGCGAACTTCTTGGTTACAGTTCATACAGGATATTCGGTACATATAAACCTTCAAACCCCCAATATATAAACCTTCAGGAAGATCTGATAAGTAAGCTACTGGCTATTGCCAACATATGAGAGAAGCGAATCTCTACGGACAGAAGTAGATAGGGGAGCACAATGGACCATAAGGTCAGGTCGAAGTGCAATACTTTTTAGACCCGAAGATGTATCTATCTATCTACCCTGAGGGTGGATGCTACCCCATTTTGCTGGTGAAAATATTTATAGTCAAAATGACCACACAAATTGATAAAGTAATTAATTTTAAACAAAAAATGTTCTCAACAGTTTTTCTGCAAAGTTTATAGTTGAATTTTAGTTATTTACAGTTTATATTAATTTGCCAATTTTTCGCCGTAAAGAGCATACTTACTAACAATTTTTGGCAAATAATTCCAAAAATCGAAAAAAAAATTACTAAATAAAAATTAAGGTTATAAAAAAACAAACAATTCGCTATTATTATATTTGCATTGGAGGGGATAGTAACCGAATTATGACTCACGAAAGGTAGCTCTCTTTACTGAAAATTGATGTGTAAGCTTTCATTTTTAAACAACGGAAAAATTTTCAATTAAGTAATTGCATAAAGGACATTGTAAATAGCGACAATATGAGGTAGAGGTAGATTGTAAAGGCTGCCCTGGACGGGCTACACTTCGACCATAATGTCCATTGTGTTGCCTTAGGATGTGAAGATGTGAGTGCAGTGGAAGGAATTTGAGAGTAGACTAGGAATTGGTAGGATTTGCGGCTGCAGCCGACTATGATAAGAACTATGCCGATATTCATCTGGAGTTCGTAAAGGAAACTGCAGAAAACCTTCTCAAGCATAGCCGGTTACTTCGTTCTTGTCCATACGCCGACAGTTTAGTCAATTAACCGCCCCTTTTTTTTATTTTTATAATTGACAAACTGCCGATGTCGGGATTCGAACTCATAACCTCCCAGTTTCCAAGTACTGCATACTGCACAGACATAACGCCTTAGACCGCTCGGCTACTTGGACTGGTTAGAGACAATATACTTGATACGACGGATCTGATACGAAGGAGCTACTTTTGTTTTGAATGGACGAAATTAGGGGCATAAATAAACGAAGCCTTTACTAAACATTCGTAATTGACAGCGAGTTTTTTCTGGTTCCTGTTTCGTTAGATTTTTTCTGAAGTTGGTTTGATAATATTTACCTCAGTTTAATCTATCAATTAAATCTAACTGTATTTCGAATAAATAAATAAATAGATAAATAAATTCGGTGTAAAATCCATTCCTTTGATTAGTTTGATACAAAAAAAAAAACAACTAATATTGGAAAAGTTTTTCATGTAGAATACATATTTTATTACACAAATTACAATATTCGACATATCTACATATATAACACGTAAAATTATTTTCAATATATTGTTTATTGCGTTTTTATTATTATTTATTTATATTCTCTTGATTCGTATCAGTAAATAAAAAAAAAATAAACTCATACAGAAAACGATACGGGTACTTATATTATGATGGAGTGATATATGTTTTTTTTCCTCTCTTTTTTTTATTATTTATTTATTTGTGTATTTACGATTTATTTTGAGTTTTTTCTTTATTTGTGTACAAATTTGCTTTTTGTGTTTTAATTAAAAAAAAAACGATGGATCAATTCTAAAAAATTTGCATATATATAAAATTGTATTTTGCATTATATCTATATCATCGTTCAACTCAAAAACATAAAATTCGTCACGTAAGACTTTATATAAAAGAATCATCATGAATATCAAGTTACTTACCATGGCGCCATAAATTTATTTTAAGTATTTAGACATTATAATTGTAAATATTTCAGTGTATATTAGAATTACTAAAAGTAAACTAAGGTGATCAGTTGTAGTAAAATATATTTTCTGCATAATTACACTGCAAATTCAAGTGTTTAACTCAGACGCGAATCCAGCCCTCAAAAACGGTTGTGGTAACAGTCACCCGAAAAACGGCCAAGTGCGAGTCTGAGTATGAACTCGCTCATAATCGATATAGTGCATTCCTACAAAGGAGATGTTTACAAAATGTTTGACGCCCTGATCAAGATTTTGTACAGTGTATAGTTTCACGTTGGCAAAGCCGTGGGGCGACCATTAGTAAATTAATATACCTGTAAAATGTAAGTTTGTTCGCTCACGAAAATTAATAAATATAAATGTGTGTTTGCTTGCACATCACAGTGTCACATTTAGACTCTAAACTACTGAACCGATTTTGATGAAATTTTTACTACTTCAAAGGATATCAAATTAAATTAAACGCTAGTATACATTTTACATTTAATAGTTTTAGTTAGGTGCTTACTGAAATTACAAATTCAGCTTATGTTTCTTACTATCGAAAACGTTCATAATTTCATCGATATCCAGGTTCACATCTTTGTGTTTATTTAGGAGAGCTAGCCCGGATAATCTTTCCTGTGCCATTGAGGACTATGTACATTTAATTAGTAGATGACTATGCGCACCCAGTGAATAGTCTTTTTTCCAATACAAGTATTCATGTGCCGAAAAGAAACAGATAATATGTTATCAAAAATGTGACATAACGTGTCAGCATATCGTCTATGATGACTAAGTACTTCGTTGCGTTCTGAATCACGCAAGAAGTCCATTGTTTTTTTTTTAAATTTTATTAAGGCATTGGATATAATATTATCAGCCTATCGACCTTATTAGACCGTGAAAGTGTGACGTCACAAGTCTTTTAGGGTTGTGGGCATGCCCATCGTGCCCACAACGGTGGATCCGCGCTTGATTTAACTTGATGTTTTAGAACAAATACATAGTGTTTCTTAGTGCAAGTGTTTAGAAATAAAATGGTTTAAAATTTTTACTAATTATTTTAAACATTTCATGGGTTTTTAAGTATAAGACACTTTAGTGATTTTACCGAACAGTGATTGTTTGGCTAATTGCTAATTGCTAATGTATAATATTTGTGTGGGTAGTTGTGCGTAATCAACTATATTTTGTATGCGTATAATGTAGATTTGATGCATGCAAATAATATAATTCATATTGGTTTAGTATTCAGTACAGAAATGACGTTTGTTTTCGATAATTAAAATCCAGTTATTAAAGATGAAAATTACTAAAGATGACAATAAAAATTATTAACTATTATAATTCAAAGCTATTTTAATTATAATTGATAATAATTGGGTGTGTTATAAAAATTTTTAAAGTGTGTATTTAAACATTGTTCTGAATGAATCCAGTGAAAAGAATAGTTAGGTAAATTGGTCTATTAATTATTAAATAAATTTATGGCTTCCAAAAATTATTAAAGAAATAATTTTTTTTTAGGTAAGTGAAATTCTGACTTCTTGTAACAGAGTGCACAATTATCAAATTTGTCATCCACGGAACTTGTTACTTCGTCAATACAGATTCGTCAATCAGGGCCTGGATCCATATCTATGCCGGCAATATTACCATTATTGATTTACAGATTTACAGAACAACTTTGATTTACAGAATAAATTGATTGAACAAGAGATATTACCAAATTCTACCGATTCCTGATCAAATATTAAATAATTTATTAAAATTTAATCAAATCAAACTACTTTTATTTTGTAAATATTTATCTAAATAATAAATTACACTAAACACTTAAAGTGTAATCACATAAAAAAACCTCACATATAAAAAAAAAAACTCAGTGATTTAAAGCACTTCAAATGTTTTAAAATTAAACGTTTAAGATTTTTAAATTATATTAAACACCATTTTAGCGTTTACTTGGTGACCACAAGCATTTAAAGGCTTAAAGTGTTTTAAAATAAAATACTTGGATTTGCAGTGTACCCGTTGTGGCTTCGCCCGCGAAAATAACTGAGTAACGTATTGACGTACTGGTACACGCATAGGTCCGGTTGTTTTATATGTTTAGATAGATTTCATGTTATGTAACGGTTGCATTTTATATAACTATAGTGTAAGATAAGATTATAGTGTCTATAGAAATGCCTGCATTAACAAAATTTTGGAAATAATTTTTTTGTCGATAAATTTAAAATATAAAAAAATTGACCTCAGGATGAGATTTTCTAAAAATCTTCCCTTATTACACCTTTACGCTGTCTAAGGAACATATCTTCCAATTTTCATGTTTCTAACATCATTAGCTTTAGTCTTGCGATGATGAGTCAGTCAAGCAGGGAATGTAATTTTATATGTATAGATATATTTCTTCCATTTAACTAATATTGGGAATGAAGTATTATATGTTGTGTTTCTCCCTTTCAAATAACAAAAACAAGACGTATAACAAATTCCATTCTGATCGGACTAAACTTTTTGCCTCTGGACGCGTTTTTTTTTTAATGTTATATGAAATATATCTAGAGCAAGGTAGTGCGCAAGGCCGATATTTCATATAATTAAAATAATGACTACTCGTTTTTTCTAAATTAACCGATAACGCTTTCACGACGTTTTCGTTTGGTACCAACAAATACATTTAATATTCAAACCAAACTCACATAGTTTATTATTAAACTAAACTTTTATAATTAAATATATATTCATATTAAATGTATTATGTGGTATAAATATTATTAATATTTTATTAATATTCATAGAACTTTACAAGCAATGTCGTTTACAAAATGGGCGTGTTTTAATAATGATTATTTTATTATATAGCTAAAAATGTGATTTAACTATAATTTGCAAAATTTTTACGTAATTACTAAAATTTTTGAAACATACATATTAATATAATTTGTTAGGTTAAACTATTTCACGTCCTTGTCTTTTAGAAATTTTAAAATTGGTGGTGTCTTGATAATAAATTAACCATAAATTCGCACCTCTATCAAATAAATGTTTGATATACATATTTATTTTATTTAACCAATATTTCGGCAGCTCTTCTTCAAACATGGCCCGAGTTTACCCATTCACGAACTTGACCTTACTTTTTAGTTCTAGAACAAACACACAAGATCAACTCGTTATCTTTTTTTCGTTTTTGAGTTATCGTAAGCACAGGCGGACGTACCTGCGGAAATGACCGAATCAGGCCATTTTATGAACACCTATTCCACACATTTATGCCTGCGATCAATATTTTCAAGCGTTACAAAGTGGGGACTAAACTTATTATACCCTTGTATATTTACATATACCGGGTATAATAAATAATAATTTTAATTGAATGTTCTCGTTATCGTTTTACAAAAATTTTAGGAGTATTTTATAGGGAAAAACAAATATCGGGTTTAAAAACTGTCAACCCAAAGAACTTTTTGTCTTTTTGATTTTATGAAATAGGTCTGCATAAAGAAATAATAAGAGATTTGTTCTTTTTATACGTCATAGAATGTTAAACGACCATAAAATGTCAGGACTATAAATCTTCTCTATAATAATTTTCATTCATTTACAATTTTTTCAAACATTTTGGGAAAGAGGGCATCAGAAATTGGACAAGTAAATTATATAAACGATGTGATTTTTCCCATATGATAGTTGTATTTCCAAATTTTATTTTAACAAAAAAAAAAGCTTATTCTACAAAAATTATTGTTTTTCCCTTTTAGATAAATCTACAATTTTGATGAATGATTCTTCACCTATTTCTCAACCATATTCTTCGAATACAAAATTTGAAAAGTTACTTTATATTTATCAAAAAAATAAAAATAAAGGAAAAACAAAATTATGATATCCAAGAGAAAAAATTCATTGTTTTTCAAGTTTGAATAAACTGTATACAAGGCATTTCAAGACGATGACATATGATAAAATAAAGAATAAAAGTATTATTTATTTATAGAAGTTAAAAAGTTTATTGTAGAAACTCTTTATACACGACGTTCAAAAAGTTCTGGTACGGTGTAATTCTCAGAAATAAACGGTCTTGGCAAAAGACTTTTAAACATTAACTTTCAACGTTAAGGAAAAATTCATTGATTATCATACAGATCACCTAAGATATTTTATTACTTCTAAGGGGAACCAACCTCTCAAGAAAGGAATCGTCTGGTATACAGACGGATCTAAAACTGAAGAAGGGACCGGGTGGGAATCTACGGCAAGAGACCTAAAGCAAACATAAGCCTCAACTTGGAGAAATATGCCACAGTCTTTCAAGCAGAAGTCTACGCCATACAGGCTTGCATCCGTGATAACCTACGTAGATGCTACATGAACTAGAACATATGTATTCTCTCGGACAGTCAACCTGCTTTAAAAGCCTTGTCTGGAACTGAGGTCACCTCAATGGTAGTCAAGGATTGCCTGAAGGAACTGCTGGAGTTGGCAAAACGGAACAATATTAAATTGATCTGGGTGCCGGGTCACAGTGGTTTCGAAGGAAACAAAAAAGCAGATACCTTAGCAAAGAAAGGAGTCGGAATATCTTTCATTGGCTCAGAGCATATTTTAGGAATTAAACGGACTGCATGCAAACAGGTGATCGACGAGTGGGCAAATTCTAAACACCGTGATCACTGGGAAAAATCCCGCGTCAGGAGCTCGGGAAGGTATTGCTCTAGAGTGCAACCAAGAGGCTATCTCTCGATGCACTGAGACTGAACAGGATGCAACTGCGGAGCGTGGTGACCGGATTCATTACCTGGCATTATCCCCTGCGGAAGCATAGCACACAATGGGACTCCATAATGGGTCCATTATGTGCAGATTGTGTGGCGAGGAGGAACAAACACCCAGCCACATTATCTTTGACTACGAATCTCTAGGTTACAGAAGATACAGGATACTCGGTGCTATATGGACCTTCAGGAAAACCTGATAAGCAAGCTCCTGGCTATTTCCAACATATAGGAGAAGCGAATCTCGTCGGACTGAAGTAAAAGGGGTAGCTCAAGGGACTATAAGGTCGAAGTGCAATACTTTTTAGACCCCAAGATGTATCTATCTATCTATTTAAGGGTAATTTGCAAGTAATATATATAACACTGAATGGTGACTTTGCTTTAAATCGTAACCTAGACTTTCAGGGTTATGGGAATTTTAAATTACAGATGGTTTTTGAAATGGAACCCTTAAATTTTTATTGCAGAAATGACAGCTATGGAAAAAGTTAATAAGATTCATACCGAACACCTAAGGGTTATTATGACTTCTACGGGTAATTTAATGGTAATACATATATCGAGGTGATGGATGAAAATCTCAGAAACTAAGACTTTTAGAGCTTTTCAAACTGTAATAATACATTTTTGAGCCCCGAACTTTTTGAACATTCTGTATATATGTATAGGAAAAAAAAACTTACTGTAGGTTTGTAGTTGCATTGAAGAGGGTTGAGCTGACATCTTGTTCTTTTTCAAGTAATGACGTCAGAGCACTCTGAAGGGCATCATTCTAAATAAACATAAAACACAAGAATAAATATAAAATCAATGTCATTCATCTTTTTTTAAGTAAAATAGTATTTTTATTTTTTTATAAAGAAAATGACAAATTTGTTTCAATATTATTATTTTCGATAATTCTACTATGTCATCTAATTTGACTAATTTGGTTTAATAATGATTAAGTATAAAATTCTAGAATAAAACAGTATAGGCAATATCCTTTTAGAGAAAAATACTATAGTTCGTTGCTTAAGGTTGTCTCAATTCTGGAATTGAACATATTTTTTTGGAAAGAAATATTTTTTGATTCACCATAATGCATTGCAATTCTTTTTTAATTTTGTTAGATCTGTAAAAAAACTTATTTTTACAACGAAGAAAGATAATGAGTAATCACTGAATAAAAAATTTAATGAATTGCTACTGTCAACACAAGTCTTGCATGTTACAACATATAGTACACTAGCTTGTCTTTCAGGATGTACGACCACTGAAGCTTCAAAAAGATTAAGGCTTGATTTTTTGTTTACATGTAGTTGAAGTGCCTATAAATCAATTATAAAAGTTTCAAGGGAGGAGAGGGGGGTTACGAGGGTCTTGAATTAATTATTTAATGTTAAAGTTCGAGCTTTGATGCATTGCTTTTATGGAGAAATCCATATTTTTACACATGTTTTCGACAAAATTTTTGAAATAATTTTTGACAAAAACAAATTGTGGACTTTTATGAATGAACTATACAAGATTTTGAAGAATTTTATAAATGGACTATACATCAGCGCTCGTACATCCTTAAGACTTCTATGACACGGTATATGTCACAAATTTTTTTAAGATTAGGCAATTTCCAACAGACAGTCTGTATTTACTATGTACCGTGTAGTGCATGTATCATAGTTTTAAAAAAAACTATATATTACACTAGATATGTTCAATTTACATTTTTCAGAGAGCAAAAATAGCGATAATACAAAGAAAACTAATAAAAAACGAATATACTATATCTGAACCGATGGAGAATAAATTCGCAAATCATTAAAGCAATCCTATCGACTTAATGGGAGATTTTTCGAAAACAGAAATAACGCGACAAGAAAGATAAATGGAGTAAAGTTAACAGTGATAAAGATAGCGATAGAGGTGCCTAAGACAAAGAACTATTCATATAATCGTCTAAATAAATAATAATTTATATCTAAAATGTTTATAAAAGCAGTGACATAAATACTTGGCGATACTTCCAAATATTTCAACTCAGTATTCAGTTTAAGCACAACCATAAAACTTAATCTCCCGTCAGGACAACCTTAAATCAAGCATTAAAAAAAATTTAATACTTTTCGAAGTAGGTATATATAGGCAATAAAAATTTGTAATTCAATAAATTTGAAAAATAAAAAAGTTCAAATTACACTTCATTGAATATTTTCAATTAATAATTTTTTTATAATATACAATCTATTATATTCAAATACAATAATTCATTGGTATGTAAATTATACATATTTTCAAGTGCTACTAATAATATGGAATACTTAAATGTAAATTATAATGTGACGAAATGTTTTTCGCCACATAAAATTATGAACATGTGGTGCGTTTTGGCAACTAAGGAGCACACCACCTGCAAAACGGTATTTCGACAACACCCCCACCTGCAAACATGAACTCCGTCAATCAAATGTTCTGGTGAAAGGTACATCCAATAGCTTCACCCGATAAATCAAGATAAATATGTTCTAGATGTGGGCTCGAAGAAAACTACATGACCTTTTACACCAGATACTGCCGAATTGGAGCATGAAAGAGGTGAAATGGTGGAAATTACTCGTGGAACATCTGAACTCTTTCTCGAACTACCTGTAGTTTTTCAACAAGAGAGGGTCTTTCTTAAGCGGCGGTAAATGTGACGAAATGTTTTTCGCGACATAAAATTATCTAACATCAAAATACCTCAAATAAAAAATAAAATACAAAATATTTTTTAACAAACAAAATTCACCACTGACGACAACAACAAAACAAAATAGAAGTCAACAACAGAGGTGTAATGGACGGTGGATAAATATACTAAGGCAGTTCACTTACTTTTGGATAGTCGAGCGGTCGAATGCATGCGTCAGCAACAGAATCAATAATTATCTTGAAACTCGAATCCAAATCGATTCAGTGAGTAATCACAAGAATTTGATTCTGTTGTCAGACAATTGTATTCGATTGTGAGATTTATCCAAATTACTATGTATTTACATCTGTACATCAAATTATTTAAAAAAAATAATAATAAATAACTATGAAGTTCATTACAATTTTTTATTATATATTATGTTAAAAAAAAAAACCTTTGAATTTAATCATCAGTCAAACTGTCAAACAGTCAAATTGGAACTTGAACAAGGAAATTAAAATTTATAAAAAGTAGTTTAGTAAATTTTCGTTTCAATAATTATCCCCTTGTTGATAAAATAATTTTTTTATTATGTTTCTATGGAAGGCTTATTGGTATACCCATATTTGTTTAAATTTTTTCATTTTTTATTTACAATTGTGCTCTTTTATGCCGTGAAAATAATAGTTATATAATTTGTATTCTAAAACACACTTTTATTTAATAAACTGAAAAGTAGAAAATAAAATTTTTTCCCAAGTCGCCAATTTTTTAAAATTCGGCCTATTCGATCACTTTTTTTTTCATATTTGGCATGTGGCCGAGTACTGTGTAAAATTAGGTCGAACATCGAATTTTGAATTGTAAAGAAAAAACGTACATATTTCTCAAAAATATCTGTATTTTAATAGCAAATTATACTTTACTTAAAATCAGTGGTTAGTTAGGATGAATAAAAAAAATTTTTTAGCATTTGTTGGTAGCAAAAAAATAAAATTTTTTCCCAAGTCACCAATTTTTTAAAATTCGGCCTATTCGATCACTTTTTTTTTCATATTCGGCATGTGGCCGAGTACTGTGTAAAATTAGGTCGAACATCGAATTTTGAATTGTAAAGAAAAAACGTACATATTTCTCAAAAATATCTGTATTTTAATAGCAAATTATACTTTACTTAAAATCAGTGGTTAGTTAGGATGAATAAAAAAAAATTTTTAGCATTTGTTGGTAGCAAAAAAATTGCGCTTTTCTTCATAGACAATACTTGCTTCTGAAAATAGCCATTCACTATATACACTGCTGCCAGGAGACACGATAGATACATCTTAGTAAATGTTTTCCGGTTTGTAAATAAAAAATCTCATTTGCAATAGCACTTTACTTCATAACCTACATAGCCATTGCATATTATCTGTAGCGATTTCCTCAACATAGTTCCAGAAACTGTTTTGTATTTCAATGGTTGTATCATTTTCATCGGCGTTTCTTTTCTTACGAGATTCATCAGAATCATTTACGGTACCACTAGATTCATCACAACTAAATTTCAGAGCTACCAAAATAATTTTACCTTGCTCTCTCTGTTTGAACTAAATTCCAGGAAAGGAGTTTTGATTCGCGTGTCAAGAAAAGTGGCAACCAGATATTCGTCAGTCTGATCAAAGTTAAATCTTTTACCAAGCTCAACTGTAAGTGAAGATCTCATTCTCAATAAATTTGGTGTTTTATCTGCAGTCTCTTCGTTTTCCAGGTATTTCAACAATGTGACAACATGTCGAATCACTTCAGAGATGCAGGAAACATCTGAGCTGATTATTTTAGTGATCTCTTTGAATGAATATGCGTGTCGTGGAACGATCTACAAGATCTTTGGCCAAGATTACTTTTCGTGGCATCTCTACTTAAAACCTCAATTTAAATTCCTACTGTCTCATCTACTACCAAAATTTATGAATACTTCCACTAAATTTCTATTTCATCATATATTTTCGAATTCCATTGATATAGAATGATATAAGATAATTATAATGTATTGTCACGTCGGTTTTACTCGTGAGTTAAATTCCATAGCTCTAGAGTCTAAATCAATTAGAACCAGTTGATTTTTGGACCGAAGATTTAGCCTCATAATCATGAACACATGTGATGTTTAATAATAAAAGCTTGTAAAAAGCAAGACACGGTAACTTTTTCTGTTATTCGTTGAATAAATATAGAAATTTTTATATTCAAGTAGATAATTAATTTTCAACAACGCTTATATGTAAAAGACTATTGATTTACCGATCAGAGAAAAGAAATTCTTAGTATTTAATGAAATGGTAACCTTTAAATTTGCTTTGTTTTCCTAAAACAACACAAACCTTTTTCTCTCTAGATGATGTGTGTTAAATAGAAAAAAAAATAAACAAAATATATATATATATATAAACCTAAACGAATTTAAATAAAATCTATTAAGCTTGAATAATACTCAAGAAATATGAGGATACTTTGTAGAAATAAATTCTACAAAATAAAAAAATCAACGACAACAATTCTTCAAGTATACAGTTTACTAAGATTCAGTGAAGTAGTCACTAAATATAATAGAGTTAGTGGTCAAAAAAAAAACCATAAGAAAATTTGAGTAATATACTTCACTCAGTTATAAGGGATGGGCATTCTTGAAGTATTATCGTCTCCTTAAACTGTAATTAACAGTAAAAAACGGACTTAGAAGTTTAATTTATGGAACGGAACAAATTTTCACCTTTTTAACTCCCGATGTAAAAAAAGAGGTGTAATAAATTTGAAGCTTTTGTGTTTATGTCTATACCATCCAAATGGATGGACCGATTTCAATACGGGTTTTTTATCAATTAAACGGCACGATTTTAGTTTCGATGGAAAAATCTGTTCAGAAGTTTAAATCGTATTTCCTAGGTGGTTTAGTGATCTTTCACTTTTTAACCCATCCTTTAATAACTTCATTGTGTGGTTTTTTTTTTTAGTTTTTAATAAAACAAATTTCACTGGTACAATAACCGCTTGGGAGTTGAAAAAACCAGGTATAGTCATGCAACAGTTATAGTCTACCCTAGGGAGTCACTCTATGTGTCTTTAAATGATATACAAAGACTAAACTTCATTATTAATCCCAGCACAATGAAAAATTCTAAATTAGCTTATTGAAAAAAACATTTATCGCTAGTGAAAATTTTGCTGTATTTGATCTTTTTTTTCTTTGTATAATAAACGGGAGTTTTATGTTTTATGGATTTTGAACAAAATAATGTAATCCAAAAAATTGCCACTTTTACGATATATTTTATTTCAGACAAAAGACAACAAGCCATACTTTTGTTAGAAAAGAATATCGAAACGGGTCAAATGAATTGAGCAAATATGTCCAAATATGACCATTCCATTGCTTAATCCATACTATACCCCTTCGTTGTAGGCTTTTGTAGTTTTAATGTCTTAAAGAAATATTTTCATTTAGTTTAAACTGCTAGCGTTCTGGTGGCATCTTTGATAAAAGATCTGGCCTATATATCCAGAGTTTAATGACTTAATTTAACGTAGGTGAACATGGGGCACAAAGAGGTGTCGAGGCGGAATGAACCTTGATGATTTTCGGTGTCAAGTGGGTGCTACTACCGGCAATACGTAAAACTAGACCAACCTGTGGTTCAACTACGACATTTATGTTAGTCTAATTATCTTGGTCGTTGGTGCGTGAAGATTTAGTGATTTTTTGCTCCTGTATTGCAACTTATGATGATCTTGTAACCAAGATATGGTCTACATACTTGTTTACACTACAACTACAGTTAGTACATGCTTGTAGTACATTTAATTGTCTTTAGTTTGGTACAATTAAATGTTTGTTTACGTATCTTTTTCGAGTGATCTTACCTCCCTAACATAAATGGGGCGGAACGAGTGGGACGGTTGTGTCTTCCAGTAAACGCAACTGATATTAGACTCGATAGGACTTCAAGTGAAGAGGCTAATTTGACTACCCGTGGGTGCTCTTGGATGACAACTGTCAACAGAGTCTCTTCATTTCATTTTTCATCTGCGGGAATAGTCAGCGCAGACGATGAGGCTGCTCTAGTGTATGCATTTTGTGCATAAACTTAGTTTTTCTGCATTTCCAGTATTTTAATATGCTTATCACCTCTCATCCCCGTGCCCAGGGTAAAACGGGGCAAATGACACAATTTTCTATTTAAAAAAAAAATTCGTCTTTTATTTTCTTACAATATTATTTTTGTAATTATAAAATTATAATGTGTTCATAAAAAATTCGCAGCTCTCTTAATAAACTCTTTGCTATTTTTAAACCATATTTTCAACTTCGTACCCCGTTCTATACCCCGGGCTCCCCTATATATTATTGAATTAAACATTAGAGTAAAATATATATCGACATTGAATTTTAATGTAAGTATTTAAATTACTGACCTTAATTGAGTTTAATTGCATTAAACTTATTGACCCTTATTGAATTTACGAAAATCTGCTTGATACAAAAGTTGTTCATATTTTTGTCAGTAATAACTTTGCAATTTAAATTTTGTTGTTAATCGTACAATTTTTAAGAAAATTTTCAAGAGCCAAAAGAACGACCAGAGTAAAGTGACACTCCTTGTAATCCGGTTTGTGGATTACAAACAAATAATGGATTTTTCTAGAATCCTCTAATGTTATAATATCTAAATTTAAAATTGTGTGTCTCTAGCCCAAAATTTTTTTAAACTTCAATTACCAATAAACTGAAACGTCAAAATTTTGATCTTAAGACGTCAGTTTCACAAAAAACTTCGCTATGGTTTTTAACAAATCTCAAAAAACTCAAAAGCTTTAAAAACAGGTAATAACTCATTTTGTTATCGACCTCATTTTTCAGTATTGCGTAACAAGCAGTATAAAGATTATTAAAATAATCAAAGAGAACTCTAGGTTTTTTTTTTGAAATAAAATTAATATTAAATTTTTTTTTTTAAATGTTTAATTTTATTAAATCAGAATTTGAAATTGGGCCATTGTCTAAATTCACTATCTGTTTTCTTAATCTGTGTATGTAGATACTTTCGTATGCATCTAATTCTGTGGGGTTTTTTACTGATTTTAGTAGTTTTAATTTATGAATATTTAATCAACTTTTTCTAAGCAGCATCAAGATCACGGTTAAATGAAAAATTTATACTACATAAACCAGATAATATGTCGATAATGTAGTTATTTTCTCACTTACGGTATCCTAAAAACATGACTTACATTTTCCTTGTACACAATAAAAATAAATATACAAAATAATACTCTATGAGTATTGAACGAACAATGTTAGTCTTTGTATAAGAAAAAAAACGTAAACAAAAGTAAAATTCAAATAAAGAGAAAGGTTGAGTGTATGTAAATTATGTAATAGAGTATTACCGGTTAAAGAAAAAAATATACCAAAAAAAAACTTTCTAGAAAAGTCATACAAAATACTTTCATTACATTTTGAGTATAACAAACAGGTTATTGACGTAAATATTGCTTGAAGGAGATACGTTTATATGAAATGAAATTTCTAGAAAGAAAACATTTGACGTAAAACACTCACACAACTTCTATATATATAGAGTTTAACAACTAACTGTAACATATATCGGCTTAATTTAACATTGGAGTAGAGACTACAATGTCACAATGTCAAATAATGGCATTTATTTATTACTAGCCGTGTACCCGATACGATTCCCATAAAAACTTGCATCCCTTATTTTACCCCCTTAGGGGATGAATTTCCTAAAATGTTCCCATCCTATAGGTGTTTAGTTTTTCATATCAAGCGATTGAATGTCAAAAAATGTCATCTGACATTTTTTTTATAAACAGACGATTAAACACGGACTTCAGCGTTTCTAACTTCAAAAATGACGTACTTCCCATACAAACTACAGTCCCTTATTTTACCTCCTCAGGGAATGAAATTCCAAAAACGCTAATACAACTGACTTATATTTATAAACAGAAGTCTAAACACGAATTTCCATACTTCTAACTTCATAAAATGACGAACTTCGATACAAACTTTCATCCTCTAATTAACACTCTTAGGGGAATGCATTTTCAGAAATCCTTAGTGCTCAGCAACGTTATATAAAGAACTCCTGTGCAAAATGCATGCTTCAGGACCCACCTATTTAGGCTGTGCGTTGTCTGTCAGTGAGTGTAGATTATTAATCATATATCAAAATTTAGAAGAAAAGAAAATTAGTACATTATTCAGTTTAATTTATTTCGTTTGTGAAAAAAATGTTTGATACACAAGTTGTTCATAGTGCAGAGTGTTAATTTTTTGTTAGTTTTAATCAATCAGCATTTGCATTAACGCCGGATTTCCACCTAGACCTACAAGGCCCCGACCTAGGTGTCCAGCCGTCTTAGGTGCTCCAGTGTCGGAACCTTCATATAAGCTCAAAAATCGGGCTGGACTTATCGAATAGCTTTATTGAAAATATTAACTTAAAAGTATTGAAACGATATTATTCGAGCTATTTAAAAGTTAGTAGACTTTTGTCAACCAAAATGTCAAAAAAAGGTTATCTACCGTTCTGTCATAAGAAAGAGTTGAGATACGGTCGTTCATCTCACTCGTGGGCTCTTACCTGGTCATTCGTTGTTTTGCACAGAAGAAAGTTTTTCCGTATGATTATATAAATTTTATAGAATAACGTAACATATAGTGACATTGACTGCATTATTCTGATATTTACTAATGGAATTAAAGTCCATTAAACTGTACTAGTGCATTTAATTCGCTAAATTTTCAAAATGGCTTCGAGATGGTGGAGCCCCAAACGCCAAGTGCCTAGAGACCCTAGGGCTCCAAGTTCAGGTCTGATTTGCTCCCTCTGATGCTACATCTAAGTTTTGTACCTTTAGCTGAAAACAATTTTTCTTACACTCACTAGCGTTTCTAATAAAATTAAAGTAGCGACAAGCACGTGAAAACCTAGATCTAAACAAAGTTTTAAAAAAACCGTCGGAATCGGTTCCGAGAAATTCTAAGCATTGCAGTAGCGTGAGATGACAATATTAAACTTTAGTTGAAAGTTTCATACCTCTAGCTATCTCCGTTCTTGAGATATCTTGTTCAGAGACTCATATCCATCCAACCAGCCAAGTAGCCGAGCGGTCTAAGGCGTCATGTCTGCGCAGTATGCAGTACTTGGAAACTGGGAGGTTATGGGTTCGAATCCCGACATCGGCAGTTTGTCAATTATTAAAATAAATAAAAAAAAGGGGCGGTTGATTGACTAAACTGTCTGCGTATGGACAAGAACGAAGTAACCGGCTATGCTTGAGAAGGTTTTATGCAGTCTCCTTCACGAACTGTAGATGAATATCGGCATAGTTCCTATCATAGTTGGCTGCAGCCGCATATCCTACCAATTCCCAATCTACTCACAAATTTCTTCCACTCCACTCACATCCTCACATCCTAAGGCATCACAATGGACCATATGTTCGAAGTGTAGCCCGTCCAGGGCAGCCTTAACAATCTACCTCTACCTCTCATATCCATCCAGGGAAATATATACTCGTATACATACATACATACACACTTACATTCTGATGTTAAAATAGGTATTTTGGTATCAGAGGACTGTAAAGTAAAATCTTGTAAAGACTCGGTAAAATCTCAATATCGATATTCAGCATCGAAAATAATAGGTCTCTATATTCTACTTATATAGAGGTTATCATAAATATATGAAAATAATATATTCATTTCAAAATTGAAAATTTAAAAAAATTACAAAATTTCATCCTTGAGATTAAAGCAAAATTATAGCAATAAAAATTTCATAAAAAAAATTACTTATTTAGTAAACATTAAAGGCTTATAAACGTAAGGTAACACCACATAAGTTATATAAAGTTATATGGTTGGTTTTCAAAAAATGCTTCTGATAATATTTATTCATTAGAAATATAGTAACTTCAACCAGTAGCGTTCTTTTTTCAAAATTATTTATTTTTAATTTAAAATTTTTTTTTTTCGATAAAAAGCTTCGGATAGAAGTTTTGCTAGGCGTGTCTGAAACGGGCGAAACAGAAAAACTGATTTTTCTCCCTTATTTAAAAGGTAAAATTTTTTTGTTTCATGCAGTCATGATCTTTTAGTAAACGGTCATCTTGTGCCGTAGAAACATTTTTCCAAAAAGCGTCCCAGAAGGATCAAATCTCCAAAATTATATCTATGTCCTTAATTTCTTCGTTATCGAAGAGGTACAATTTTTGGTTTGAATAGTATGCCAAAATACTCTTCAAACATAATATTTTGGCAACGTTAAATTTTTATAGAAGGTCCAACTGGTGCTTTTTCGAAGTGGACTTTTTAAGTTATTTATAAGATATTTCAGCTAAACTTTGGCTTTTAGCGGTTTCGTTCTGCACAATAGTACTACAAATTTTTCTCTTCAAGTATACTAGCCTCAGATATTTATGTAGTAATGGATCTGACACCAAAAATTTTTGTGGTTTTTCTAGGTAATTTGAAGAGGTTTTTTTTTCTTTTTATGGTACAATTAGGTACAATTTTTTGGCATATTCAAATTTAATTTCCGACGATGTGGTATGCGGCCCATTTAATCGGGGTCGATTTTTCGGGTTATTTGGAAGGTAAATTTTTTTCTTTTTTTGGTACAATTTTGGTACAATTTATTCATATAGTGAGTTTTTATTTTGGTTGAACTCGTATGCCCAGTTCACGGAGGTATACTAACAACTATTATTTGAAAGATTTAATACCCAAAACCCGAATTTACCCAAAAACCGAATAAATAAGGTACAAATCTATTATACAATTTTGAACACTATTTTCGTGACCGAGTTATTGATTGCTATGGTGTTAGGTATATGAAATTCAATTTTTTTTGATAACGAATAATAATATAACATTATTAGAAAGTTTCAAGTCACTGGTACTATCCTTTACCTGAATTTTCCAAAATTTTACAGCCGATTTGTGTCGAATTACTCGATATCACAAAAAAACCGAATGTATTCGTTACGACTGGAGGATGACAATAGCTTGGAAAATTTACACCACTTATGAAGCCGATAGTATTTAGAAGTGGATTAAATGTAATATATATCTCATTTATCAATAAATACGTTTCATCTTCCAGGCTTTGTTTGTAGTGAAAATGTTAAAATGAATTTATATTTAAGTTTTAAGGGTCATTTATTATCATATTTCATATATGTTGATGTTTGTTGTGTTTATTTACTAAAAACCACATTATAAGCTTCTATGCCATTATATAGTTATAATATAATGTAATATGATATGTGAAAATAATATGTGAACTTAGTGAATAGAGGATTATCGAATATTATTCTCTACATCAGACCACACAACATTTGAATAAAAAGGAATTTTTTTAAATATAAATTCCTTAAATTCTGCATGATGTTTATTTTATACTAGCTATCCCCGCGTTTAATTTGTATATAGCCTATAACCTTCATCATTAAACGAGCTATCTAACGTAAAAAATTTTTTTCAAATCGGACTTGCAGTTCCAGAGATTACCGCGTTCAAACAAACAAACAAAAAACTCTTCAGCTTTATTATATTAGTATAAATCAGAGGTGGGCGCAGACGGCTCGCCGGAGTCTAACGGACTCTCCATATGCTGGGTGAGAGTAAGTAATAAAGGTATGTTTTGAAATAAGATGGAACGATGTTTCAATACAGGTTGCCAACCGATTATTGCCCAATAATTTATTCAATAAATTTAGAATTAGTTTTATAAAATATTTATTGTTTAAAAAATATATTTTACAATATGGAGAGATACACCAAAAACATAATAATAATAACAATAATAACAACAATAATGATGATAGTAATAACAATAATTACAACAACAACAAGAACTATATGTATTCCTACTTTATGTAAAATTTAACCATTTAGAAAATACTAATTACCAAAGCCTCCCCCCCCACCCAGCTTTATCATTGGCATCTTTTTTGTATCCAGTGTCATCAAATTCCCATGACACTATACCCCCTACTAAAAAAAAAATAATTAAATCTGGTAAATATTTGTTTATTACTTCTCCGATATGAATAGCTTAGGCTTGTAGCGGTATCATATAATATTTTGGAATATTTTGGATTTTTTAACAAATTAATAAGAAGAGGATCACATTTCTGGTGATCAGAAATCTTCTTAATATCAATCACATATTTGGAAAGATTTTTTGTCTTCTCTAGGGATTAAGCATATTTCCACTACTGCTTATCACCCTAACAGCAACGGTATTATTGAACGATTTAACCGGTCACTCAAAATTTCTTTAAATTGCTGTCAAAAAAATAATAACTGGTACAAAATTTTACCTTGGGTACTTCTAAATTTGCGCTCCTCGGTCAAGGAGGATATTAACCTTTCTTCTGCAGAAATTTTATATGGAATTCCTCTTCGATTACCATATGATTTCTTTTCAGAAAACGTTGATACATATCATTCTGTTCAACAATCTACTCGAGAGTTGAAAAATAGAATGATAAACGCAAAATTTTTCTTTACCAGACAGTTCACCAACAAAAATGTATTTTTACACAAAAATTTAGATTCATCAAAAAAAGTTTTTATACGCGAGGATCATGTCCAACCTCCACTATCTTGTAATTATAGAGGTCCTTTCTCTGTTATCAAGAGATTTCCTAAATTTTTTGTTATTGATATCAATAACAAACCTACCTCTATTTCGATTGACAGACTAAAACCTGCATACTTTTTTCAATGTTAATCTTATCTTAATTAACTTTGTATTTAATTATAAGATGTACATCAACTATTAAAGTTTTTTCCGAGTGAACAAGGTTGTTTTATGTTACAACCTTTTTCTAGTCGTTTTTCTTTATTAGTTGATGGGGGGAAGTATGTAGCGGTATCGCATTTTCATTAAATTATTATTATAATTTTATTTATCATTTTTATCTGTTGCTTAACAACTATAACTTCTCTCTTTTATCACGGTTGCTTTGAATGTTAACAACTTTGATAATTTACATATAAATATATAATATGTCATAATTCAATCTAATAAAGATCAATTATATCTTTAACACTTATTTATTATTTATTTAAATAATAATTATTTATCATATCAATCAATCACTTCAACAGGCTAAACTAAAGCTAAATCATCAAAAATAAATCATCATTTACAATTGGTTTACAATTGTCAAGCGGTAAACGAAAAACGTCAAAAGATTTATTATCTTTTATTATTTATATCACATTTATATTTTATATTCATACACAAATATATTAAAAAGGTACATTTTATGCCCCAAATTACCTAACAAAAATTCCAGAATATGTATTCAATGTATTGTATACTTTGTATAATAGTGACCATAAAAAAGAGTTGGTATCATTATATTTTTTTCAGAAAATGTTTTAATTAAAAAAAGAAAATAATAATAATTGGTAGGATACTCTATATTTACTCTATCTCTCTTCCTACCTCTCACTCCGAGCTCAATCGAGTCAACCCGTGCCCACCTATGGTATAAATAAATATAGAATTATTCCAGCGCTGGGCAATGTTTACTCTGCAGAGTATCCGTGCTCTCCAGGTTGATTTGTATACTCTGAGTGAGAGTGGAGAAGAGAGGTTCTTTAACATCTAACAGGTAGGATCGATTGACATTTGAAGAAATTTTTACGAAATTCCAACATTGATGCAAAAAAAATAGCTGCATTTCCTTTGGAGGAAATTCGCTAAAAACACTTTAGCTTTATTATAGCAGCTTTATTATATTTAGTATTGATAGAGAACGCTATTAAAAGCACTTAAAAATTGCTGCGGACCACCGTCATCAACACATGCAACATGAAGAAAAATGTGAAAAAACTCATGAATATTGAAAAGGAGGTCTAGATTGAATTAAAATTGTCGGGAATGAAAAACTCTAACGCGATCAATTTTTATAAAACAATTAACTTGTTTTTATACTCGGTATATGTAGATATACCAGGGTATATTTATTTTATTCTCGACTTTGAAACGCTTGAAAATATTGTTCGCAGGCATAAATGTTTGGAAAAAGTGTTCATAAAATGGCCTGACGTTAGTCGGTCCTTCCATCTGTGGGCACGATAACTCAAAAACAAAAAGAGATAATGACCAGAAATTTTCTGTGTGTGTTCTAGAGCTAAAAAGTAAGGCCAAGTTTGTGAATGGGGAAAATCAGACCATGTTTGGGCAAAATGGGCAGAAGAGCCCACCTTTGAAACCGTAAGAGATAGAACAAAAATGTAATTACAAGAAATGTTCATTTTTTTAAAATAAACAACTTTTGTGATAAAATTTTTTAAGCAAATAACTCAGTAAGTTGTTACTTTCACTTGTTAAAAAAAACCATGTTATATTAAACATTAATAATTTTAAGTGTCCTTGATATCCAAAAACAACTCGGTGTCTGCCTGTCTGTGTGTCTGCCTGTCTGTTTTTCTCAGAGCCTATTTCACGTGAATGATATCATTTTTGCATAGTTCCCCAAATAAAACATGTAGTTTCCCAAATACGGAGGGTTAAAATTCGAACTTTTTGGTTAAGAGAAAACTTTGTTATAATTATTGTGTGGAGCGTCAATTTAACGATTTTTAACCTTCAAAAAAGGAGGATGGTTCTCAATTCGTCTGTATTTTTTTTTTTATGTGTGTCACCTCGGATCTCCGTCATTTATGAACCGATTTTGAATTTTTTTTTTGTTTTAATTGGGTATACTCATTCATAATGGGAAAATAAGAAAATTTTTTTAAAAACCGACTTCAAAAGAATTTTTTACAAAAAATAAAACCGACCCCAAAAAAAAAATTTTTACAAAAAAAAAACAAAACGCTTGTAAAAAAAACTGAAAATTCACTAAAAATTAGTTGGTCGTTTAGTAGGTCTACCCATATTTAGACAAATAAAATCAGGCGGTGTCCAATAGTTATGTGAATTTCTCTATGCTGACACAGCCTCCAAAAATAACAATAATTGTACATATATATTTAAAAGTTTTGCTTTGGTAAACTAAAATTGGCACAAGAATATGCAATTATTTTGTTACTTTTTAGTGCATCTTTTGTTATAGAATATTTGATTTTAGAAGTCGGGTTTCCATTATGTCAAAATAGGTTTTATGTTGTATCATATTTCTTCTATAGTTTGTCTAAAAAACGCTCCAAAAATACTCTCCCATCCAAGCTTATCTTCGTTCGCTAAAAAAATTTGAATCAAATCACGAGTAATGGTAACAAAGTATCTAGATTGAAGGAAAATTATCAGATTTGTGAATTTTTCGTTAAAGGTGAAATGGGAAATGGAATATAAAAAATTTTGAAGATTAGTGGAGTGTTGATTAATGGGTGTCAATAATGTAATTTAAAAAGGTTCGAAACTCATGCTATACTGAATATTAATAATTTTTTTTATATTTTTTTCACGGGACACTGATTCTGCTCGTATTGCTTTAACTTGACCTTTATTTATGTAAATTATTTCCATAACGAAATTATAAAATAAACTAGGGTTACCAACTCTCCAGTTTTAGACCGGAGGAAAAAATAAGTAGTCTCCGGACTCAACATTTAAAAAAATATAATCTCCGAATTTTGTCATTCTTATAAAGAGAAAATACTATTTCTTTATGAATAATTATTTAAAATTTAAAATTCGCCCCAATGCCTAGATCAGTTTTTGTATTATAAATACGTATTTTGACTACAAAGTAGTCTTCATCAGTATAAATTAGCTAGTCATAATTTACTCGTTGACAAATAAAAATAGATAGGAAATAGAGATCAATAGACAAAAATAAAAAATCCTTCAAATCAATATACCAAATCCGTTGGTGAAAGTTCCACCAAATTAGCATGGAATAACATATCCTGAGACAATATAAGAGTAATTTTAATAAGAGTGATGTTAACAAGAGTAAATCGAATTAAAGCAATTTTAACAAGAGTAATTTTAATAAAATTTATTATGTTTTAATTTATTTTGTTTAATTTTTTATGTATTTTATTTTTGTCTATTGAACTCTATTTTCTATCTATTTCTAATTGTCAAAGAGTAAATTACGACTAGCGAATTTATACTGATGATGACTACTTTGTAGTCGAAATACGGATTTGTAATACAAAAACTGATCTGGGTATTGGGGCGAATTTGAAATTTTGTTTCAAAAACCTAAAGTTCTCATTAATTATCATTTCATAATCTAATATCTAACGATTATTTAGTTTATTATCGCGATAAATTTATTTTTATTTATACTTCTCACTATTGAAAGTTGGTCATAATATAGTTACAATACTAACTTTTTACACAGAGTGAGCTACTGAGCGTTATGTCGAAGGTTTACGCTTGCGCATACGTACATAAACATAAATAATTAAACGGCAGTGCAATGTAAGTTTGTGTGATTTTTGTAAATATCCTCATCGAATGAGTGCTTTATTTTTTTTAGTAATTACGTACGTCAGTAAATATCTCCGGACTGATGAGATCAATCTCCGGATTTTTTAAAATTTTGAGTTGGTAACCCTAAAATATAATACACACGAAATCTCTGATTTATTTTGTTTTTAGATTACTTTTTCATGTTTTATATATACGATTGAGCTTATATTACCAAGTAAATACACATTTATGTTTTATACGGACTAAAATGTTACTTAAGGATGTTCCAGCACTGTGTATAATCAGAACGTGTATAATCAGAACGTGTATAATCAGAACGTGTATAATCAGAACGTGTATAATCAGAACGTGTATAAATCAACACTGTGTATAATCAGAATATATAATCAGAACGAAAAACCGGTTTGATTTTATTGTAGAACAAACATAAACACACATATACAACAAATAGACAAATTCACTGTTCATATATACATAATAATTTAATATTGAAAAAAAAATTTAAAATTTTTTATTTCGAAAACAAAACAGTAACACACGATTTAAAAAAAAATTGTATAACAAATATTTATCTTTACTCTCCTAGTTTTTTTAAAATTCTGTCGAGTATTTGTTCTAATACAACAGATAATATAGTTGGACAGGCATGAAGTTTTACATGCTTCTTATGAGAAAGAGTGACAGAGAATGATAACTTTGATATTAATTATATCGCGTTCTAAACAGTCAAAAATTATGAAACTTCGGAAGTTATTGGAAAACGTTATTTTTAGCCTGTGAAAAAAAAATGAGCAAATCAATACAATAAAATCTGTCGAAAAGTGGTTTCATGCTGGTAACATCCTTAATGTTTATTCAAGTAGAAAAATATTTATCATTTTTTACTAGAAATGTCGTCAAAATTTACGTAGGTAATAGAAAAGGGATATTTTAAACTAGAATTTTTTTAAATTTGCTTTTTTTTTCATTTTCTGAAAGTATAGACCATTTTAAGTATGCCCCTAAAAGAAAAAGGAGAAAAGTACAAAATTATAGCCATTTTATAAGCCAAGTAGCCGCGCTTGTTAAGGCGCTCTACTTGGATCTCCAGGTAGAAATCGGGATTAAATTGAAAATTACAAATAATTAAAGATTTCGTGTCATATGACTCGTAAATATACTCGGAATTATAGAAATATATTCCAAAGGGAATGCAGCTATTGTTTTTGTTATTTTTTTACACAACTATTACACGGCAAAATAGCGACAAATTATGAGTCAAGTTAGCACAACACCCGATTTCTCCGTTGGATGAAGAGCAACAAAATATTTTTCTACACAACCAATTCACGACAAAATAGCGGCAAATTAGGCGCCTACTTTCGACTCGATTTTAAAAAGTTGTTGTGCTAAGTTGACAGATATAATAATTATCTAAATAAATTCAAAAAAAAGTTGTTATATTAAAACTAGCTGCAATTTCATCTAGCTGCCTGCAGCCATTTAAATAATAAATTTATTGTTTGTCATATTCTATTACTACAGGGCCTACAAACGGGAACATTGAACAGCAACATTGTGCAGCAACCTAGGATGTTGCTGTGTGTGTATAGCTGTTGCAGCAACAAAAAACATGTCCTTGAACGGTTGCTGTAAAAATCAAAATTATTTGATATTTTGTAGGAGGAGTTAAATGTTCATATACAAAATGGCCATATTATCTGAAATGTTATGCTTTTCTAATATTTTATTATGTTTTATCACCCATAGGTGGACAGACCTTGACTGAACTCAGCTCTGAGTGAGAGGTAGGAAGAGAGATAGAGTAAATATAGGATATCCAACCAAGTATTATTATTTGCATTTTTTAATTAAAACATTTTCTGAAAAAAATATAATAATACCACCTATTTTTATGGTCACTATTATTCAAAGTATACAATACATAGAATACATTGAATACATACTCTGGCATTTTGGGCTGGTAATTTGGGGCGTAAAATGTACCTTTTTAATATATTTGGGTATGAATATAATATATATGTTATATAAATTATAAAATATAAATCTTTTGATCTTTTACATTTACCGCTTGTAAATTTTTTGATGATTTAGCTTTAGTTTAGATTTTAGAATTAGATTGTAGGCAATTCTGAATAATATGCCTAAACTATTCATATCGGAGAACTAATAAACAATTATTTACTTGATCTAATTATTTTTTCTTAGTAGGGGGTATAGTGTCATGGGAATTTGATGACACTGGATACAAAAAAGATGCCAATGATAAAGCTAGGTGGGGGGGAGGGTTAGTAATTTGTTACTAATTTCTAAATGGTTAAATTTTACATAAAGTGGGAATACATATAGTTGTTGTTGTTGTTGTAATTATTGTTATTGCTATCATCATTATTTTTGTTATTACTGTTATTATTATTATTATGTTTTTTGGTGAATCTCACCATATTGTAAAAGATATTTTTTAAACAATAAATATTTTATAAAACTAATTCTAAATTGATTGAATAAATTATTGGGCAATAATCGGTAGGCAACCTGTATTGAAACATCGCTCCGTCTTATTTCAAAACATACCTTTTTTACTTACTCTCACCCAGCTTATGGAGAGTCCGTTCGACTCCGGCGAGCCGTCTGCGCCCACCTCTGGATATAGACATTATCCCAACACTAGTTTTACTAGAGATACATACATATAAATAAACTATACAAATTAAATGAGATAGATAGAGACAAGATGAGAAATGATTTAATTTTTATGACTAGCGTCTTAAAATAATAATATTATGTTCCCTAATTTTGGTTGCACGTCTGTAGAGAAAATATTTTATAGGCGGAGTTCAATATTGCTGCAACAATGTTCTGCGTCTATTCCATACTACTGATAGAATATGAAATAATTTCTTTCTCATACCCACTTCGTGTGTGGTCATTTAAATACCACTAATAAAATATTATTGTACATTAATTTACTATTTTTAATACATCATAAAATTTTATATTTGCATATGCAGAACTATCACAATGTTTTTATGTTTTTTTTAGTATATGTACATAATAAAATTAGTATACATATTAAAATTAAAAATTAGTATACATAATAAAGAGTATGGACAAGAACGAAATAACCGGCTATGCTTGAGAAGGTTTTCTGCAGTTTCCTTCACGAACTCACGATGAATATCGGCATAGTTTCTTTCGTAGTCGGCTACAGCCGCATATCCTTCCAATTCTTAGTCTATACAAAAAAATTCCTTCTACTCCAGTCACATGCTCACATCCTTAGGCATCACAATGGACCTTATGGTCGAAGTATAGCCCTTCCAGGGCAGCCTCTACGATCTATCTACTATTTTTAAAATCAAATCTGTTGATCTATTTATAAAATCAAATCTGGATGAAGTTTTAAGTTGCAAAAAGAAAACTTTGGTTGCAACAACAAAACTATACAGATTACGAGTTATTATTTGTTTGTAAAAAATGCAAGTTAATTTCATAACCATATACGAAATAATAAAATGGGAAAGCAGATTGTAGAAATTATTGATAACTTTTTGTACTATGGATCACAAAAATACATTTTTTAGTTGATTTCCATCTTATTGATTCGGATTTTGGGAAAATGTTTCGCATAAAAGATGTTAGTATATTTATAATGAACAAGCTTTAGCCGAATCATTTTTCGAAAACTGAATGAATACGGCACAAATCAAATATAAATTTTAATAAATAATAGTTTAAAAAAACTAAAAAACACGCTTTTATTACTAGCCGAACGAAAAAGTACAAAATAATTTTTAAATATGGAGAATTCGTTCTATAGCGATGTAAAGTTCAATGGTTTATGATAATTAAACAATTTCTAATAATTTTAAAATAAGAATTAAGTTATCAACAAAATAATTAATTTGATTGTTAAAGCGTGGGGTAGTTTTTATTACAATTTGATATTAAAGATGATTTGATATTCTAATTTGATGCACCCCACGCTTTTACAATCAAATTAATTATTTTGTTGATAACTTAATTCTTATTTTAAAATTATTAGAAATTTTTTAATTATAATAAACCAGTGAACTTTACATCGCTAGAGAACGAACTCTCCATATTTAAAAATTATTTTCTACTTTTAGTTCGGCTAGCTATAAAAACGAGTTTTTTAGTTTTTTTAAACTATTATTTATTTTTGCTTTTTTAGTCTTGATAAAGTGACACTACCGTGAAAGACTAAAGAGACACTACCGTGTCTTCGGATAATATTAAAAATCGCTAGTCCTGAAAATCCTGGTCAGGATAATGGGACAAACTTATTAAATTATTGTATTGTCATCGGTCCTTGCTAAGTGTGCAAAGTTTCAATTTAATCCGACGTTTTGAAGTGAGTGAAAATCAAGTTCAAAGATTCCGTTACATACATAGATACATAGATGCATAGATACATACATACCAAGCTAATAAAAGTGTGTTAAAAATGAGCGCTACTTTTGTGACCCATTGTAGATATATAAAATTAATACTGCCATCAGTCATGAATTATTTTATTTCTATGTAAAAAGCTACTACGTCTATGTCTGATTTTCTCATTTGTAGTAAAAATTTATTATATTTTCGTAAGAAAATGATTAAAAGCAACATGAAATGTAGTAGTCAATTTTCCCTTTCCTTATAAAGTATAGCTTTTCTATACCTGGTGGGATTTGCTATAGTTGGGATAGGTTTAGACTACCTTTAAATTCTCTTCTTTAATTTTGGTAGCGTTGTAAGTGGCGTACCACATTGACAATCCTTGTAGATCTTGCGCTATCAATCAGAAAGTTCTCCGGCTCATCAAAGTCAAGACATGTTCTTTTTATTTATAACTAGATGACCTATGGACTGGTGTCAAAGCAAAGATATTTCCGGTAAATTCCGTGGGCCTTTTTATCTTCTCTTCTTTTTTAGGAACATTTTTATCTTTGAATTTTTTCTATGTCTCTCATGGTTTTAAAGATATTCCTTTCTTGTGAGTGCGGACTGGTTGGTACAATGAGTAACTTTGCATTGTTTGTTTTTTAAAAATATTTTTGCTTTTGAATTTTTCTTCTATCTCTTACGGTTTTAAAGTTAGATGTTTTCGCAGCCGCAGGTGGGTGTGGGTGTTTAAGGGCTAATGGTTTATGTTGACAGTTGTTTATTTTTAAAGAAGGAACATTTTTTGTCCTACAATTTTTGTTATCTCTTAAGGTTTTTAAAGTTAGATATTTTCACACTCCCTAATGGGAGTGGGTGCGTAAGGGACAATGAACGACTTTGCAAGTTATTGATTTTTAACGAAGGGACCTTTTTTGTCTTTGAATTTTTTTCTATCGCTTACGATTTTAAAGTTCGATATTTTCACACCCGCTGGTTGGTGTGTAAGGGACAATGATCGACTGTGCAAGTTGATTAATTTAAAGAAGTAAACCTAAAAAATCATACAAATGTCCAATAGAAATAAGCACTTTAAGTTTTTTCGAATTTTCCAATTTTTTGTCAACTTTTCAAATTTTTCTTTTCCTTAAAACCTTATTCGGACTATAACGAACTTTTTTTATAAAATTAGCCAAATCGGTTCAGCCGTTCTCAATAGATGCGCGTACCAACGAACAACATTTAATTTGTATTTATGTAGATGAATATTTATTATTGAAATAAATATTTGCCTTGTAATGAATGCCTGCTAGTTTGTTTTCAATTGTCACGCTCTCCTTGTCCCTCTCCTATTATACTATTATTTCCCTAGTGGGAATTAAAGTCTTCATTGTATACTCGATAGGAAATATACTGTTTTTTTCTTATGAATACTGGTATAGGTTCAGTTTACTTCCTTTGTCTAATTTTGGTAGTCATCCGACAGACTTCTTAGGCATTGTGCTACCAAACAATAGATTAAGTTCTTCTGCTTTTTGTTTCCAATGACGGATATATGTCTTTTGAGCCTACGATACCCTCTCGATATCCTAGTCGTAGTAACACGCATGTTGCATTACATAGTCTTATTTAATAGTCCTGTAAAGGAAATATTGGTTTCAACACAATACTATTTTAATTTTTGGGGAAAAACCCTTAAAAATTGGTGTACCGCACTCTTATCGTCAAAAGAATGGGTCAGAAATATCTGAAAAACAACATTCATTGGTGTGGAACTAAAATTATCAGAATTAAAAAAACTATAAGGCGATCAATTATTATAAACAATTTCACTTTTTTTTAGTACGTTTAGTTTTTACGCTTAAACACAAACAAAACATTTGTACATTGCAGTTGCCTATTTCAATAAATGGTTCAGAGTTCATATTTTACTAAAAATTAAAGAAATCTTTTTTCACTAAATGTGCACGTAAACACATGTAGTACTAGTATCAATAGTATTGGAGAGGATGCTGTAGCATGGCAAGTAAACCTTTCTAGCCATCCCCTCAACCAATTATATCCTCTACCACGCTTTGTTCGTTTCCTCTAGCCTTGTGTTCGTTATCGAACCCACTTGTCTTCTTCTAATGGCAGGACATAAGCCACATATCTTTTTCTGGCTCTGCAAGATATTCTACCAGGAGATAGAATGGCGTGGCATCGGCCCCGTTACAGATTGCACTGTCCTCAACTTCAAGAGAGATGGAAGCCTCTTGAGCCTGCAGTAACCGGTAAGCACCCCACAAATTGGTTTATCTCTTTTAAGTTGTTGCTAATAAGCCTGGTTGACCTTGCAGCATTATACCCAGCTACCATTTGTTTTGCCTGTCTGTAGCCTACTGCATCTTTCTAGTTCCTGTTCATAAACTTATCTATTCGTTGAGGATAGAGGTAATATGTCTCCTAGTTATTCCTAGATATGGTTCCGATCGCTGACATGGGAGTACAGCTCCTTTACGGGTGAGTTAGCGAGCTGTACACTTTCATATTCTCAAACATTGTAATGTTCACTATTACATTTTTGATAGTTATATAATCAATCATAATATTAAAAAAAAGCAATAAAATTATGTAAAAAAGAGATGCTGTAAACTAAGAATAATGTTCGGTAATGTTTATGATGCTGTTTTTTTGTTAACAAGTTGTTTTTCTTGTATGAAAATCAAAATATGTAAATTTACATGATCATATTTCATAATATTTTTATATTGTTATTCCATTGGAATAATTTTTATTTAACATGGCTTTTTATATAATTTTTTTTGATTTTGAATAATTATTAAGAACAGTATTTAAATTTTAATTGTATAGAAATTTTAATGTAAATAATCGATGAAAAAGATTTATATTGTATGTGAAAGGTTGAGCATGGTCCTTGTATTCTGGAAATCTTTAACAGATATACTATATTTAACGTCAAATTTGACAACTTTTGACCCCATATTTAGTAGAATTTGTCGAACTATTGATTTTTTTACTGTTATCATGATATCTTGGATCGATTTTACGATACGTGTGGCATGATTATGCGTTCTCGAAATTTAACGTAAATTTGCACCAAATTTAGTAAAATTTGACCAGAATTTCATTCACATTGTATAAAAATTAGCCAAAATTAATGTGTTTATGAGGTCACCAAGTTAAAAATACCATTTTTTGCATAACGTATTTTCGATTTCAATGAAACTATTCTTAAAACATACCATTTTTGAGTCCTATTTTTTATTTTTGTTACTGTAATCAATTTTTAGATTTAAGGCTATCATTGCGGCTGCCGGATCACTGTAGTGTTTATCAAGCCAAAGTGATGGCTATTAACGCGGTATCCTTAAGCTCAGACTACCTAACTTCAAAGATAGCACAAGACTGCCAAACGTCCTTAAATGACCTGGCAGAGCAAATAAATATAAACCTGATACAGGTAGCGGGGACATTCCAGGGAATTGTGAAGCCGACGAACTTGCCAAAAATGGTACAAGGCTGTCGGATACAAGCATCAATATATATCAGGGAGTTCCGTTTACGAACTGCAAGCTGCTCCTGAATGAGAATATCTTAAGAAAGGTCAATCTTAGATGGAGGGTGTAACGTACTTGTGGTACTACAAGGGAGACATGATATGATTACAATCGTAGGCGTTCCGAAGATCTTGTCTCGCTTCAAAGGGCCTTTATAAGCAAAATCGTTGCGGCTACTACAGAACACTGCCTAGGTGGCAGGCTCGCTGAACGACTGGGCCTACCAATGCATCATGGTTATTGCAGGAGCTGTTACAGAGGATGGGAGGAGGAAACGATGTCTCATCTTCTCTGTCACTGTCCAGCTCCTCTTGCCATGAGGAGGTGGACTCATCAGAGTCAGCCTTTCTTTGACGACTTCTCCGATCTCAAGTCCGTTGACCTCAAGGCACTCTCGCTGTTCCTAAACAGCCCGAAATGGTTCATGGAGTAATGGCCAAGTGTGTCTCACCCCAGGACAGCCACTCTAACCTAACCTAACCTAACCAACTATTATCAAGATCTTTCACCAATATTACGATAAATGTGTCATGTATGACCATGTATTTTTGAAATCTCTATGGGGGACATTAAATTTTATGTCAAAATCGAACACTTGAAATTATTGAACTATATTCATGCATACATTCAATTGCACATTAAATTCTGGAACATTGTGTATACTGATTTGATATTAAACACGTTAATAATAAGTAACAAAGTAAAACATATTTTGACAAAATGGAAATCCGACTTCAAAAATCAAATATTCTAAAACAAGAAATGCACTAAAAAGTAAAAAAATTATTGCATATTCTTGTGCCAATTTTAGTTCACCTAAGCAAAAATTTTTAAATATATATGTACAATTATTGTTATTTATGGAGGCGGTGTCAGCATAGAGAAATTCACATAACTTTTGGACAACGTCTCCAAAAATAACAATAATTGTACATATATATTTAAAAATTTTTGCTTAGGTGAACTAAAATTGGCACAAGAATATTTCGAAAGATTTCTGCGAAAAAATTTCGCAGAAATCGGTTATCACATATAAAATGAGAATTTTCCTCGATTTCCCGGGGATCCCCTCATCAGAATGCGATTTGGTGACAATGGAACCAATGGGAAACCAAACCCTTTAAAACAAAAACAAAAAAATTCAAAATCGTTTCATAAATGACGGAGTTCTAAGGAAACACGCATTAAAAAAAAAAAAAAAAAAATACAGACGAATTGAGAACCATCCTCCTTTTTTGAAGTCGGGTTAATAATATAATATTTACCAATATTGAAGTAACTTTTTGAATAGGTAATGAAATTTATGATTCTAAACTGTATATCGTATCTGGAAAATTATACATTAGTACTTAGAATAGGGAGTCGAAAATGAAATGGAGCATTAAGTGGAACAGATGCAATCATTATTTCATGTAATACCTACAATATCTTTAACCGAACCCGAATCATGGTACTACTAACTACAAGGGTTAAATTTGTTTGAAACCATGGACATTATTTATTTTATAATAAAATGTAAATTTGGTTTTATGAATATGATTATATAGTCCTAGAGTTTGAAGAGATACTAAAACTTGAATCATTTTATTAAAAATGATAAAAATTTATTCCAACTTATCGAATATTATTAATATTAACATTGCGAAAAATCACATAAATTTTCATCTCGTTTGGGGGAGTTGGATGAAAAATCAATTTTCCTACATTCTCAAATAAGTCGTAATATTTTGGAGAATATAAAATAGTAAAAATTTAACGAAAAACAAATCAAAATAACAACCAACTGAGTTAATTACTTAAATACCTGGTATATACTGAGTTCATCATCAATGAGTGAACTGTTTATTTTAGTTTTCGAGCTAAAATTGTGGAAAAACTATTCAGTTTATAAAAAAACTTTTACAATTTCAATGATGGATATTTCCTCCCTGTCGATGCAGAGTCCGATTTTTATCATCCACGAACTTGACCCCACTTTTTAGATCTAGAACATTTTAGGTCGTGGTCTTAAACTTATTTATGAAGTCTATCATTTTTCTTCCTGAAAATTTTCATCCTATTCCTCAGTTATTAATTTCCTGGCATATGACGGGAATCAATTCCTGGTAATTGCATTAAAACTGCAGCTTCCGAACTTGATGGAACTATGGACATGATACTATGAGTTTGACTTAAATAAGAATAAAACGATAAACAGAAATAAAATGCAGAAAAATTGTACGGTACACATCTTATAGGTGAAACAGCATCGACAGAAAGATGTCCAATCAAGACTCTCGAACCAAATGTTTTATCTACAACTTGGAGGATTTGAAAATAATTTTTTATATATTTTTTTTCAAATTTTATAAATTATACAAGTTTACAAATACGTCACACCTAACATTAGTATATAAGGGAGACAAATTGTTGTACTGCTCACAGTTTGATAATGGTCGCAAAGACCGAAACATGTCACTTTATATATATATATATATATATATATAAATATATATATATATATAAATATTTATATATATATATATATATATATATATATATATATATATATATATATATATATATATATATATATAGTTATAATAAAGAAACAATGAAATAGCAAAAAATTAATTGTTTGAAATTATTATTTTGAAATTAAGTTATAATGGAATTTCACAAAATAAGGCTCGAAATAATACATATTATATCTAGAGTTCTATGTGTGTATAGTGTTTCACGAGGCATGAGGCGAGGTGAGGTTTTGGTATCACCTCGGCTCGCCTCGCTTTTTTAAATATCAACCTCGCCTCGACTAAACTCGACTACGCATTGGTATTCACTTTTATCATTTAATATTTCAATATCAAGTTATTATTTTTACCAGACTGCCTCAGAAAGAGGATAATGTTTTTCGAATGTATACATTCCCGTTCAAAAAAAATTAACAGACCTGAAATGTTAATTTTCAATATTTCATAAAACTCCTAACTTTTGTAACTCTCTGTATATTATTTATTTATACAAAGGTAAGTAGTGTATTTTTTAAACGTGATAAAAGAAATGGAAGTTTTATATTTTTTATTTAAGTAAACAATTTATGTAAACAAAAACATTTACTACAAGAATAATCAAAATTGTGAGAGACTGATTCGTTTCAGGTCTGTTCATTTTTTTTAAACGGGAGTGAATGTACGTATTTTTTTGACACATTCATTAAACGTTTTGATGAGTTTTAAAATATGAGTTGTCGTTAGATTCGTCTTAATTGTGTGTGCGAAGTATGGTCTTATTTAAATATGGCGTCTGTAAAACAATAAATAAAGGAAGAAGAGTGTGTGTTTATTTGTCCAATTTGTTTTGTGATGTGAAAAAATGATAAGAGAAGACCTTAGTTCTTTACGACTCCAGAAAAACTTAAAAAAAATAAAAAATTCCAGAAAAAGTTAAAAATTCCAAACCGATGAAAAGTTATAGCTATTTTCTGACGGTTAAAAGTTTATAACCGAAACAGATCTCTAATATAGTCTATATAAATACCTGTATTAACAAAATTTTGGAAATAACTTATTTTAAATTTAACATATAAAATGATTGACGTTTCGAGCTGTCAAAACAAAACGTTTATTTTAGAAAAAAAATTAAATAAACTTGGTTTGGTTTTTTTTTCCAAATTTATATTACTTTTACTTTTGTATTTATTCGTTTGCATTCGTTCACATGACAACAATATAAATAATAAATAATTAAAGCACGGAAATCATTGTATGTTAACGTCAAAAGTCACGGTGCTCTATTATGCTTGTATAAAGCAATACGAAATTTATCGTGTTAAGTTCCTAAAGCAATAATTTATAAACAAAGCTATCTCACATTTTATATATATATATATATATATATATACAGCATTTATACTACACAATTTATACAGGTGTCCCAAAAATCAACATAGTTGTTTCATTAATTGAAATTTTTCTATATTCCATTTGGGAATAAAGAGAACCCCAGACTGTAGATGTATTAACTGCATGGAGGAAGATCTTAGAACACATAGAAATAAATCGTTGGAGGACCATAGCGTTTGCGGTAGGTTCTTGAGACGGCCTTGGCCTGCTGTGGACTTCTCACAGCCTTCATTAGTTCAATGATGAATTTAACCAGTCCAAATGGTCGAGCTGTTTAAAGCGCTCTGCTTCGAACTAGGAAGTTGCTGGTCCGATTCCCAACATAAATTTGTCAATTTAATTAATTAAAAAATAATAATTGGACGGTTAATTTACTAAACTGTTGGCGTGTGGACAAGAATGAAAGTAACCAGCTATATGCTTGTGAAGGTTTTTCCAATTTCCTTTCACAAACTCCAGTTGAATATCGACATAACTTCGACCAAAGTCGGTTGCAGTCGCACAACCTACCAATTACAAGTCAGTCTATACACAAATTCCTTGTCCGTAAGGGGTCAGTAAAAAAGGCCTATTTGCCAGGCTTTGACCTCTCTAGTAGCGGACTACATAGATAGATAGATAGATTGTAGAGGCTGCCCAAGACAGGCTATACTTCGACCATAAGGTCCATTGTGATGCCTAAGGACGTGAAGATGTGAATGGAGTGGAAGGAATTTTTGTGTATAGACTAGGAATTGAAAGGATATGCGGCTGCAGCCGACTATGATGGAACTATGCCGATATTCATCTGGAGTTCGTGAAGGAAACTGAAGAAAACCTTCTCAAGCATAGCCGGTTACTTCGTTCTTGTCCATACGCCGACAGTTTGGTCAATTAATCGCCCCTTTTTTTTAAATAATTGACAAACTGCCGATGCCGGGATTTTGAACCCATAACCTCCCAGTTTCCAAGTAGGCATACAGCGCAGATATAACGCCTTAGACCGCTAGGCCACTTGGACTGGTAGCGGACTACATACTAAACGAGTATTTTGCATTAAAACGAAATACATTGCCTTATGGCACATTTAGCAATACTTTTATTTGAATATTTTGATGCCCGAGATTTTGACAAAACAAAATAATTAAACCCTAAATTTGCATTCCCCTATCTATAAACAAAGACCATACTAATAAACCATTTTGTTTTGTTTTCCATGGTCTTATATTTTTGCTAGATCAAGATCAGCCTGTATATAAATATTTGTTTGCAAACATAACATGTTTATTTAAATCTCATTTTAATTTATACAATTTAAATAATTAATCATATTTGTAGAACATAAATTAGACAATATTTACAATGAATATCAGAAATCATCTGTGTGTAACGAATTACATACAATTGATATTCTGCGCAAGAATAGAATGCATATCATGTCGGTTATTGAATTCATCCATTAAAAACAGTAGAAAAGAGAGGGGAGGATGAAAAAATTTCATAACATTTCTTTGTACAGAATAATAATTACATAAATACGTAAAACCTCAAAAAATCATTTCGAACCGTTTATTTAAGTATTTATGAAAATACGGATTACTGAATTGGGTCACGAGTTGAAACCAAACTATTGCTCTTCTGCGCGAAATTTGTGGTGATAGAATAATATCGGGTTTTTCTGATTTTAATTGGCTCGATTTAACGGCTCCCGATGTTTTTCTTTGGGGCTACCTAAAGGGTAAGGTGTATTCCAAGAACCATCCAAGAGCTTAAGACCAATATCCGAGAAGAAGTGGGACCAGAAATTCTAGGACAAGTTATGGAAAATGCTCTGGAAAGAGCACGTCAGGTCGAAGCAAACAATGGGCACCATTTGAAAGATGTTTTCTTTAACTCATAATGTGAACCTATTTCCAAACTGTAATCTAAATTTTAATATATATATATATATATATATACATATATATATATATATATAAATATATATTTATATATATATAAAGTGAAAAAAATATATATATATATGTATATATATATAAATTTTAGAGACGGTGAATTTCGACATCTACTAGATAGGATCGATGGACATTTGAAGAAATTTTTGCGAAATTTTGACTGTGGTACGAGACCAACAGCTCTCTTTCCTGTCAGAAAATTCGCTAAAAATATATTATTCGCACAGTAACTGAATGAATAAATTCCAGTCAAAATAGAAAAATAAGCGCTACTTTTGTGGCCCATAGTACCACCATCTCAAAAACCATCAGCAAAAATCACTGTGATGTTAAAATGAAAAATCAATCTTAATAAAATGCTGTTGTCAGTTACACAAAAAGAAAAAGATGGAGAAAATAAGAAAAGCGTAGAAAAATATCACCGTACGAAAAATTATTACTTATTGTATAATATAAATCCTACTATATAAATAAATGTAGGGGTGACAAATATATTTCTATAATATATCAAGTGAAAAAAAAATATATCATTTTCTTTTTTTTCTTTCATAAATTACATATGTTTTATGTTACAGTTTTTTTTTTATAAATATTAACAAATGACATTCAATGTTCCAAATTCCATATATCAAATTGCTCTTAAATTGATTCTATTGTTGAATATAATTTGCCATTTTTATATTTACAAAGGGATAAAATTTCGAAAAGAAACTTGCAAAAAAAAATTGTGCGTGTTAGCTCCAACATGTGACTGCAGTTTACTCTTTGTTATGTATTATATTACTAATATATATTACTATATTACGAAAAGTTATTTAATTTTGAAATATTCTGCTTAGATAATTCATTTATAAAAAATTTAAATTTATGAATAGTCAAAATACAAATTGGCATATTTATAAAATATATATAATGATTTATTGTGTGCTAGTATAGTTTATAGTTTCTATGGAAATGACAATCTAAATTGACATTTCAAAATTGAAACAAAATTTTATTAAAATAATTTTATAGTGATTTCTTAGATGTATACTTTTTGTGGAAATGATAATGAACAAAATTTTTAAATAATTATATACATATTTTTTTAGAAGCTAACATTTAATATACACTAAAAATCAATCTAAAACATCATAAATTAAAATTGAATTTCATAGCGTATAAAGGATAGCTTGTAAAAAAAACATAACGCTGTTTTCAACACTTGATTTAAATACCCATCAAATTGTCTAACCGGGGGCTTTAAATTGAAATCGATTCTAAAGGAGTAAGCTCTAAAAAATAAATTAAAAATAACTTTTTAAAAACAGTAGATTTCTTTTAAAATCAAATTCAACTAAAAAGTAGAAAATATTTTTATTTTTTATTATTTATTATTTATAAGCTCGATAGATAGATTGCAGAGGCTGCCCTGAACTGGCTACACTTTGACCATAAGGTCCATTGTGATGCCTAAGAATGTGACGATGTAAGTGGAGTGGATGGAATTTGTGAGTAGACTAGGAACTGGTAGGATATGCTGCTGCAGCCGACTCTGATAGGAGCTATTCCGATATTTATCTGGAGTTCGTGAAGGAAACTGTAGATTATAAGCTAAAAATAATTTTCAACATTTGTAAAAAAAAAATTATTCAAAAATTATTTTTTACTTTTTGGTGTTATTTTATTTTTAAAGAAAACCATCGTTTTTACATTATTTATTTAATTATTTGAAGTTTAAAAATATTTAACTTCCCAATAATTCGCTTACTTCCCAATAATTATCAACGCTGCACCTAGGTCACTAACAAGGCTTCTACAGGCCCCAGTGCCAAAGGTCAAAATCCTTCAATTAAAAATTTACATAATGTTTCATAATAGAAAGTTTTTTATATGTTAAGTTTTGTAAAGTTTTTTTTAAAGAGAATGGATATTTTCAACAACTCAAGCGCCCCGTCATGAGATAAAAAAAACAAAAAAAAACGAAACTCTTGAATGCTTTAAGACATCAGAGAATTGAGTGAAGTGATGTTTTTGTGATTTAAGTCTTTTAAGTTTAGAACTTGTGATATCTTATATAATGGCTGTGATGAAAACTAGATATTTAGAGAGTCTTTATTGACCGACCGATAATACTTTTTATTGACCGATAGATTAGTCAGCTTCGTGCTATAATGAATTGTCTATAGTAATCATATATTTATTTGTGTATACTTAAGCGTCAACAATACCATGTCTCGAGACTTTCTCTCGAGATTTTGTCTCAGGTGTACACTTAGCTTAACACAATATTGCATGGAAGTGTATACAAACGCATAATACATAGACAATAAAGCTTCAGTATTATGAGTTTGTTTTAATTTTTATATATAAAAATAAGCCGTACTTAACTTTTTACACATTGTGTCAACATGTCGATGCCATGAATATATGAATTCATACAATATTATACTGAAAAATTTCATTTCGATTACTTGCTTAATCGGATATTTTATTGATGATGTAATAATACTCATATATATTTATTTGTGTGAACATAAGCGTCAACAATACAATGTTTGTCCAAATTAAATTAAATTCTATAAGACTAGCGTATACTTTATGGACCAATGTCATTAGATTTTTAATTAAATTCTGATCTGATCAAAAACATAAATGTAAGAAAGGGTCGATTTTTCGGGGAAATCGTTAATGTAATAGTTGCTCCTTAAAAATTGATGATATCCTATTAAAGAGCCGAGCTATTTACAAAGTAAATAGCTCTAAAATTCATATAATAGTTGCTCCTTAAAAAGTGATGATATCTCATTAAAGAGCCGAGCTATTTACAAAGTAAATAGCTCAGTAAACTATTTACCAAAAAATTAATTAAGGGTAAATTGATTAAATGTAAGAAAAAATTTGGTTGAAATTTTTTTCGTAAGTTTTCCTTTAGTATGTTTTTAAAATTTTATATAACGCGGCAAGTTTTAAAATATTTGAAATCAACAGAAAAAATTACTTCAACCAAATTTTTTCTTACATTTAATCAATTTACCCCTAATTAATTTTTTTGTTAAATAGTTTACCGAGCTATTTACTTTGTAAATAGCTCGGCTCTTTAGTGGGATATCATCACTTTTTAAGGAGCAACTATTATATGAATTCTAGAGTTATTTACTTTGTAAATAGCTCGGCTCTTTAATAGGATATCATCACTTTTTAAGGAGCAACTGTTACATTAAGGATTTCCCCGAAAACTCGGCTCTTTCTTACATTTATGTTTTTGATTGGATATCACATCATTTTGAAAGGCTTAAATATACGAAGCCGAAGGCTTCGCATTAAATAAATAACTCTATTATATTAATAAATTCTCATCATTACGTATCATAAAGAAAATGAAAAAATATTAATGTTTTGTATTAATTTACATGACAGTAGTTTAAGATTAAGATGATATTATTTAACTTTTTTGTTTCCTACATGGTTGTTTACTTTAATATTGCCTTATACCAATCAATATTTATATAGCTAGTGTCATCCAATCAGAAACGACTCTAAACAAATATCAACGAGTCAGAAGGATATATGATTTTCTCTTTTTTCCGATACAAATTTCCAGTTTTCGAAATTTTCCCGTCGGTTTGGGTACTAGATCTACTTGTATGCCAAATATCAACTTTACAGGATATCTGGAAGTAGCGTAGAAATATGATACATCATACTTCAGTTTTTGTAGGTGTTTCCTCTTATTTTGCATTTTTGAAGTGAAATAACTTTTTCACGGTTAATTCGTTAACGATGATTGAAAAAACAGTCTCTTATAATTCCCCAAAAAGCTTATATTCCAAAAATCAACACTGTTGCTCGTTTCGTTCAAAAGATATTTCGGGGTCAAATCACCTCTGATTTTTCGATAAGTAATAGCACTGTAAGTGAGAAGGCCAAATGCCCCTTAACTCGTCAACCAGGTATCGAACCTCGGGCCTCTGGATACCTAGTCCAGCGTGCTAACCGCTACTCCAAAGACGACTCTGACGTATAAGCCAACTGTTTCATATCATTCTTATTTTTATTTTGACAGTATTATTTCTGTCGAAATTATTATTCATATCTTTATTTGTGTATACTTAAGCGTCAAACATTGTATTGTAGAAGACTAGCGTATACTTTATAGACTTTATAGAATTTTATTGGATTTTTTGTCATTGACACTGTTTAATCGGTAGGTGTACACACTCCCATATAACTACATGTCTGTTAATGAACCGACTAAACTATCGACCGAAAAAAGGGTGGCAGTGTTACCCTTAAAGAAACCTCTTGTGGTATCAAACATTCGAACAATAGTCAACAGGATGAGCTGCCGATAATTTTTGTACCGGGATGCCTTCGAGACCATCGGTACGGCTCTGGCTGCACCCTACGTTATTTGTATTAAATACTAAAAGTTATTATAATACCAGCTATAGCTGCAACCAGATACAGCGTATTCATAATTCTATTGTAAAACAATAAAATAAAATCATATATGTTATTGGCATAAATTAACCATTGCACATTATTTAAACAATACAAATTCATTAGGTTCGTACTAATGATGTTTACAAAATGTATGGCATACATTACATGTACAGATTGGCCCTCCGAGCTGATATGGTATTTGAAAAGTGGTCATATTTTTTATTGTTAGACATGTTATTATATGGATGATTTTTTATTTATTTCAACAATTTATATTATTGTTTGAGTGTTTCGCCTTGAATAATCTATTTGACAAGTGAATCAACAAAGCCACTACCGATGCGAAGTGTGATTTGGTCTTTTTTTAAATAGATGAGCATGTTCGAGATACATCTCAGGGTTAAATATGCAATAAAATATACTCTCGCAAGGGCCGTAGAGGCATGTCTTTGAGTAATCATGTAAAATCGATGGACCCGGAGCAATTTAATCTGTTTAGCGCAGGATTAATTAACCTCTGCGTAAGAGTATGGAACCTGAAAAGGCAGCGACATACTATTTATAAATGTATCTAAATTAAGTTTCTCTTTAAAAAAAATTTGACATATAAATCCGCATTTGCATCCGAGGATGTCAAAAATTTCACATTCACAGCATCCCTGGTGTACACTACTGCCAATTAATAATGTCCATCAAGCTAGCAGAGTAACCTGAACAGAACACAATTATAATTGTCTCATAATTAGACGCTAATTAAATGCTAAATAAATGCCGTAATTAAAAATTAAATGCTCTTTGTTGTATTGTGTTACCGCATGCTCTGCTAGCTTAATGTTAAGCTAGCAGAGCAATAATTAAAAAATCAATTAATTATATTGTATCAAATTATTTAGCAAATTAAATGCTCTAATTAAAAATTTACTGCTCTTTGTTGTAGCGTGTAACCGCATGCTCTGCTAGTTTTCCCCATTAAATGCGGTTACGCGATTCAACAAAGAGCAGTTAATTTTTAATTAGGGCATTTAATTAGCGTCTAATTGTGATACAATTATAATTATGTTCTGCTCAGGTTGCTCTGCTAGCTTAATGGACATCTGTTAATAAGTACACGTTGATATTTGTATTACATAAAACATACTGTTTAATAGAATTTGTGTTTAGTAAAGCGGATTATATCGCTTACATAAACATATGATGTATTCTCCGAAATAAACTAAAAATATTAATATTTTTCTTATTGAATTATCGCACAGTCTTTGAATATTGATTCTTTTGTAAACGATTTTTTGTGAATTAATCCAAAATTTTCTAATATAAATTTTAAACTGATTTTTTTAAACTGATTTAATTTTCGTTGTTTGTAGAGACATTCGATTATTAGATGCCGTTTGAGCCTGCATTGACCAGTCACTGCAACTCTTTTTCCGTATTTTGCCAACAAACCAGGTTGACCTTGCGCCATTGTATCTAGCTATAATTTGCATAATTCGCTTGTCTACTGCCTGCTGTATATACAAATTGAGAAAACAGATGATGAATTTAGACAATAGCTCAATTCCAAACTCCGATTTAATAAAATTAAACCATTTTTAAAATAAAAATCCAAAACCTGAATGTCAAGGTTAACGTCGATACCCTCACTTTAGTGACAAAACAAACGCCGCATAGTCACCAAAGAATACCGCCAATAAATCGGTGGTGCTCTCCACACACCTAATCTGTTAGTCAGTCAACTCAAATAATCCTAGATCAGATTATACCCTCAATCAAATCGTATAAAAGGACAGAACTTTTTTAATGTCATTGTCCCACATGATATCGATTACAACTGATTCGGTGTAATCAAAATTGTAAATATTTTTCTTTAAGGTCTAGTTTTAGGTCTAGTTTTAGGGCTTATCCGTCCAACTTTGGTTAATTTTAGATATCAAGGGTTTTTTATATAAGATTTTTCCATTTAAGAAACGATGTAAAATGTTTATAGACTTCGATGTATTTATTTAATAAGATGATATATTATAGGTAAAGGTTAGGCTAGGTACTATAGATTCTAAGACGTATTGTATGGTAACTTCCTAAACTGACGATATTAATAAATAATTTTCATTAATTCAATGTCATTGTGAGACACGCACCATATTAACAACAAGCAACATATCCCTGAATCCATATTACAGAGATAGTTACGGTTAGCTAATTCATACTGATGATGACTACATTGTAGTCCAAATACGTATTTATAAAATACAAACAAATGTTCTAGGAATAGGGGCAAAAAAATTGAAATGTAATTTCAAAAAACCTAGAGTTCTCTTTGATTATTTTAATAATCTTTATCTATTTGAATACTTATATTCTTCAAAATCTATTAAAAAAATTAAATATCAATCAAAATGCAAATCTATGTACACAGTTATAAAGAAAAGAAAAGGAGAGACATTTAAATCAAACAATTGTCTGAATGATTTATTTGAATATATATAATGAATATATAATTTTTCTACTTTAGGCGAATTAACTACATAAATCTTCAATACAATCATTCCAGTCGATGTAACAAACATGCTTACAAAAAAAAAATAAAACCTGCATACTTTGCAACATTTTTAACAATGCATGCAAAAAAAAACTTTAGTATTGACTAAAATAAACATTCGGTACTAAACTCAATTCTACGATGATTCGTTTTACAGTACAATAAACAAAATTGTATTTATTTGTACGATTTTCAATAGAAAATTTATAGATTTTATTGTTGTTGTTCAAGAAAATAAACTACACAACTGACATGGTTATTTACTACCATCAAATACACAAAGTAAAACGAAAATTATATTATATTATTCTATTTCAACTTTTTTAAATGAAACATTTTTCGAAATAATAAAATATGTTGCCCAAAATAAATTGCAAAACATTGCATTTTCTTTGTGTTATCGATATATTGAAAAATATATTAATGTATAAATGAACTAAGAAATTTTCTAAAAGGAAACTGCAGTTCTTTTGTTGTAAAAGAAAAAGAATAACGTACACACAAAAAGTTAGTGGATTGTTGGTTTTAAAGTATAATCGAAATAAATGCTTAAAATTTAAGTTTATACTTAAATGTTCTTGCAAACTTTTTAAAATGCTGACTTCAACGACTGCTGAAAAACCATAGACTTACAGTTAATTAAAATGCGATTTTTCTCTCTCCATGGTAATAATCTTACTATTTCATGAATTTTAATTGACTACTGAATTATTTTACCCGTCTACGGTAGGATCACGATTTTAGCAAATTATGCTGTATGAAGAAATTAGAATTTCCAGATCAAATTAAAGGACTAATTTTTATAAATGAGGTTTCTTTGAATTCGTCTCAATATCAAGCGTGTTATTGGCTATAGTATGTTAGTGTTCCTTGCAACTGTGTTCCTTGTTTAAACGATGCGAGATAGAGAAAATTTTTAAATATCGACATAGTTCCTATCATAGTCAGCTGCAGCTGCATATCCTATCGATTCTTAGTCTATACACAAAAATTCCTTCCACTCCACTCACATTCTCACATCCTTAGGCATCACAATGGACCTTATGGTCGAAGTGTAGCCCATCCAGGGTGACCTCTACAATCTATCTATCTATCTATTATACTGTATTCGGTTTTTTTTTCTTGTTATATTTTTTGTTGTTGAAGATCTTTAAAAAATTAAACTTCTGTTTTTGTTGCAGTTTTGTTTTCTCCTTCCGAGTTTTCAAACAGTACAGGGGCGGATTCAGACAATTCACTGCTCTAGACAGCTGCAATATTGATTTATTGTAATATAATTGGTTTATTGTAATTTCGGTATTTTCTTTCTATATTGTCATCCATGTAGACACTGCAACTCGTACATATGCAGTGTTAGATGAATAAATTTAGAAAAATGATGTAATTACACTATCAAATTAGCTCGACACTAATGTTTTACATCCAAGAGAAGCCCTGATACCACTTTGAGTTGAGACCCAAAAATAGCATCGACGCTCGGGCGTCAAATTGTCAAAGAGAATAATTTAAGAAAACAAAGCTCATTTTTAATGATTAAAAAAGGTATCAGACTCGTACACAGTTGCCCCTGGCCATTGCTTGGGTAGAAGCTTACCTACCTTGTCAAGTTTGGGTTGGCAATTATTAATTTTTCAGTTTAACCCGAATAAAAGTTAGAACACAGCTTGTTGAAATATATTATATCTACTATTTTTAATGCTTCTTTTTAAAAGTATTCACACATTTAAATTAGCATCTTAGCTAGCTGTCATATCATTTCCTCGTAGAAAGTTACTTGTAATTATTCAACAATTTTTTGCCCAAATTCTTCAGCATCTACTTTAAATTCTCAATTGTTTATTGATCTGTTTATTGACACTAAGTTCTAGTTTGAGTTTATTTTTAAAACAAACGTTTATCTCTTTTTTAATTTTCTGCGTGTGCATATTTTTGTGCAAAAAAATTGTGTTATTAGCCTTTGTGGATATATCCACAAAGTTGAAATCAACTAAATCAGATGTTAAATTTAAATAAATACTGGAGGGGATCACCACCCTTTTAAGTAATTTTTTGGATCAGAAACAGTTGGCATATATGAACACCAGAATATATTGAAAAAATGTATTTTGCGAATAAAAAAAAACTTGAACCCCGATCAGGAAAAGTTAAATAAAATAGTTATAGGTATCAAAAAAACCTATCGATTGACGTATCTTGAATTGAAATTGGATCGGTACTTTTTGAGAAAAATCGGAAAAACCGTCAAAAATCATGATTCCTATTTTTTGCTTCAAAAATTCGAGTTTTTTATAAAAATGTCTAATAATCCACAGAAATGAAGCCCAAAGCAAGCCAAAAAGATGCTTTTTGAACAATTTAAGAAAATTAATTTTTTGCCGAGTTATGACGATACTTAACGTTGCTGTCAATGAGAAAATCAAAACATATGTACCCTCCACTAGTGCTGCACTCTGTTGGATTTTTTTATAATCTTCAGAGGAAAAATTCTAATTCATTATCATAATTCAATTGACATTATTTTTTTGTGTACTATAATATAAATATATGTATGTATACTAGGCGCCCCCGTGTGGTGGTGTGAAATTAATCCGAACACACCATAAAGCACCTAACATCCAGGATGCGGAAATTATAAATCTAAAATGCTGGAGAGAAAGGGTGCCAAACTCAAATGTTTTCTTTGGTTCGGAAAAATCTTAGATCCGGGGCTGATTTCATGTTAAACTAAGCATAACTTCATCTAAGATAATAGAAGCATTTATTAAATAAGCAAACAATTAAATAAATTAAGTCTGGTTTTAGTTAGTCCATAGAAGTTATTATTTTTAAACCAATTCGTAGGTAATAGAAACCGTAACAAATAGAAACTTATACATATGGCTTAAGTAGTTGTATGTTAGTTTTCAAACAAAATTCTTCGTCATCTCTTTACTGATGATAATGATAAAAAACTATTCTTCATTTATTTCTCTGTAAAATTTATCTCTCTTATTTTATTTCCGTAAAATGCATTATACTATTACCCATTTGTAACAAAACTGTAATGCTTTTACTCATATCAAAGACACAGAGTTCGTTAACTTTTGTAGGAATAGATTAATGATTTTATAGACAGTGTTTAGTGTTGATTATTGAAAATTGATTGAAAGGTATTTCAAAATTAAATTTACTATAAAATGTAAAAAGTTTGGTACTAATGACAGACTAGCTGCTTGCGTAAAATAAGCTAAGTGAATGAAAAATTGTATTTTAAAAATGTTTTATTAATATAATTTATTCCGTAAGTAACCAAAATATAATAACTAAACCGGCCGGTTTAGGATGGTTTGGTTTAAGTTTGGTTGGACAGGAGTTTCGGCATCACTGCCATAATAAACATATGATTTCAACGTTATTTCGCATATAGCTTAAGTTAATTACTATTTATTATAAAATTATATATAACATTTGATTTTGATCATCCCAGTGATGTTACTACTTAAAAAAAAATGTTTGAACCGTAACCGTATAAACGATTTAATATTAATTATTACGATTTTGGATAAAAATATTATATTTTGGTTACTTACGGAATAAATTATATTTATAAATCATTTTTTAAATACAATTTATTATTTAAGTAACCAAAATATAATATTTTTGTCGAAAATCGTAATAATTAGTTAATATTAAATCGTTTAAACGCTTTCCAAACATATTTTTTAAGTAGTAACATCACTAGCATGATCAAAATCAAATGTATAATTTTATAATAAAAGGCAATTTACTAAGCTATATGCGAAATAATGTTGAAATTATATGCTTAATATGGCAGTGATGTCGAAACTCCGGTCTAACCAAATTTAAACCAAACCATCCTAAATCGGCCGGAGCATTTTCGTGCGTTCCTAAAAACATAAATATAACAAGTGAAAATAATAACTAACGGAGTTAATTGCTTAACTGTCCGTTATCTACTGATATAAAAATTATCAAACAAAAGAGTTTATTTGAAAAAAAAAGGAAATATTTTTTCTATCCCTTACGGTTTCAATGATGGATATGTGCCCCTCCCGCTGGAGTGAGGATGCACGGTCCGATTTTTCTCACTTATGAACTTAATGGCCTTACTTTTTAGCTCTATTTTCGTTTTTGAGTTGTCATGTTTACACACAGACAGACGGACAGACTTTACAAAGTTGAAACTAATTTACTAGCACATTACAAACAACAGAAGACTATTTCAGATAATTCTTGTATATCGAGAATTTGAACGTCATCATTTAACAAACTGGCTGTACTTCGAGATGTCTTTACCGTGTAAGTACCACATAACCTAGTTATTTCTTTAGTTCTCATGTGTTGTATACCTGTTTGTAAGACGTATTACGATATGGGTACTGAAACTAGTCATTATACAATTTTCTTTCATCTGTCTATAAAAAGAGAACTATGTTTGAATGAATGATGATAGTAGTATTCACCAACGTCAGACATTCACAAACTTTATGTTCGAGTCCTGTTTATTAGATTTTAGAAGAAAAGTGTTTTTTTTTTATGCTTTTCATTTTATATAAATTTATTTTAAATTCGAGACTTTTCCCAAACTAAAAAGCACAGAATTTTAAAGTCATTCTATATGATTGGTCTTCAGAAGATACCATGAAAAGGATGCTAATTTGTTGCAACTGATAGCATATCCTGGTGTGCCTGGTTTCACGTCATCAAAGATTTACTGTTCAACTTGACGCTGTGTATGCTGATAAAGCATGCTAGAGATTGACGATAGACACCATGCTCACAGATGCATTATACATCGAGAAAGGGAAACAAAACCGTGAGCACCAAATCGTACTAATTCTCAAAACTGTATAGACGTTTGTTTATTTATCTGTTATGTGCACCGGTTTTTTTTTGAGTATCCCATTGAATGTTTTAATTTTTTTCATATTTTACAAGCTTTTATTCAACTTGCAATGTATGTACGTATGTATGTTCGGGTCAAATCTTAGAACCACGTCCTCATATCCTACGGAGTTGAATTTTGACATGTTGGTTCAGTTCCAATGACAATGCATTTTTACAGTAAGCATGTTAAGAACTGACACGGGGAAGAGGGAGTTTAGAGGGAGGAGGAAACACAAAATTTGGTTTATCTCTCTTAATATTGAAAAAATCGGAAAATACATTAGAAGTAAAGTTGTAGAAAATTAGTTTTACTGTAAAAAGCTTTTTATTAAATGTATTTTTAATAGAAGCTTATTATATCTTTTTTTTCTGAATAATCAAAAAAAACCCACATAACATACAAAATCTTAATAGAAAAAAACCTTCATTTTCGACATACTTTTTCAAATTGTCAGTTTAGGGGGTTTTGGTTTGATGTTAGGGGCTTTTGAAGTCACTCAAACAAACATTATATCGCCTGGAAAACCGCTAAACTGTTTCCTCCGCCATATTCTACATTGATGTCAACTAAAGCTTACATGTACTTAAAATGCATTTTTAAGAGTAACATGCTAATTAACTGTGCTTATAAACGTCAGTTATGAAAGTGTGTAAGCTCCCAAAACATATACACCCATAAAGCCTAAAACGAACGGCATTTTCATAAGTAGAGTGAGCACCATAAGCCAACACGAACGCCAATAAATTGCGCTTAGAAGCATGAGCGCTTTTTGAGTGAAAACGAATAAACAAATATGAAGCTTGCCTCAGTAACTTAAGTCACACATTACGTACTATGAACAACACAAGTGGATGTCATTTTAAAAAATTTTATAATTCATTTGTGCATTGATTCAGTTTTCGAAAAAATGCTTTGAATAAAATTTGTTTATTATTAATACAGTAACAACTTGTCACGGTATCTTGGCTCTCTTTTTCGTTCAAAAAGGAGCACTGTCGAATCTATATAGATTCGAATACTCGAAACAAAAAAAATTAACAAAATGTTTAATTTTCATCAATAAACTTCCATTCAATTGATTTTAATTAACAAAATTTAACTTGTATATATATTCTTACTGTTTTGATTTAAAAAATATTCAACAAATTTTTGGTAAACATGTAAATTACATATATTTTTTTGTTTCAAAATAAAAACCTTCCTCAATTCTTCAATCTCATTTTTAATATTCTGTCGCACTATCCCAGCCTTCTGTAATTAGATTGTGTGCTGAGGTCCCAAAAATTATTTCACTAATTTTCATTACAACAAACTTTTATTCGAAATAAGGCACAATTCAATTCTAAAATTTTAAAGACTAACATCAATTTTTGACGCCAATTGTACCATAACTTAATTGGAACAGCACCGCCCCGGATAGATAATAGTGGATTCAATTTGTTGAAACTAGAGTATTATTGAATATTATTTGTTAAAATTTGTGATTTAATTACATTCTGAAACTTGTTATGTAATAGTTTTATGTAAGGAATAAAATAATTGTGAATTATGTACGTATGTGTGTGTAATCGTTGCTCTAAAGAGCAAATGATATAAATTTAAGAACGTTGGATCACTTCCTCAAAAATGTTTTAAATTCATACAAATCAATGAAATACATATTATTGATAACGTAAAAATAATAATTTGTGCTGCCTAGGAGCTGCTTCAACTTACCGAATTTCCTCAGAATAAATATACAGAGTACAGAATAAATTGCATTCTCACCGAATTAAAACTGTGACCGATAGAGTGGTAACAGTACATTTCTATAAATAAATATATGTTCCATGTATTTTTACACTCTTCAGCGGTCACAATTTCAGTCCGATTAAAATGAGAGAATAAATTTCATGTTCAAATAGGTTTTGCATACTTCAAAACAACCAAATTTTGAAGATTACTCATTAAAAATCGATTTCAATTTAAAGCTCCTGGTAAGGCAATTTGATTGGTAGTCGAATAAAAAAAATGCTATGTGGAATTTTTATTTTAAGCTAAGTTTCTAATTTTGTTCGCTGTTAATATGTCATTAAAGCCACGACTGCATCTTTAGGTATAATTTTGAGAAAAAAAAATTGGAGCAATTCTACTCCTTTAAAAATGTTTGCCTAACATATTTCTTTATTTAGTAATCGAATGACTATGCATACGAGATCTGTCCGAATAGTATCCGACCTGCCATTATATCTTCGCGCCAGAGTGTACGAGCGACCTCTGCGAGGTATAAACGTCAATAGTAGAGCCTCACAAACTAATCGGTTGCTCGGCGACACCTACAGGACGTATAGTTCATACACAGCGAATATTTTTTTACAAAGCCTTTTTTGCGTTAATTGGATTTTGTTACTGTTAAAAATGACTGAAAGATCAGATCAACGAATTTGCATCAAATTTTGCTTCAAACTCGGAAAAACTAGTTCTGAAACTATTCAAATGATGCTGAAGGATTTTGGGGTTGAGTGTATGGGCAAAACACCAATAAAATAGTGGTATAATCGTTTCAAAAGTGGCTGCACCTCTGTTGATAGTGATCCTCATTCTGGCCGACCTACGACGACAACAACACCGGATAATATCGAGTGCGTGCGACTTGCGATTGAAGAAGATCGACGTTTGACTGTGCATGAATTAGAAGATGATCTTGGAATACCAAAAACTACAATTTGGGAAATTTTAGCCTCAAATTTTGAAAGTGGAAGCGGAGGGAGCGGTGGGAAATCTCATCGAATCTTGTGCAGCAGTTATTAACTAAACACAATATCGCACTACTTCGCCAACCTCCGTACAATCCGGACATAGCCCCCTGTGACTTTTGGTTGTTCCCAAATTTGAAAAAACCGCTCGAAGGATACCGGTTCGACGACAAAAAGACGGTTGATGATAATGCGATGAGGGCACTCAAAGCTATTCAAAAAACTGACTTCTGGGACTGCTTCGGAAAGTGGAAACAACACTGAGAGCATGTTATTCAATCAAATGGGGACTACTTTGAAGGATGCCACTCGCCCGATGAAGAAAAATAACGCCTGCGCGGAGATATGAAGGTAGGTCGGATACTTTGATAAAGGTATATTATTCATTAAAATATTTACAAAAAAATAGTTACATGCACACAAGTTTTCCCTATTGCATTCCCCTAATACATGTGTTTTTATTCTAAACGGAATGAATGGCAAACTGATCATGATTGTTATAAAATGAGCATCTCTGTACAGATGCAACCAACGTCCTTAAAGCCATAGTCAATTTCAGACATTTGAACTGCATATTATATGTAAGTATCTTTATTTGACATTTAAAACTTTTGTAAAATGCATTACACACAAGTTCATATAATATTCAAACAAAATTAAAAGTTAATATAAATGTTGTTGAAGTATTCTCTTACATTCTCTTAACGCTCTCGCATTGGCTGGGTTGGGTTGTGTGTGTGTTTCAAACATTTAATTCCAATAAAATATTTATATGTCATGTATGTCATGTATATATTATATTATTATACAAAGTGTCATCAAATTTTGAAGGTGAAAATATGAAAACTATAACGCATGCACTAGATAATCTTCTGGCCAATTGAGCCATGATTTCTGAAACTCTATGTTTCGTTCGTTTTGTGTTAAACCGTATTGGATTTCACTTTAGTATTCAGACAGAATATAGTTAACTATATGTATTAATAAAACAGGGAATGCGTAGGCAACCAAAGCTTAGTTGGTAAGAACATCACCACTAATTGGCGAAGGCTTATGGGTCGTATCCTAACTACATTGTATTTTACTGTAGTGGAGCTTTGGAACACATTCCAAACTTTGGAAAAGTTCAACTCACGTAGTTATTTACCAAGGTGCAATAGTGACTACGGAACATGAGACAATGTTTATAATAATAATTATTTTTCAGTAGAGATCCCATTTTTGTAAAACCTTGTTCTACCAACCCACTAAAAGAGCCCAATTTAATTTTCAACTCTTAAAATCTAAAATTTACGACACACGTAATCACTTGCGTACTCCCAATAATTTAAATAATGAAAACTCTAGTATCGGAAACTATTTGCAGTGTATTTTAATGTCATTAAATTGAAGATAAAGACCATCCACTATCAGAAAGTCTACAGAGGATTACTTATCTTCCATAAATCCAGTGATTGACTAAATAAAGATCTATATCCCACAGAGAAAATGTACCAATGTACTGTATCTCTAATATTAATATCTATAGATCCTTAATACGGACAAGAGCAAATCCGTATTGAAAAGGCAGTGTAGCTCCAGCTAAATTTTTAACCCCACATGTACTCTGCCCCTTCCTTACAGGCGTCTTGATCCTCAGACAAAATATCCCCCGACATAATATCTTTTGATAATGAAAACAAGAACGCTCGCATTATACAGCGTTCTATATATTTGAGATTTTGTGTCAAAAATTATTGTAATTAAATAAGGCAACTATTACAACTGAGTACTACAATCTTTCACTTCATTGATTATACTCCGAGTTGGTCGGGTTTACGTGTTTTTGGCCTCGAACTAAAAGACGTTCTATATATTTCAGGTATCCGTGGCAACATATATTACTATTATTATTATTCATGATATTATTTTGTGATTTCAAAGTTGATATTTTGTCGGGGATAAAGACGCATGTAACAATCGACCCTTGATAGGTAATTCTACCTTCAACAATTAACGAAATATCGTTATTTAAAATATTTTGCGAGTAATTTTCATTTAGATTCTTCATATTAAGATTCTTTATGAATTTATATTAAAATTTATTTCAAATGAATATATATATACAGATAGATATATACCAGATACATTAGTTAATATATAAACTAGTTTATATATAAAATTTATTTCTACATATTTAGAAATGTAAATTTATGTATACTAGTTTTATTGATAATTCCTTTCGTATGTCGACATTTTAAGTATATATATATACCGACAAATATTAAATATACTACCTATCCTATCTCACATACCTTACAACAAAATCTCCATCAAGCAGTTAAAAACAGTAAACGTTTTGTGCTATTTGAAAGAAAGTTTCTGGAACTGTATGCTATTGGGAGAATGTAACACAAATAAAAAAATATGTTTTTCAAAAGTAAATATTTCGAGCTAAAGTTGTGTAGTATGAAACTATGATGCTTTATTAGGGAGATAGAGATAGATTGTAGAGGCTGCCCTGGGTGTGATGCCTAAGGATGTGAGGTTGTGAGTGGAGTAGGAGGAATTTTTGTGTATAGACTAGGAATTGGTAGGATATGCGGCTGCAACCGACTATGATAGGAACTATGCCGATATTCAACTGGAGTTCGTGAAGGAAACTGCAGAAAACCTTCTCAAACATATCTGACAATTTAGTAAATTAACCGCCGCCTTTTTTTTCTTAATAATTGACAAACTGCCGATGTTGGGATTTGAACTCATAACCTCCCAGTTTCCAAGTAGGCATACTGAGCAGATATAACGCCTTAGACAGCTCGGCCACTTGGACTGGTATGAAACATTATTAGTTTAGTCATTTGTCAGTTACCGTTATAGAAATACTTCAAAATATTTAGAGCCGACATGTTTGAAATTAGTGACGAAACAACTTTCGTTATAAGAATTAGAAATTAAGATCTGTATATTGTATCTATGAATTTAGCAAAAAATGTAAAAAACTAGTTGAACCCACTTATCACTTATCACACAACTCTGTAAGCGAATCTTGGCTCACGTTTTAGCGACTTCTACATGCCGTATCGATTTCAAAATTTGTTGCCAACATAATATGACACAATATTCTAGTTGGACATATGATGAAATAAAAAAACTCCTCTACATACACAGTTATACAAATAAATTTTGTAAATTATTGAATTTAATATTGGAATAGGATATATACAGACATAAAGGTATTTATTTAATATCAAACAAACTGAATTTGAAAGAAAATAAGTAAATTATTGAGTTTCATTTATTTCGTTTATGAAAAAATGCTACAAAAGTAGATTATTTTTTTACAAGAATAATTTTGAAATTTAAATTTTTACTTTATGTCGTATTATTTTAGAGAAAATTTTCGAACTAAAACAACGTTCAGAATAATAAACTGCCGTTTCTGATTTCAATCAAAGAATCGATTGTATATCTTCTAATGGTATAGTATCAAAAATTAAAATATTGTACTTCTATAGTTCAAAAAAAATTTTTACTTCGCTCACTAGTAAACTACTTTTTTTAATAAAATAATAGTACCGACAAATATGTGAAAATCTATATCAAGAACACTAAGGATAATAGTTTATTTAGGTTTAGCCATTTCTGCTAAAACATTGCAGTAATGTTTTTCAGTTACCTGTTGGTAACATAAAAGGTTTCAGAACTGCTTGTTGAAATTTATCCTAGATATGGTGATTTTTTTCTCTATTAAAGAGTGGATATACAAAGAAAGTTTGAAAAAATATACTACAAATTTAATATGTTGAATATTGAATGGCAAAGAGCTTTATAAAATACATAGAACTTGACACGTAAAAATTTGACTATAAAGGCTTGAACCATCCCTATGTGTAAAACTTTAAATGCCATGTTAAATGTTACGTCAAAAAATAATTAAATTTGATATCCAATCATATTACGTTACGAAATAGATTGCAATTTTAACTGTGTACATCGACCAAAGTATCTACAACGATTGAATACATGATTTTGATATTTTAGTAACAGGTCGGGAGCTGGGGCACGTGAAAAATAATATGAATGGTTTAAATAAATATACTACAGTCAAAATATTTATGATTTAATTTTTAATAATTTAAAAAAAAAATACATTTTGAGAAACATAATTTCAAAAGTTTTTATTACGTTGAAAATATTTTTGACGTCCCAAACTAGAAGAAAAAAAATTAACATGTTTTCATACATTACATTTCAAACTACTTGTATCCATGTGTCCGATCGGAATTTGGTATGCAACATGCTATTCAGGAAACATGCTGTAAAGTTTAGTCAAGACTTTTTAACGGGACTAAAGAAATAGTGAACGCAGAAAAGTTCATAAAAGTTCACGATAATTTAAAAACTATAAGAGATAACGATGTGAAATTTTGTGTCTTGATTCTAGAGCCAAAAAGTCGAGTTCGTGAATAGGAAAACTCGAACTGTTAATAATTACACCTTGCTTTAAAATTGTGAGAGATAGATAGTTTTTTACCTTTTTTTTACCTTTCTTAAAAATTCCATAAGCTGAATAGTTTTGATTGATAATGAACTCAGTGTATACGGGGTATTTAACCAATTACCACAATTAGTAAGATTTAAAACAAATATTAGGACATTAAGGACAACGAATTTGTATGTTGACAAGAAATCGGTAGGTTGTGCGACTATAGCCAACTTTGATGGGAATTATGCAGATATTCATCTGGAGCTAGTGAAAGGAAACTGCAGAAAACCTTCACAAGCATAGCCGGTTACTTTTGTTCTTGGCAATATGCCTCCAGTTTAGTCAATTAATCGCCTCAATTTTTTTTTTATTTAATTAATTTTATTGGCAAACTGCCAGTGTTGGGAATCGAACCAGCAACCTCTCAGTTCCGCACAGAACGCCTTTAACAACTGGACCACATGAACTAGATTAAAGACAAAAAACGTTCCTTCGTTAAAAATAAAGAAGTTGTTTTTCATAAACTGTTTTTATAAATAGTTTTGCCACAACTGAATAGTTTTGATTGATAAATGATGTAATGAGTATAAACGGGGTATTTAAACAATCAACTCAATTTTTAAGATTTATATTTTAAGAAATATTAGTAACATTTATATTTAAACAAATATTTCCAGTTTTAACTTTAATATTTGGAGAAATATTTTCCATATTCTAATAATTATAATAATGAAAATTACCACGTTTCGCATCGATTGAAGCTTGTTTGCAATCTCTTCTTACATAGAAGTACAAAGTATACTTTTTTAAAATTGTTTTCGTAAACTAGCGTCTATTTAAATTTTGCACCCATTCCTAGAAAAATAATTTGTATTTTATAAATACGTATTTCGACTACAAGGTAGTCATCATCAGTATGAATTAGCAAATCGTAACTACCTCTGGGATATGGCGTCAGAGATATATTGCTCGTTGCTAATTTGGTTCGTATCTTACAATGATATTAAAAAAGTTTGGTCTTTTATATGATCTGATCAGCACCCTCACCTTGACAATAACAGCACCACATGGTCAGACAAGGACACCGCCAATAAATGGGTTGGGCTCTTCACACACTTAATCCCTTAATTGGTCAGTCAACACAAATAATCCTTCACGTACTACCTCAGTCCGATCATATAAAAGACAAAACTTTTTTAAAATTTTTGTGGCACACGGACCAAATTAGCAACGAGCAACATATCTCTGACGCCATATCCCAGAGATGTTACGATTAGCTAATTCATACTGATGATGACTACGTATTTATAAATTACAAATAATTGTTCTAGGAATTGGGACAAAATTTTAAATTTAATTTCAAAAAACCTAGAGTTCTCTTTGATTATTTTAATAATCTTTATACACCGTCTATTTATATCCATTGTTAGTATTGTTGCCTTTCATATTATATCAACGGAAGCGATAAGCGTTTACTTAATTTGACATTTTTAATAATGTCTGAACATTGATAACATTAATATAAATGTTTGATGTGAAAAAACATAGACTTCTAGGGATGGGGATCGAACCCATGACCTCTGACATTCTAGATCAATGCTCTATAAAGTATCCTAAACATTTGTGTAATTTGTAAGGTGTCAGCTCCTGGCCTAATGAAAATTATATACAATGTTACTGACAAATAACTGACAAGAAACAGACAAGTCAGTTTTTTTTTTCATATTTAAACTTATTCAACGGGAAATATCATTTGAGTAAAACTGTTTTTCAACTCTTTAGTAAACCAATTTCTATATACTCGTAATTGTGTTCAATTACAAAAGGTTATAATAATTCCGTATATTATATGTGTCTGACAGTTATGTGAGGCTAAAAAACTTTTTCATTTATTGTTCATTTTTAGGTTTGTTCAAAAAAAGTTTTATTTTAAACATATTACTGTAATTAATCCACCTATACGTATAAATCAATTATCACACTGGATTTTAAACAACGTGTTAAAATTTTATAAAACATAAAATAAAGATATAAAATTTATGATAAAGGATAATAATATATTGCGTATAAAGAAAACTGGCGTTTTAAACTAGTCGATATATTGCGCTTAGAGTTTCACCGAGGCTTCAAGGTAACCCCGCCTCACCTCAGTTCTCGGTTAAGAGGCACGAGGCGAGGTTCAAAATTTTAATCCTCGTTACTAACCGGGGCGAAGCGAGGTATATTGTCCCAAAAACCTCGCGTTGGCCGAGGAAAATTTACAAAAAGTAAATTGGTTTAAATAAAATAATATAGTAACATGTATTTTTACAAAAAAAATGAAGCAATAGATTGATGCAGGCCGAGGCGTGGTTTTTGGGACAATATACCTCGCCTCGCCTCGGTTAGTAACGAGGATTAAAATTTTGAACCTCGCCTCGTCTCGCCTCGTGCCTCGTAACCGAGGGCCGAGGCGTGGCGAGGTTACCTCGTAGCCTCGGTGAAACACTAGATAAGCCTGGCATTAGTTTAGTCCATAACTGTAGCCAGGCTGATGCTAGATTGATGACGTTATACGTTGTCGATTTGAATAAAAGTTTATAAAATAAATTACACAAAAAACAAGTAAAAACAACTATCTGAGTGAATAGCTTAAATAGCCGATATATACTGAGTTTAAAAAAACAAGCTTCAAACAAAATAGTTTATTTAAAAACGAACATTTTTTTTCTTTAAATTTTTTTTCTATCTCTTACGACTTCAAACATGGACATTTTTCAACTACCACGGCAATGTTGGAGCACAAATTATGGGAAATATATTGAGTTTATGAAATAAAATTTAAATCTAAAGTTGTTTACTTTAAAAACAAGAAGATTTTTTGTTCAAAAAAGTGTTTCCATCTCTTACGGTTTCAAAGATATATATTTTCTCAATCGCGGGGGATACACTTCGGATTTTGTTTTAGCATGTTTTATTTTTTATCTCGACTATAATAGATCATCTCGTAGGTAATATATATATAGTCAGGTATAAAATAACCTATTCATTAGTTGTATCATATAAAGGTTGGTTTTTCACCGATGAAAACAGATAATTTTTCACTTAGTTGATTACTTTTATTCATTTCATAAATAAAAAAATGTATAAAAATATTCTTTTCTTAAAATTATTATTTATGTTTTATTAGTTGTAATTTTTGGGTTGCTTTAATTATAATTATTACACCGGTTTTAAAAATGATTATATATTTATCTTTTACTGAATCTAAGTAATTTTAACAATGTTTACTAAAAAAATATATAGAAATATGCTGTACAAACATTAATTTAAACTACACGGTATTGTACTTTTGAAGCATTCACCAATTTTTAACGAATTTCCTGAAAGGAAATAGAGCTATTCTTTCTGGTAGCGACTTCAAATTTTGGAAATATTTCTTCAAAAGTCCATCAATCCTACCTAGTAGATGTCGAAAACCACATTTGTAAAATTTATGAGTTCAAAAAGTAAGGTGACTTTATATTTTTATCAAAAACTTTTTATTTATTCATCAATATTCATGTTGTCCCATTCAAAGTAATCCCCCTCAGATATAATACACTTGTGCCAAGGATTTTCTCGAAGCACTTCCGATAAACACTTTTTGGTATAGCCTTGAGCTCTTCCAGCGATGCAGTTTTTATCTCCTCAATCGTGGCAAATCTCCGTCCTTTCATGGTTCTCTTCAGTTTTGGGAACAGGAAAAAGTCGCAGGAGGCAAAATCCGGTGAATATGGTGACTGAGACACAATTGTGGTGTTGTTTTAGGCCAAAAAATTACGCACAAGCAACGATGAGTGAGCAGATGCATTGTCATGATGCAAAAGCCATGAATTGTTTTTCTACAATTCCGGACGGTTTTTTTGTATACTCCTTTTTGACCGTACGACCTTATGGTTAGAACTCCTGATGCACTAAGCCACGGTAATCGAAGAAAACAATAGCAAGAGCAATACCTTGGCATGTGATCGATCGTCATCGGCATCTTTTCTTCTTTCTTTATGCCCCCGTTTCCTCTTGACATATGCCATTTATTAACAAAATTGGCCATGCAAATACTAAAATCATATACGACATATCATTTTGATCAGACTAAAATTGTGCCCGCTAGAAAGTGATTTATGTATTCTAAGGAAATGCGCTAAGTTGAAGCAGCACCTGCGTAACGAATTTTTTTTACTATTTCAGTGGTTGAATTTCAAAACCTCGTGTTGCTTCTGTCTAAACTGCATGTTCCTAACTTCAGATATACACAAATTCTTTTTGCATTTTCAAATATATTGAAATGAAGTTACGCATCTCGTGACTTGAACAAAAAAAATATCTTATGTTTAATACTACAATTTTGCTATGAACATATAACTTTATTGATAGGCCACACTGTATTCGTTTAACCTGAGAAACATATAAATAACAAGTTAATACTTGAGAAAAATTTATAAATATTCAATTAAACACGTTACTCGCATTAAAAATGTAAAATTTTTAGGTAGCTGAAAAAAAGTTTGTATTTGTTTTTCAAAGTTTTAGTTAAGTTTGCATAATATACAGTTTATTAAAAGTTGAATGTGTTACTTGATATTTGTTAAAAGTTATACGTAAATTATATTTTCTGTTATATTTATTGCAAAATATATGAAAAAAAGTTTATGTTTTCTTACGGCTGATTTAAAATAAAATATTAAGAAGATATTATAAAATATTACAAGTAAATTTAAAGGTTATTATCACCAACTATTTCGTAATTCTCCAGTAAGGTCTCTGTACACCGGCAAAGTAGCCGCGCTTGTTAAAGCACTCTACTTGGGACTGATAGGTTATGGGTTCGAATTCCAAAATCAGCAGTTTCTCAATTAAAAAAAAATATAAATGGGGCGGATAATTGACTAAACTGTCGGCGTATAGACAAGAACGAAGTAGCCGGCCATGCTTGTGAAGGCGTTCTGCAGTTTCCTTCACGAACTCCAAATGAATATCGGCATAGATCCCATCAAAGTAGGCTGCAGTCGCACAACCTACCAATTTCTATTTTACACACAAACTTCCTTCCACTCAACTCACATCCTCACATCCTTAGGCATAACATTGGACCTTATGGTCGAAGTGTGTCCGCCCAGGACAGCCGCTACAATCAATCTAAGGACTTTGTACATACTATAGCTTTCTGACAGAGCTGACAGATCTGTGTAAAAGACGTTTACATGTAGAGGAATATCTGAAATAATTTTCTCTGACATAGATTTTGCAAGAGAGCTCTGACAGATCTCTCTGTCATTCGAATAATGCCAAACTTTGAAACCGTAAGAAATAGAACAAAAATGTAAAGGTGAAAAATGTTCCTTTTTTTTTTTAAATAAACAAGTCTTAGTAAGGAATTTTTTTTAATAAGTTCCGCATATACCGTGTAATTAAGCAATTAACTCAGGTAGTTGTTATTTTCACTTGTTTATTGTTGGATTTCCGATCGTTGTCGAAAGAAAATATTCGACCTCCTCCCTATCAACAAACATCGACAATAGTGTTTCACGAGGCACGAGGCGAGGCGAGGTTTTGGTATCACCTCACCTCGCCTCACTTTTTTAAATATCAACCTCGCCTCGCCGAGGCAGAATGTTGGCTAGCCTTGCCTCGCCTCGGTTGGGTCAGCTATCAACCTCGCCTCGCCTCGCCTCGAGGTAAAATTTTTACTAACTTTGACTTATTTTGCATGAATGTACATAATATGGTAAAAAACACTTATATATATATGTATATAAATTTTAGAGACGATGACTTTCGACATCTACTAGGTAGAATCGCTGGACATTTGAAAAATATTTGCCAAATAATCTATCTATTGCTTCATGTATCACTATATTATTTTTTTTTTAATTTACTTTTTGTAAATTTGCCTCGGCCGAGGCGAGGTTTTTGGGACAATATACCTCGCCTCGCCTCGGTTAGTAACGAGGATTAAAATTTTGAACCTCGCCTCGCCTCGCCTCGTGCCTTGTAACCGAGGGCCGAGGCGAGGCGAGGTTACCTCGTAGCCTCGGTAAAACACTAATCGACAATTGAACAAAATTTAAAAAAAAAGAAGAGAAAAAACGAAATTATGTTCAATTAAAAAATCAACTTTAACGAAATTATTTCAGATAAACACTTCACTTGAGAATTACTCTGGTAATTGGCTGAACCAGAGGGATAGAGCAGGTAAATACGCAACAAATAGAATGTCTGAGAAGGTTTCACGGTATTAAACCAAAAACTATGACAACTCTGTCAGCAGAGCGGTCTGTTATCAACTCCCTCACTACTCTGGCATATGTACACGTCTCTGGTAGCTCTAACGTCAGATCTCTGTCAAAAAAACACTCTAGTGTGTAAAATGGCCTTTACACTCTTGACTCGAAGCTTGAGTAATTTTCGTTTAATTTGTTTCAGGACATATTTGCTATTACTGACAACATCATAAAATTTACGCAAACTGAGCGAAATATTCGATTTAAAGTAATGTTTTTTTGTTATATCTACTGTATTGTGGTCATATTTTTTATTTCTTGTGGTGTTATTTCGATATGTTTCACCATTTCTCCGATACAGGATCTAAGACGTTCTCAAAATCTGAAAGACATTTCTCAAATTATATCTGAAATTTAAAAACTATGACTTTGTATGATCTTAAAATCAGGATTTTAAATATCTTATTGCTAGCACCATTCTATCCGATTTTAATACAGAACTCTATAAAATATCTCTTAAATGGTATTTCAAATTTGAAAAATATGACCCAATTATAGTAATAATTAAAAGTAAATTGAGATATAATTTGGGTTTGATTAAGCAAAATTTCAATATCTTGAATTTTGATAACGGCTAGTAATTGGTCTTAGACGATAAAATTACCACCTTAAGGTACGTTTTCGTCGATGCGACTATAATGATTGTGCAACGATAATCGTTTACCAATTTTTCTTTGTAAATCCTATAGAGCTATTTTACTCCAAGTGGCAAGGAAATACTAGTCGAAGTATTAAAAAAACTTTGGAAGTCGAAGAGTCCTGAGTCGGAATATCAGGCTCAGAGTCTATTTTAGAAATTCCAAAGGCGGCAGCATGTAAACAAGTGATCAACGAGTGAATGAATGGTAAACACCGTGATCACTTGGAAAAAATACCGAAGCAAAAGCTCGGGATAATACTGTTTCGGAATGCATCCAAGAGGCTATCCGTCGATATACTCAACCTGAACAGGATACAACTTCGAACGGTTACCGAATCCATCACCGGACATTATTACCGACGAAAGCATCTGCACACAATAGAACTCCACAGTGGATCCATTATGTGCAGACTGGGCGGCGAGGAGGAGGAAACATCCAGCCATCTTTTACTGCGAATCTCTCGGTTGGAACAGATACAAGATATTTGGTGTATCTTATCCCGAATATATGAACCTTCAAGAAAACCTGATAAGCAACTCCTGGCTATTGCCAAAGTATATGAGAATCCAATCTCGTCAGACTGAAGTTACGGGGGAGCACAATAGACCATAAGGTCGATATGCATCAGTTTTTTTTTTAAAACCCCAAGATATACCAAACTCCCGTTCATAAAAATTGAACCACCAGTAAATCACATTCTAAGCGTATATATTACTAAATACAATTAGACTACATACAATAACGCTTAGAATGTTTCTACTGGTTCACTTTTTATGAACGGGAGTGTATCTATCTATCTATTAAAAAAACGTGCTTTAGTATTACATCATTAAATTTAATACTTGAAAGCTGTGGAAAAAAAAAACCTGAAAGCATAAAACATTTAATACCGATGTGTTGTAATATTTATTAGCATACAATTTTCTTTTAACATCATGGAGATACTATAAAGAGTCATGTCGTACAAAAACAGAAGAAAAAAAATTTACACGCCAATGCTTTCCAGCACAACAAAAACCGCCGGAAGGCGTTTAGTTTATTGTTAGAATAGTAAGCAAAAAAATATAAAATATTAAAAGAAACAATCTTCTAACACGAATTTCACATTTATATAAATTTTAATCGAAGTCGTGAGTAAAATTTTTATATAGAAATATTTCAATTTCTCGTTAGACAAGTATTTTATTTATGTGCTCAAAAGAAATTAGGACAAGACGAAAAAGGTTATGTGAACACAAAACAAAAAACCATCTATCCTCCATTCAACAAATATATATATATATATATATATATATATATATATATATATATATATATAATATATTATATGTACTAATATAACGACGTGATCATACAATTTATTTATCTAGTACTCACTCTGACTATTGTCGCCATAGTTACTCGCTGATTTTTCATTTATTACAATTTTATGAAAATTTTTTGTGAACAGCGATCCAACCATATAGATAATATTTTATGTAGTTGTGTGGTAGATTAACACCAGATTTAAAAGGAAAACACTGTAAATGGTTAACACCTAAAATTAATAAAACAGTTTTATTTATTTATTAGCGAATTTCCTCCGAAGGAAATGTAGTTATTGCTTTTGTAACGATGATAGAATTTTGAAAAATTTAGTTTTATTATGGTTCTGTCTTTGTTTTGTGCAGCTATCAATAAATTATAAAATTATTATTTTCTAAATAAATAGTTATGAACGTAAAGCTGAGAACCGGGGATTTTACCCTGCTTTTCGTTAAGACATAAACCATATAGCTCGGAAAATTTGTTTGCGTTTGACATTTAGGTAGGAAAGTGTTTAAGTTTTCGATTAAGCCTTATAAAACTTAAAAATATTAATTAGTTTATAATGAAATTAACAAAAGGTAAAACATACGATAACGCTGTTAACGTATCGGGATATAACGAACTCTACTTTGGATGTAGTCCATAGAGGGGTTCGAAACTCTATAACTCGTATATATAATAAGCTTCCAAGAGATGTCAAAAGTATTGAAAACATACATAAATTTAAAAAAGCTTTAAAACAATATCTACTAGATCGAGTGTTTTATGACATAAATGAATTTTTATTGTAAAAAAAAGATAGATAAATAAATGAATTTTTAAATTATGTATTTATATTTATATAGTATTTATACATTTATATTGTATTTATATCAAATTATTCTATTGTAATAATTCTGTATGACACTATTTACACCGTTTAAACGGTATCACAAATAAAGAAAATTATTATTATTATTATTATTATTATTATATATTTTTTTAAATTAAGATTTACAAAAAATCTATAAGTTAAGAGAAAAGAAAATTTTTTCAAATAATTTTTTATTTAAAAATATTTGTTTATAGACGTTATAAATAAACTTAAAATAATTGGTAGAATACAGTTTAAAAATTTCATTTTTCATTTAAAAATAGGATTATTAATCAAGAATTATTTGCACCCTTTTTATTCATAAAAATAGGTGCAATGTTATTTTATTTATTGTGGGGGATTTAGCCTTTAATTTTTGTAATTGCCACATTTTTTAAACATATAGAAAGAATACTAGAAAAAAAATTTTAAATTTTTTGATATTTTATTTCAATTTATAATTTTTGCGTTTTTTGGGAAGCTTTGGGAATTTTTTTCTTGAGTTATAATTAACCGATTTTAATGTTTATGGGCTCTTTTTTTTCTTTTTTCTTTTATAATAGATTGATTTAAGTTCTTTGTCATTTTTAAATTGTTTTTTTTTGTAAACTAGCGTCTATTTATTGCCATTGTTAGTATGGTTGCCTTTCGATTATATTATACCAACGAAAGCGACTAGTGTTTACTTTATTTGACATTTAAGTAATATGTCTGAACATTGATACTATTTGTTGACATCAAATGCTTGATATGAAAAACCTTGCTTGATATGGATCCCCATCCCTAGATTTGTATGATTTTTCATATCATTCATTGTCATATTGTTTAAAGTTTTTAGTTTTAAAAAAGATGTTAAGAAAAAACTCTCTTTTGTTCAAACAAATTCAATTTTGACCCAGTTCCATACCGATTTGGAACCTAAAAATCTAAGGTCATATTCAGGACGTAAAAACGCGTCGATTAAAAATAATTGCGGTTCCCAACAACCTGTGTGAAAAATGATAAATTGACTATACTAGTAGGTGGAATCCGAACGACAAAATCAGGGTCGGACTGGGTCGGAAGGGCCCGGGCGGCTACCCACAAGCCCGGAACGGGATTATGGTAGATGGGATACTAGCGGAAAATAATGAAATATACAAATTATTAATTATCAACTATATATATATATATTATTTTAGGTTTATATAGTTCCAATTACTTATAATATAATAAATCGGAAGCTAGCCAATCAACATTTTTTTAAAAGAGGAGAAGTTTCCGCTAAGCTGTCAATAACTCGTTCGTAAAAGCTGCTATTCTCGCCATTCTTGATAAGATCCGATTCTGTGTTTAATATAATCAACGAATCCAACAGTTCTTGCTCCAATAGAGAGCGAAGCCTCGTTTTAATGCGCTTCAGCGCTGAAAATCGTCTCTCACAAGTCACTTGCGTCAACGAAATTGTGAGAATGACACAATATGCAACATATAAGGTGGTGTACGTGCTGATGTGCATGTTATATTGTGATAAGTTAACATGCAAAAGTTCACATGCACATGGTATACAACTTTGCCAGACGTCCGAACCGCTTCGGGAAAAATACATGGCGTCCTTTGCAGTTTGGTCTAAGATATGTTCGACCTCGTTTTCCCCACGCTGAGAATCTGAGTCAATCATGTCTTGCTGCCTAGGTAGAACGTACTCATCCCAAAGAGTTGTAGACAGTTCAAAACATAAATAATTTTATGAATAGATTAGATAGATATTATATTAGATTCGATTACGATGTAACGCATCTCTTAAACAATGTCAAATGTCGTGTATTATGATACACGTCAAAATCGGTTGATTCATTCAAAAGATATCGTCGTTCAGAAATTTCTAAAACAAATTTTAACTTTTCTATTTCATTTCTAAGTATGTATGAACCTACTTTACATGTAGGACGCAAGAGTCGGCCCTGGACTGCGCGGGCTTCCTAGCGTACCTACCGCTTGGATTATGACAAATCCCGCAAGCCAGGCCCATGGGGGGCCCGCGTAGGCTAGGGCCCGGCTGGCAAACGCCACCTCGACTATATGGCCAGTCCGACGCTGGACAAAATTATCCTTATTGTTGTGACCGAGTAAAACATGTAACAAACAATTGAACGTGTAAAATGCACAAAATATATTAATGTCTGTAAATGTCTTATTAATATTACAACAACGATAATGAATTACAAAATAAATATTTACTTTTACAAATAATATTACGTGTCACACTTACAAATAGACTCCAGATAGCTACTAGCATATATACAACAACCGTATAATAAAAATGATTATATGTACAAATTGCAGAAAATGTTGAATATAAAATACAACTCATTAAGTACTGGTGTAAGCATTCAATGAATGTATAATAAATTTTAGTTTTGTCTTTGTATATACATTGTATAGTCGCTCGTTCTGTTCTGAGACAAAGGACAAATGTTGCTATTACTTATGTCTTATACTACGTTCAAGCTTGCAGCTTGTCTGCCATTCAAGTAACTGATAATGATGAAAGGTATGGGGTTAAAATTTAGATTTGATTACATTAGTAATAGTACATGGAATAATGTAAGGAAATTATATGTATATATATATATATATACTTCCTACAATTATATGGATATATTTATATATATATATATATATATATATATATATATATATATATATATAAATATATATATATGTATAAATATATATATATATGTACATATGTATATATATATATATATATATATATTATATATATACAGGATATTATAAAGTTTTCTCAATAGTACATTAATAAAATTATTTTATTCAAAAATATAATTATTGCATTATTAAAAAATTAATTAATGCACTTTATACTTTTCAAGGAATTAATAATTTGAAAAATTTAAGCAATACATTATTCCAAAAATTGATAATTAAATAAAAAATGAATTATCAAAAAATGTACTTTTTGCAACTCTGGTTTCAACCTAGTTTCCTTAATTAATTAATGATTAATTAACGGTGCGCCTAAAAAAAAAATGTCTCAGGACTTTTCGTCCGAAAATGGTACCCTTTACCTACCTTCTTATGGAACTCGACTACTTCTGGGACACCTTTATATATATATATATATATATATATATATATATATATATATATATATATGATTATAGGACGTATATCTAATGTCGAAGGTTGTTACTTGGTTATAAGGGACATACATACATTTTTATTATTATAGTTTTAACCTAAACTTCAAAGTTAAAACGACTTGAATTGACCTGAAATCGAGCAATATGTTAAAATTTTGATAAATCTAGGGATTTAATTTGAGAGATAATATAGCTTTAAAGATGTGTAACACCATCACACATCCAAATGATGAAAACCTGAGAATGGCATATAAAGATACGCTACGGCATAGAAATTTGGTAACTGCGGTGGGATACGAGAAATGAATATTGCCTAGAAAACTAAGGTTTAAGTTTAATACATTAATTTACAATTAAAATATTAATTTAGAATGATTCAATTTATCAATAATATTTCATCAAAAAAGGAAACCTTTAAAACAGAAAATTTGAAAGTCAATTTCAAAAGAAAGTGGTCATAAACTAACAGTTTTTAAATGAAACAGACTGGTAACAAATCTTTAATATTTTCGATATGCTTTTACTAAATTGACTTTGATCTTTGTATACAAAATGGCTTTTCACTTGCTTTTAAGTATTGTTTTACGAAATTTTGTAAGGGTACGCAATTTTGATGGCAAACCAATTAAACGGTATAGCTAAATAGATTGTAGCGGTTGCCCTAGGCGGGCTACACTTCGACCATAAGGTCCATTGTGATGCTTAAGGATGTTAGGATGTGAGTAGATTGGAATAAATTTTTTGTCTGTAGACTAGGAATTGGTAGGATGTGCGACTGCAGCCGACTCTGATATGAACTGTGCGGATATTCATCTAGAGTTCGTGAAGGAAACTGCAGAAAACCTTTACAAGCATAGCTGGTTACTTCGTTCTTGTCCATACGCCGACAGTTTTGTCTTTTAACCGCCCCTTATCGAGTTGAAACGGGATTATCGAGTTGATCTTATGATATGATTCAAAAATACGACACGAAATACAGATTATGTTGCTAAGTAGAAATATATTGTCAAATTAAATTACGATTAACAGCCGTTTAGTCTGAATACAAGTAATCCACAGTTTAAGAAAAAACTAACAGGCACCATTTCATTAATAACGTCTTAAAAGCATGAAATGTTTAAATAGGTAATTATTGCCATTAGATGCTTTTACAATGACCTGTTTATTTTAATTAATTAATTAATACGTTTTTAATTAATTTATTTATAATGTTATCAAAAAGGGTCTTTTTTCCGTTTTTAATTTTAAGCTATAAATTATTTTTTATGATTTTGAACGTTTTATAAAGCAAAAATATAAGTCAAAATAACAATTAACTGATTTAATTGCTTAACTATCCGGTACATACTGAGTTTATGAGAAAATTCTTTCAAACCAAAGTTTTTAATTTATAAAAAACAACATTTTTTGTCTTAAATTTTATTTTCGTTCTCTTAATGTTTCAAAATGTTTCGACATTTTCCTCCTTTCGCGGCAATTATATTCTATCAAAAATTATAAGAATTCTATTGAGTTTAAGAAAAAGAGATTCAAACTTAATTTCTTTAATTTAACGAACTTGATCTTACTTTTTAGCTCTAAACACACGTATAAAATTTCAGCTCGTTATCTCTTTTCGTTTATGACAGACAGACAACCGTTACAAAGTCGGAACTAAAATTAATAAACCCTTACATATACCGGGTATAAAACTTGAAATATTTTCAAAGAAACAAAAATATTCGCTCGTATATTAAAAACTAATTCATTGAAAAATGTTTTCATGCGTAAAATAACAATAAATGATAAATACTTTTCATCGTTACTACAGCAAAAAATGGACCAAGTGAAACGCGATTGGCTACTAGCTACTGGCTGTGAGATATGTACGAAATGTGTTCAAAAATAAGGTGACTTTATATTTTTATCAAAAACTTTTTATTTATTTATCAATATTTATGTTGTCCCATTCAAAGTAATCCCCCTCAGATATAATCCACTTGTGCCAAGGATTTCCTCGAAGCACTTCTGATAAGCACTTATTGGAATAGCGTTGAGCTCTTCCAGCGATGCGGTTTTTATCTCCTCAATCGTTGCAAATCTCCATCCTTTCATGTGTCTCTTCAGTTTGGGAACAAGAAAATGTGGCAGGGGGCCAAATCCAGTTATTATGGTGGCTGAGGCATGATTGTGGTGTTGTTTTTGGCCAAAAAATCACGCACAAGCAACGATGATTGAGCAGGTGCATAATCGTGATTCAAAAGCCATGGATTGTTTTTCCACAATTCCGAACTATTTTTTCGTATCGCTTCCGCAAACGGCGCATCACTTCAAGTTAATACTCCTTATTGACCGTACGACCTTGTGGTAAGAACTCCTCCTGATGCACTACGCCACAGCAATCGAAAAAACAATGAGCAACAGTAAGGTTCGTCATTGGCATCTTCTCGGCCTTCTTGAAAGAGCTTGTACCACTTATAAACATTTTTTTTACTCAAAGCAGACTCACCGTATGCCACTCTCAACATTTCGAGTGTTTTGGAGAACTTAATTTTTTAACAAAATTTTATGTAAGCTATTTTTTTCGACAGCAGAAAATCGCCGAGCACACCAGACACTTCTAACTTATGCCTCTCACATACAAACAAAGAATGCTATATAGTTGAAACTGTGAACATATGTTCGGGACGAGTGTACCAACACAAGAAAATAAAAAAACCCGAAAATCGAATGTACGTAGCCCGCGAAATTTGAAAAGTCACCTTACTTTTTGAACACACCGCATATGTATGATGATTTATATGAATTAAGTAACCTTTTATACCACTTTACGAAGAAGTAACAACATTTAAAAAAATAAATTATTCTTTAAACTATGTGTACGTAGATATACAAGTACTTAAAGTATATAATTTGAACTTAAGAAAAGAGAAAATGGTAGTATAAATTATATAGGAGAATGATTAATTGTTTTATTGTTCTTCTTTTCTATATGAATTTTCATATATATAATATAGTTTATGAATTTTCATTACCATCAAATTGTGTTGGTATGGTGGTGAAGTATGGTCTTTTGTTCTGAAAATGTTTTGCAGAACGTTAAATAACATGAGAGATAGAAGATTTTTTTTATTGTGCGTTCGATAAATAATTTATCGTCAACAAACATATTATGAAACTTGATAACGAAATATTTATATCAAATAAAAGTCAAACTTCATAAATTTATGAATTTTTTTTCTACGTATGAATTATTTTAGACGATTTCAGTTTTGGATATTTTTAACAAATTTTGTTAAACATTTGAAAATAGAAACTTCATTCCATGCCAATATCTTTCATGCGATTTTACGAAAAATCTCAAATAACACCACCGTTGACAATAGTATTTTAGTTCGATACTGTAACAGCCAGTTTTCCATAGCTAATATTTGCAACGATTTGAATTAATTCCAGAGCTATCGATTGCTGAAATTCGGTCTGGAGTAAGAATTATTCCATTTTATATGATGTATTTTTCTGAAAGACTCTAAGTATCTGAAATGATTTGTTGGCTGCGTGAAATACGATTATAAGCTTCATCAAACCAAATTATACATCAATGGTTAAACCTTAAGAATACCTCAGCCAAATCTTGAATGGGTTACAAAATTAGTAATTCGGACAACCCTTAACAATTTAGATATCAATGCTTTACTGCCAATATTGCCCTTTATCGTTATTGTAATTGTTAAATATACAGAAAGCGGTCTCGATAGGGCGACGACACACGGCACAGAATGGATTTCTCATGCGACTGCTCAATCTGCCTACCGAAAGGCGATTTAGTCAATTATCGTCTCGATCAATTATCGCTTCCTATCTTAATGGACTGGCTTCTGTGCGGCCTGGTCTTCAGTTTTTTATACTGTATATGTTCACTCCTATGCATCAAGAGATCAAAAACAATATAATTACTTGATTTTTAAAATGTTGCTGCTAGCTTAACATTAAGCTAGCAGAGCATGCGGTTACACGATACAACAAAGAGCAGTGAATTTTTAATTAGGGCATTTAATTAGCGTCTAATTATGAGACTATTATCATTGTTTTCTGCTCAGGTTGCTCTGCTGGCTTAATGGACATCTTCTATGCATTTATTCAATGTAAAATCGATCGATGACGTTATAACAAGCATAAAATAAACACATTGACTACATAATTTAAACATATGCACATATTATTCCTACAATGTGATTTTCAAGTAGGAGTTAGTAATGCAGGATTAATGTAAGTTCATATCGAACATGGAACACACATGCATTATTATATGTAGATATGTAAATTCAGAACTATAGTGGGGTAAACTTCGTACTTTTTCTAAAAAATCAAACTGGTACATTTTTACTACAGAGATAGCGAGCTGAAATTTCGTATATGTATTCTTGAGCTAGAAAGTAAAGTTCTTGAATGGGCAAAATCGGACCATGTTTGGGCAAAATGGACAAAACTGCCTACCTTTGAACTCGTAAAATCAATAATTTTTGTTTGAAAATTTTTTTTCATAAATTCACTATACACCGGGTATTTAAGTAAATTACTTAGTTAGCTGTTCTTTTCACTTGTTTTTATATTATTTTTATCAATCCAGCCTGACTAATTTTTCTTCCTCCAAACATCCAAGAAACCATGTAAAATGTATATCAGGTCTTATAATAATAATGATATCAATAATATTTAATGATTTTTAGTGTTCCGTGCCAATATTATCAGCAGAAACTGTTATGAAATCAATTACGTCCATTCGTGAGGAGATTTTTTTAAAACCTTTTTGACGTAGTTATTTGAAATTCAGCACAAAAGTGATCACAATATTATAGACATAAAGTATTATAATGTGGAATTTTAATTCTGGGGATTGATTTTAGGGGGGAAATTGGAGAATGGAAGAAAAAAATATTTACAAATAAAAGGTCATTTAAACACAAATTCAACAATATATATACAATTTTTTTGTTGTTGAATTTTTTATCTTTTAGAAAATAATGTTAACAATTTCTGTCCTTAACCCTGCGCATTTTTGGATATTGAAAGACTTGACAATATTATACATTATAGAAAGATGTATACACCGCCAGCTCTAATATTAGAAGATTTCAATTTCACTAAAGAATTGAAATTAGGTACAGGAATGTTATTCTTACTTCATGTTTATAATAGAATAAGAACGATATCATTTTTATTGGTTCGTATACATTGTATATTAAATGTATTGTTGTGATGAAAATTATTAAGAATAATTTTTGGACCTCACACATTTTACTAAATTAAAGATCTAAATATAAAAGTTTAAATTATTTGAGAGAAAGTATAAAAGAAAAATATTTAAGATGATAATAGTTTTCTCCTCAAGAAAGGAGTTTTTTCTTATTAAAGTTGCATAAAGAAAATAATACCCTGTTTTGATTTATTTTTTTTCTTTTAAGAAAGTTTTTTTTTAAATCAAGAATCAAGAAAAGTTTTTTGAAATCAAATAAGTATAGCATAATGATTTTAAATTTTTTTTCTTTAAAAAAAGTTTTTTTTTAATAAAATCAATCAAGATTTATTTTGTTGAAAAACACTTTGAATCAAATTTATATTTGACCATGTTTTGAAAGTATAAGTTCAATTTTGTCAATTAACATAAATAGAAAACAAGTCAAAACAGTAAACACAATGATAATAATGTTATAACTTATGTAAGTTTCGAATTGAGTACTAACCTTTTGTTTTCTAGAGAATTCTACCTTAAACTCGGCCTTGAGCACTACCGTGCTATAGATAAACAAAATATATTTTCAAAAACACAATGTTTTTTTTTCATTCGTTTGAACACGTTGTTGTCTTGGCAATATATAAAGGCGCAGTTTTACCAATTCAAGGCTCAGTTTAAATTTGACATTCGTTCAGTTTAAAATTACCATTTGTTGGAATAAGATCAAAGTTTAAAACAAGCTATTGTTCGAGTATATTATTCAGTTTAAAGTAATGTTAGATTAAAATCATCAGTTCAAAATTAGTGTTGTTCGCTTAACATCAAAGTTATAAATTAAACATGTTGAAAAAAATTAAATTCAAATTCATTTTTTTGAAATCAAATAAACTTCAGGTTTGAATTCATAAAGTTTTTGTTTTATTTCATTTTTTTTTTTAAAGTGCATGTTGTTCAATTGACGTATATACTGTAAACTTTTACAAATATTTTGTGTTTTTGTGTGTGTGTCGAGTGTCGGAATCTGTTTTAGTTTCGACAATGCTTCTTTAAAGGCTAAAGATAAACAGGATACCGCGACAGTATATATTGATAAACTTGGCCTGGTCTTAATAAATTTCACTAACTCTGATCATAATGTAAATAATGGATTTAATGTCAGTCTGTCAAACTCTTGGATCAAGTGACGCTGGTTCTACCATGTACCATGGTTTTACATTCTACCATGATAAAATGTAAAATCATTAATTTTAGATACAATATATAAGTTTACTATTGTAGTTGTTTACTACTTTATCATTTTTAACCCGACTTCAAAAATGAGGATGGTTCTCAATTCGTCTATATATATTTTTTTTTTTAATGTGTGTCACCTCAGAACTTCGTCATTTATGAACCAATATTGAATTTTGTTTTTTTTTGTTTTAAAAGGTTTGGTTTCCCATTGGTCAACAAGACTGAAGAGGGGATCCCCGGGAAATCGAGGAAAATCCTCACTTTATGTGATAACCGATTTCTGCGACATTTTTTTTTTTTTAAAGGGTATACTCATTCATAATGGGAAAATAAGAAAATATTTTTAAAAACCCTTCAAAAAATTTTTTTACAAAAAAAAACCGATCCCAAAAAAAAAATTTTTACAAAAAAAAAAAACAAAATGCATGTAAAAAAAACTGAAAATCTGTTATAAAAAAATGCACTAGAAATTAAAAAAAAAAAAAAAAGGGTAAAAAAAATGTGTTATAAAAAAATTTACTAAAAATTAGTAGGTCAACCCAAGGGTAAAAAAACTGTGTTATAAAAAAATGTACTAAAAATTAGTAGGTCAACCCATATTTAGACAAATAAAATCAGTTAGAGAACTTCAAAGTCAGTAAAAAGCCATAGAAACAAATAAACCATATTTTGACAAAATGGAAACCCAACTTCAAAAGTCAAATATTCTATAACAAAAAATGCACTAAAAAGTAAAAAAATAATTTCATATTATTGTGCCAATTTTAGTTCACCTAAGCAAAAATTTTTAAATATATATGTACAAGTATTGTTATTTTTGGAGGCGGTGTCCGAAAGTTATGTGAATTTCTCTATGCTGACACCGCCTCCCAAAATAACAATAATTGTACATATATATTTAAAAAATTTTTGCTTAGGTGAACTAAATTTGGCACAAGAATATGAAATTATTTTTTTACTTTTTAGTGCATTTTTTGTTATAGAATATTTGATTTTTGAAGTCGGGTTTCCATTTTGTCAAAATATGGTATATATTAAACTTGTGTACCTTTATAGATGTTGGCCCAATTTAATTTTATCTTAATAAATTATTTTAAATGATGTATAATTTCTTACGTAAGTACACACACGTACACACACACACACACACACACACACACACACTTTTTATCCTGGAACATGAATTGTGCAAGAATAGCTTAAACTTTTTGTAAATAATTGTCGTTAATTTTCGGGTTCATTCTAAATCGTAAATAAAGTGCGGAGTATACATACGCCCCATAATATTCTTCATACAATGTATGATTATTATTTGTCGATCTTTCTCGTGGTGATTAAATGTTGCCGGTTATATAGTAACTTGTAGATAGGTAGGTAGTAGATATTGAAATATCAATATTTGTTAAATCAATTTTATACTCTATATATTATATGAGTTTGACTGACTGCATGATGTAGGTACAACTGATGTGATGTGCAGAATGGTAGTAGGTACATAACTAATGCACTTATAATTTAATAAACATTTAAGTAAAATCAACATTATTTTGTTGAATAAATATAATAATATCAATCTATGGAACGAAATGCTCTTTATATTTAATTTGTTTTCAATTTAAATTTTACATTTTCTAAAAACCATTTATGAATATATTATTGCCAATATCTTAGCGAATTTTCTTTGTTGTCAAAGTTCTGCCATTTGCAATAAAAAGCACTCAAGTTTAGGATACACAATTAGTGTTCCACGAAAAAAACTGTAAAGAAAAAAAATTATTAATATTTAGTAAAACATGATTTTTGAGCCCTTTTGTTGAAATACAAAACCACAGTATACGAGTGTTTACCGTCCGAGTGGTCCCACAGTTAAAGGCGTTGTGCTTGGAAGCGAGAGGTTGCTGGTTTGATTTTCAACGGTGGAATTAATTTTAAAAAATTAATGGAGCGGTAAATTGACTAAATTTCCGGCGTATGAACAAGAACGAAGTAACCGGCTATGCTTGTGAAGATTTTCTGCTGTTTCATATCACAAACTACAGATGAATATCGGCATAGTTCCTATCAAAATCAGCTGCAGTCTCACGACCTGCTATTTCCTAGGCTACATACAAATTCCTTGGCCTTTAGGGATCGGTAACAAAAAAGGCCTCTAAAGGCCTACTTGCCAGGTTTCGACCTCCTCTCCGTTACCACTATTACATGAGTGTTTTGTTTTGTGTATATGCGTAAAAACCAAGAAATGTGCCTAAAACACAACAATCCCAATAATTTTGGTTTAAAAACTTTGTATAATTTATATCTATAATTAGGTCGCCACATTCTATCTCTGCAAAAAATACGCCGAATAGTGATAATATTAACGCCGTCAATCATTTTCGTAGACTTTGAAATCACACTCGTTGACTCACTAAATTTATACATATTTTATAAATGTTTTTTAATAAGAAAAATTTCTTACCTTAGTTATCAGTCGAAAATGTGTTGGGTTGTTATATTTTATATAAAAAAATCAGAGTTGTGACCGAAATGGGCCTTTATACTATCCATTGAAATGTTACAACCAAAAAAAAAAGAGATCTAAAAATATGGATAAAAAATTATGTGAAAACATAAACGCTAATAAATTTCGATTTTTTGACCCAATTTCCTAGATAAAATTTTTTTGTTTGTATTTTATAAATACGTATTTCGACTACAAAGTAGTCATCATCAGTATTAATTAGCTAATTGTAATTATTCTCCGAGGAGATGTTACTTGTTGCTAATTTGGTGACGGTCTGCACAAACGGTTGTGCGCAAGGCATCTCGAGAACGGAGATAGCAATAGGATCGTAACTTTAAATTAAAGTTTAATTTTACATTCTCAAGCGACAGCAAAGTTTTGGCGGAAATAGCCAAATCGGAAATGACCCTGTCTTCGTTTAATATTTTATCGTATGTGAATGTCTCGAAAATGATTCCAATGATTTTTTTTTAAACTTTGTAATAATAATAATAAAATTAAAAGCCAATGACCCTTATCAAAAGGATATGTAGTCTTCCCAGTATGACAAATTAAATTATCGGTAGTATTTTCAATACATTTGGCGTGGGCCACTCCCACCCAAGAGCTCCCGACCTATCTTCTTAATTGATCTGCCCATCAAGTATGTTGTCTACCACGGTATCTTTTTCCATCGAGAGGTAACCATATCGTTGTTAATTTGGACCACCTGTCAACTACAGTCCGCATCGTGGCCAACGGGCTGACCGAGACCAGCCCATGTCTATTTCAGTCTCATTGGAAGATACTTAACGTCTCTAACTAACTGACTGTCTCTTTAAGCCCACAACTAAGAATATGGCGTTCCTTTTTTGTACATTGCCAGCGAAAAGACATCCATACGGTAGTGATATACATACCATCCATCATTCCATGATTACAATTCTTAAGACCTTGATTTTCACATACTTGTCCTACTCTAGTTTTGATAGAAACAGTGGTTTACTGGCTAGCGAAGTTAATAAATTTTTGAACATTAATTTTATAGCATTAGATGATATGCAAAATCCAGATTTAGATTAAAATTCACAAACGGCACTTTACACGTGTTTTTGGGGATTTTGATGTTTATAGACTTAAATACATAAATAGTTTTTGAGAATTAGGATATATTTTTGAGCCATTTGTTATACTCCGTATATAGGTCGTTTGAGTGTTTCATACCAGAATTTTTGTTTAGTCGTTAAAATTGCAGGTCAGGAGTATAATATTTAACCCTATTTATATAACGTCAAATATTATAAAAAAAATTTTGACAAAATGGAAACCCGACCTTAAAAATCAAATATTCTAATACCAAAAATGCACTTAAAAGTATAAAAATAATTGCATATTCTTGTACCAATTTTAGTTCACCTAAGCAAAAAAATTTAAATATATATATATATACAATTATTGTTATTTTTGGAGTCGGTGTCAGCATAGAGAAATTCACATAAATTTTGGACACCGCCACCAAAAATAACAATAATTGTACATATATATCTTAAAATTTTTGCTTAGGTGAACTAAAATTGGCACAAGAATATGCAATTATTTTTTTACTTTTTAGTACATTTTTGGTTTTAAAATATTTAATTTTTGAAGTTGAGTTTCCATTTTGTCAAAATTTTTTTATTCCCCGCTTTTTAGTTACTTTGAAATTCTATAACTGATTATAGAATGATAACTGAACTGTGACGTGGTAGCCAACTTTTTCATATTATTCTAATTTTTTTATTTATTAGACAGTATTACTTCTGTTGAAGTGATCTATTTATTTAATATTTGTTTATTTGTGTATACTTTCGTGTCAACATAACGATGTTTGTCCAAATTCCTTTCGGTTACGTATGACAAACTGTAGAAGACTTTAGCGTATACTCCGACAAGTTTCATTGTCATTGAATTTTTAATTAAATTAAATTAAATACTGATATGCAAAAATTAACTCGTCAACCAGGATTCGAACCTCAGGCCTCTGGATAACTAGTCCAGTCTGCTTCCGCAAGTTATCCAGAGGCACGAGGTTCGATTCCTGATTGACGAGTTAATTTTTTCATATCAGTATTTAATTTAATTTAATTAAAAATTCAATGACAATGAAACTTGTCGAAGTATACGCTAAAGTCTTCTACAGTTTGTCATACGTAACCGAAAGGAATTTGGACAAACATCGTTATGTTGACACGAAAGTATACACAAATAAACAAATATTAAATAAATAGATCACTTCAACAGAAGTAATACTGTCTAATAAATAAAAAAATTAGAATAATATGAAAAAGTTGGCTACCAGGTCACAATCGTCTTTGGTGTAGCGGGAGCATACTGGACTAGTTATCCCGAAGCCCGAGGTTCGATTCCTGGTTGACGAGTTAATTTTTGCATGTCAGTATTTAATTTAATTTCATTAAAAATTCAATGACAATGAAACTTGTCGGAGTATACGCTAAAGTCTTCTACAGTTTGTCATACGTAACCGAAAGGAATTTGGACAAACATCGTTATGTTGACACGAAAGTATACACAAATAAACAAATATTAAATAAATAGATCACTTCAACAGAAGTAATATTGTCTAATAAATAAAACAATTAGAATAATACGAAAAAGTTGGCTACCACGTCACAATCGTCTTTGGTGTAGCGGAAGCATATTGGACTAGTTATCCAGAGGCCCGAGGTTCGATTCCTGGTTGACGAGTTAATTTTTTCATATCAGTATTTAATTTTATGTAATTAAAAGTTGCACAGTTTAAAGAGAAAACATAATTCAATAATGAATGTTTTGTTCCATGTGTCCGCGTGGTTTAACGTATATTTTAAACGGTGCAAGAAAGGGAAAATCTTGTAACACAAAAAAATATTTATCTCATAAAAACAAAAACCTTTCGGTTGAAATTTTGTTTATACATCCCATACTTTTGGTGTAAATGCGGCGTAAATGTGGCGTATATTTCTTATTTACTCCAGAAATAATGAATGGATGCATTTTTTCTGGCGTAAATATAAAATACGCCCTGTTTACGGATATGTACGCTCTCTAGAATTTACATTTTTTTCCTGATTATTGTACAATTTACAATATAGTGTGCTGTTAATATTTGAAAGGGTAAGTTTGTTAATGGGAAAAACTGATCAGAAGGCTGAACAGGAACACAAAATGTGGAAAATCTGTTCGAATATTTGTTAAATGGAAAAGCTTATATCTTGATTTAAGGTATTTCCAGTCAAGTAAACGCGGTTGTTAAGGCGTTGTTTCTACTTGGAACTGGGAGGTTATGGGTTCGAATCCCGGCACCGGCAGTTTGTCAGTTAAAAATTAATGTGGCGGTTGAACTGTCGGCGTATGGACAAGAAAGAAGTAACCGGCTATGCTTATGCTTTCCCTTCACGAACTCCAGATGAATATCGGCATAGTTCCTATCAAAGTCGGCTTCAGCCGCACACCTACCAATTCCTTGTCTGCATTCGAATTCCTGATTGAAAAATAATGATGTGGGTGGTCTCTGTTACAGACCGTCGTGTCTCAAAAACGGAGGTTAAACCCCATTATTATTATTATTATTTCCAAATTATTATTAGGTTATCAAGAATTTCACGAAATTCACAATATTAGTAAAATGAATCCTCAGAAATCAGCTGAATTTTTTTGAGAACTTATCAGCATGACGTTTTTGAGAAAGTCGTTAGATACATCTTCATAAACAGGGTGAAATAAAATGCACGATTCCGACTGTTTTTACTTCAAACTCTTTCAATATAGTCACGGTTGTTCTGAAATTCGGCACATACTTTCTTCAAAAAAGTGCATTTTTTTCATGTCCGTAGCAGAAGGTTAATTTTGCTGGTTCAGTTGGCATCATGAGTACCGGCGCGCTGTTGTTTGAAATTCGTTTTAAATTAAATACTAGATATGTAAGATGACTAGTATATGTATGATTTGTTATGTAACGAATGGGAACACTGACGACCACGGACAGCTGTTTTCAACAACGCGCAGGTGACCAATATATTTTTTTCACATATAATTTTTTATATAGTTCTTTTCGCACGGGTACCCGACTTGCTGATACAGTTTTGAAATACCTTAAATTGAAGAAAATACATTTTACTGTAATTTACCTACTCATTATATTTCTGTAACCCTATAGTTCTAGAAGTATTTCCAATATTTAATTAATATTCGAATAATACTTATAATAAAATAAAATATACTTATAATATATAAACTTGGATTTGAGAAAAATCACTATCTTACATAGGACAGTGATAACAAGAATCGTATAAAGTTAAAGCCCAACCTACAAAATCTTATTCAATATGATGCGCTGACGAAAAGGGGAAATATTACACCTATAGATTTACAATAATTTCATATTGTTTTTGATATAAAAAACCTCATATTTACAACCAAGTTCTTAAAATTGGATATAAAAAAAACGCTACCCACAATACAAAAAATGATTAAGAAAAAAAACTTTTAAAAAATAAAATGATTTATAAAAAAATAATAATAACGAAAATAATATGAAGAAAAAAAACAGAAAGTATTAGGGCAAAACAAAATACGATTACTTACCTACTTCAAAATAAAAAATAAAAAAATTTATTCTATTCTCTTTGTGTATTTTTAAAGTTTGTCAACATAAGCGAAAACCATGAAATGTAATAAAAATAAAAATGTTTTTAAAAACAAAATTTTATATTGTATAAAACACAAATAATAATGTTAATAAAAAAAATCTGTATCTCATTCTAACATCTATTTATTATTCAGAAAATTGTTGTCTATCTAATGCGTATATGACATCATCATTAAAATACTGATTGATTGCCTTAAAACCCCTAGGCTGAATGGCGATGCCATTATGCAAAAACGTCTATAGACAAAAATTTTGTCGCACTAAAAAACACATAATTTTAATCTTAATTACAATCTGGAATACATTTTACAAAAAAAATCTTTCCTTTTCGCCTTTTACACTTAGTGGTTTTCATTCACATTGATGACGAAAAGCCACTTAAGGACGTTCCAGCACTGTGTTATGCTATGAGTACAACAAACCGGTTTTATTTTATTATGGCACCAATACATAAACACACATATACAACACATAGACAAAAACACTGTTCACATATACAAAATAATGTTATGTTGAAGAAAAGGAGTAATTTTAAACTTTTACATTTCGAAAACAAAACGGTAACACATGAGGTTTTTATTTAATGTAATAAATACTTAGCTTTACTCTCCTAGTTTTTTTTTAATTCTATCGAGTATTTTTTCTAATACAACAGATAATAGTTTGGCGGGCATGAAGTTTCACATGCTTCTAATGAGAGAGAGTGAGAGAGAATGATAATTTTGATATTAATTATCTCGCGTTCTAAACGGTCAAAAATTCGGAAACTTCGGGATTTATTAGAAAACGTTATTTTTTTGCCTGTGAACAAAAAATGTGGTGGTATGCAGGAACATCCTTAAATAAAAAAACTCGATTGAACAAACGTTCTATAATAGCTCGCAGTCCTTTTTTGTTTCAAGTTTACAACGAATACTTTTTATGGCCCGGAAAAATAAAAGTCCAATAAAATAAAACAATAAAAACAGTTGGCTGTCTTAAATTTTCAGTTATCGTGTTGACAGATGGATAAACGGAAATGCAATAACTTGGTAATAAATGAAACCCATATATATCCTTACATATTATAAAATAAAGTTCCCCAGCCTCGTCTGTCTGTCTGTACGCGTGAAACTCAAAAACTACCTAACGGATTTTCATACGGTTTTCACCGATAGACGAAGTGATATATGCGGAAGGTTTAGGCGTATAATTCATTGAGGTTTCTGTAAATTGGCTGAAATATGACGATGATAGTTTGATAAAATCATGCCGACTGGGAGCTTTACTGGCGTGCGCCGTGGTACTGTACCAAAGCACTATACCCGGCGCATCTTCTAAGCCGAGGCGGGTTGCTAGTAGAATATAAATGCCAAGTTTATTTCACGATTATAAATTGTTGTAATAGCTCTATTGGTAAAGTTAATTATTACGTAATATTCCAAATTTTGAGTATCAAAAGTGGCATTGTATTTTTTTACGATTATATTCCCATAATTTCACGGTAGATAATTTATATGTATATACAAACATATATATACATATATATATATATATATATATATATATATATATATATATATATATATATATATATATACATATATATGTATATATATGTATAAAAAGATTGGAATATAAAAAATCATACTTAGTAAAAATAGATAGATGGTAATAAATAGATCTTGAAAACGCAGTGAACACACTACATATTTTTGGTAATTCAATCATGTGGAATTTTGGAAATATTTATCCAAATTTTTGCACAATCTATTTTTCTATAAATATTTAGTTTATTTTATTTTCTTTAAATATTAAATAAGAATTTTTCTATAAATGTTTTTTTATATTTATATGACATTAACAAATATAGAAAATTTATGGAATCGAACAGTGAAGCCGTTATTTACTCTAATTGAGCACCCATATACACCAAATGTCGTATTTATCGTTTTTCTTTGTCAAAATCTCATCTTTTCATAAAGAAAAGATGTGTTTTATTAACAAAATAATAATTTTTTGTTAATTTGAACGACATAAACCCATTCACGTGTAATGTACAACATTCTAAATCTTTCGGTTTTCTATATTAACAACACATATGAAACTATCACAGTTGAGCCTGACCGCTTTGTTTTTAATTCTTGCCATCATATGTCATAGTCCTAGTATATTTTAATATTATGAAAGTTATACGATCACTTTTAAATATAAAGTTTTGGTTTTTAGGTATCACGCATTAAAAACATTTCAGTTCTTATCAGATAATTTTAGACTTTTTTTTTTTAAATAAATTATTTTGTTATGTCAATTCTAAAGAAAAAAACGATAAAAATACAATGAAATGGAAAATAAATAAATGAAAGAAAAACAAGTTTAAAATATAAATAAATTTAAATAATTATATAAAATAGTACCTATACGAAACTTTGATTCTCAGAGTTATATTTGACCTAGAATTTAAGAAGAGAATGAGAAAAATATGAGGTATTAAACGACGGTTTTGGTTTGTACTTATAATGTGCTATGCTATAAATGTTGAAAATTATTCGGTTCAGCCTAAAAAAAATTATTTTCTACTTTTTAGTGCAATTTATTCAATCAAAAACCATTGTTTTTTAAAAGATTTTTTACAATTAATTTATTCTATTATTTCAATTTTAAGACAAAAGAAATCAATTTAATTTCTCTACACTTCTTGTACTTCCCAATATTTATAAACGCTGCGCCCAAATTTTATTTCAGGGAATGTTTTCGTATTTCATGTGGAACTCATCTAGATGGTACTAAATTGCTTTATTTTCATCATAATTGCATACATTTGCAAACTTTCGAATCGAAATAATAATAATTAATTGTGGGTTTAATTTCATACACCAAATTTGACCCTACAGACACTTTGTCTACTAACCATTGTCAAAGCACACAATAATAAATACTATTTTGAATTTAAAGCAAATAAAGCTTCAATAAAACAATAATTCTACAATAAAATTAACACAATAAATTGTATATTTAATTCCATTTATATGCAAATATTGTAAACGCTTGTCCCAATTATATAAGAAAACCACACATTAAACATTGATTGTTTGGTTGTTTGGCGGTTTGTTTGTTTATCACAACAAATAAACAAATAAATGTTATAATATATGTAACATAGTTGAGAATCAGTTAGCATTTGTGTATAGGGTGTTATGTAGAAAAAGAAATGATATACTTCAATCAGAGAATGGTAATTAAATTAGTTCACTTGAGATAATTACACAGAAAGTATAAAATATGGAATAACTCAGTTATGTATCACATCTATGCCAATTGTACATATCTGGCATAACACTTGTAACATTTATGATACAATATTCTATATGTTGCACAATGCAAGACTTGTGTTGTCAGTGATTATATCTTATTTTTCGTATCGCAGTAACAAAATATAATCTTAAAATATTCATATCTTTTTAAAAAATCCTCAGTATACGTTTTTTTTTTTTAAATTTAAGTTCAACTTAAAGTTCAAAATATATATTATATTATCGAATGATAATTAGTGAGAACTCTAGGTTTTTGAAATAAAATTTCAAATTCGCCCCCTTTACCTAGATCAGTTTTTTGTATTATAAATACGTATTTTGACTACAATGTAGTCATCATCAGTATAAATTAGCTTGTTTCAATTTACGCTTTGACAATTTGAAATAGATAAGAGAGTCGAGATTAAAACAAAAATAAAAATGAATAGAAAATTAACTCAATTAAAATATACTAGATTTAAAATATAATAAATTTTAAATTATGTTGAAATTACTCTTGTTAAAATTTTTTCTTCACATTTATTTCTGTTACTTTACTCTTATTAAAATTACTCTTATATTGTCTCAGGATATGTTACTTGTTGCTAATTTGGTGACCATTTCACGGTCACCAAATACAAAATTTTTATAATACAAAATTTATAATACAAAAAACTGATCTAGGTAAAGATCTCAAAGTCTGAAGAAACTACCATAAATAATATACACCATCAAGCAAGCCATCGAGTGCGGGCAAAATGTGGTTTTTCGTCGTTTTAAGATGTGGCCCTTGTCTCTAACACAAATTACGTTGGGAATATTGTGTCCATCTAAACAAGACTAACTTGATGCTCGGCATCCTAGATAATTTCTTTATTCATTCGAGCACTACCGAGACACAGAACATTGACTATTACTCCTGCATATTGGGGCCACAAGTATAACAAAACTTCTTTTGAAACACAATATAATAGAGGCTGGCCGTTTAACCTCTAGTTGGACCATTAAATATGTTTTTCAATTCGACCTTTCAAAACTTATAGTTTCAAATCATATGATGCAAATAATTTTTTTTTCTTAGCAAAACTCATTTCACTACTCCCTCATAGTTTCGTCATAGTAAACTGAATTTTTTTTTGGTAAATCGCTGTATCCATTGTCATATGTGTGAGATCCTCTCTGGCTGATACTTATATGATAGTCATATAACACCTCCCTCATAAGCTCTCATGTTATAGTCTCTAATATAATCCATCTTTTATTTGATTTCATTAGAACATTTTTTTCGTATTTTAATCGGTATTTTTATTCCCTAAAATTATGTAACATCATGTATATATTTATACTGATAAACAGCACATGAATCATTTTATTACTGTTTATAATTCTAGTAATAAACATACAAGATTGTTGATTTATACGAAGTCTGTGTATTTGCATGGGTCGAAGAGACAGTAATATTATAATATTATGTACATATCAGATATGGTATTCTATATCATTAAATCATTTAATGATTTTCCAACTCTTTTATGATAGGAAAATATATGTAATTCTATAAATTTATATGTTTAAATATTAATTTACATGTACTATCGGGCTATAGGCCACAGAATTCGTGTCCTTTTGTCAAAATTGTATAGTCATATTTTGCCTTATTCATTCGATATTTGGGGAAATGTTTCGAATAAAAGTTTGTACTATATTTATAATGAACAAATATTATTCGAAATATTTTCCCAAAAAAATCCGAATGAATAAGACACTAAATAGGCCCTTAGTAGGAATCATATCTAGGAATAACTAGGAGGCAAACTACCTCTGTCCTCAACAAATGGGTGCATACGTCCATGAAAAAAAAATGTAAAGGTAGAGCAGTCTGCATGCAAGCCAAACAATGATAGTTGGGTACAATAGCGCAAGGTCAACTTGGTGTACTAGCAAAAACCTGCTGGTTGGGGTGCTTACTAGACACAGCAGACACAAGAGGCACCTATCTTTCACGAAGTTGGAGGACAGTACGACCTGTTCAGACTGTAACGGGTTGAATGATATGCCTTTCCACCTTCTAGCAGAATTTCCTTACAGCGCTAGAATGAGGTGCTTAGTCTCCGGCTCCTCCAAAATGGGAGAACCTGAGTTAATCAACTAAAGTGGAGCTCTGTCCTGTTATTCGTAAAGAAGACGTGTAGGATCGACAACGTACACAGGGCTAGGAGGAAACAAATCCAGGTTTGGTAGAGGATGGAAAACGTTGAGAGTATGGGTTCCCTAGATGTCGGTGAAAAACATATAAAACGGCCTACTTATCAGACTTCGGCCTCCCCTTCACTACTAATACAACTCATTCCATACAATCGAATGAATAACGCACAAATCAAGTATAAAATTTTGAAAAAAGAACGCCACTTTTGTGGTCCATAATACAAGATAAACTTCAATTTTGATAAATGTTCTTATCAACAAAATCAATCAACTTAAACGTCTATTCATCTATTAGTATGGTTGCGTTACGGTTCTGTTATACTATCGAAGGAGGCTAGCTTTTACTTATTTTGACATTTAAGAAATATGTCTGAACTAACGTCTGAACTAACTTGACACTAACTTTTCGATACTTACAATAAAAAATCAAATATACTGGACTAGTGCTGAACCAACTACGCCTCAAAGATGTTGTGGCTTATATATTATGTGGAATGAATATAACTAACTATTCACTATCGATTCAATTGTACAAAGTTTCGATTTTATTAAGTCGTTTTCAATCTTTCTACAAACACAAGTTTGTAAACAAAACTTTTAATCTGTTTATATACAAGCTGAAACCTGTAGGTATAGGGAAGCTATGTTGCGTTCACAGTAATTTATCCTTGGTAGAGTGCAATTATTTACTGTACTAAAAATTTTTAGAAAATAGAATAGAAATCACGATGCTTATATAAGAAGTGAAATAGCCAATAAAACGAGAAACCATTTCATTCATTTACGAAATACTATTTACGAAAATACCGTTTTTGTTTAAGCAATTAATTACATAAAATTTACATATAAAAGAAACCATCTGTGAACGACTAACAAACAATATCAAACAGGTTTTCTCCATGGATAATAAACTGATCTTTTAACGAATATTTTATGCATACAACAAACAAACGTTTATATTTATATTTCATAAAAAACTAAAATATTTCAAAAGAATTTACTTTATTATGTAAATATAAATTGTAACGAAATGTCCTACTAATTAAAAATTATATCTGTTATAAATGAAAACAACTCTCTTATATAAATAAACATATATATATATATATATATATATATATATATATATATATATATATATATATATACTGGATGTCCAGAAAGTACCGCAGGGGATTGATAGGGTAGATAGAGAATAAAATTCACGAAAAGTCCTCTAACATTTTTTAAGGTAATTAGTTATTAATTAAAATAAGTAACCAATCAGAGGCGCGCAATAGTGATAAGCAGGGAAAAGGGAGAGTCAGCAGCGAATAAATAATAATAACTGACTCTCCCACTTCCCTGCTTACCGCTATTACACGCCTCTGATTAGTTACTTATTTTAATTAATAACTAATTACCTGTACGCCAGGTTAAAAAATGGTAGAGGACTTTTCGTCTCATAATTTTATTCTCTATCTACCTTATCAAAACCCTGCGGTACTTTCTGGCCACCCGGTATATAAAAGAGTTCTTTTCATTAAAAAACAAGTTTATTTTGTTATTAAATGTTGTTATTAAATGTATATATACAGATTGTATTTTAAAATAGACCCAATCTGCAAACAATGTATAAGTGTATCTATCGCTGTCTATATGCAGTTGCAGTTGATCTTTTTAATTCTCTTTCTATAAAAATAAAATACCTGCAGATTAAAAATTCAACGAAAACTTTTTTATAAGGGTAGGTTTATAAATCTTTATATATAATTTGATTTGTAGGATATTCATATATAATTTTTAAGTAGATCTTAAAAGTAGATTGACGTCATAAATTGGAAAAAAATTGTATTTACTCTCGAAAGTCGTAATTTAAACTCTCATATCTCTCTCATTTAAACTCAGGAGACAACAAAAATAATGACCGTGTTCTAAATTTTTTCGCCATATTTTAAATTGAACATCAAATATTGTTTTTTAATGAGAGTTGAATAAAAATTTTATAATTTAAATAGATTATACACATAAGCCAAATTTTACAGCTGCTAGATTTTGAATATTGATAAAATAAGTTTAAAATACGTGCCAGGTTGTCGTGTTTGGTGCGACACCTCGTGTCTATCTTTACAACTAAATATTTAATATATCCTGTATGTATATATTACAACAATAATATTACTATTCGTTGATTTAACCTGAGTAATAGTTTTTCCACAATTAGAAGCGGATTAAATGTCCACAGCGCCCTAGGCAAGCACCTCATCAGCGCCCAGCTAGTTGCCATTTTATTATAAACGCTAAAGTTTTAGAGGATGAATGGATGCATGTATGGATACTCTTTCACGCAAAAACTACTTAACGGATTTTGAAAAAAATTTTATGAAGGTAGCTTATACCCTGAATTAACACATAGAATACTTTTATCCCGGGAAAATCACATGATCCCGACGGCGACTTACTCTCTGGGAGGACTTTAGGCATTATTTTTTTCTTCGTTTAAAAACTTCCACACTTTAAAAAATTCCACACGCGCGTTTTGTAACCTCGCGCCTCTAGTGCCTTATGGGTAATCCGGCACAGTACACAATCCTTAATTATCCATACAATCCTTTATAATTCACTTCATATATTTCAATGCTATTAGAATATTAAATTAAATTATCATGATGATGAGCACTTTTTTAATTATTAGTTATTCACTGACATAAAAATCTAAACATGCCAATTATATTACTGATCAAGAACAGAATATATGGGCAGAAACTTTGTACAGGGTGGCATCATAAAAAAATCTAACAAGCAATACAAAAACAAACACCAAATACCCATGTAATTCGCTTTTCTTTATTTGAACGATTTAGATATCGTCACTTGATGAAATATATTCTGATAATCTAGGCCAGAAAAAGTTTTTTTTTTGTATTCTTGTTTTATTTTCTTCATGTACAATATTTCAAAAATATTCTATGAAATTTTGAAGTTCCGCTGAATAATTTTAAAGATAGGTAATATCTTCTGTACCAGAAGATATAGAATTCCGTATTTTGAACTTCCATAATCAAAACTTTACTTCCAATTTAGCAAATAACGGCCTTCGAAAGTATAATTATGAACTTCGAGAAAAAAAATTTCGTGAATTGATTATAAAAATTAATTTTGGTCAAAAAACAAGTCTTTTCGATTAAAAATACTTATGCCTAGATAATGCTGAATAATAAAAAAAAAAATCCGCCGAGTAGTTCTTAAAATACAGTGATGGATGGAATTTTTAATTAAATTAAATACTGATATGAAAAAATTAACTCGTCAAACAGGAATCGAACCTCGGGCCTCTGGATATCTAGTCCAGTATGCTTCCGCTACGTTGATTCCGTCCGTTATGTTGACGCTTATGTATACACAAATAAACAAATATTAAATAAATAAATAACTTCAACAGAAGTAATACTGTCTAAATAAATAAAAAATAAGAATAATATGAAAAAGTTGGCTATTACGTCACAGTCGTCTTTGGTGTAGCGGAAGCATACTGGACTAGATATCCAGAGGCCCGAGGTTCGATTCCTGGTTGACGAGTTAATTTTTTCATATCAGTATTTAATTTAATTAAAAATTCAATGACAATGAAATTTGCCGGAGTATACGCTAAAGTCTTCTACAGTTTGTCATACGTAACCGAAAGGAATTTGGACAAACATCGTTATGTTGACGCTTAAGTATACACAAACAAACAAATATTAAATAAATAAATTACAAACTGTCTGGATCAAACTTTAGATTAGAAATAACTCTCTTAATACTAGTTAAATCTTTTTTTTTTTAAGATATAGTACCTACAGCTGTAGGCGGTGTTCAAGTATTCAGATTAAAAAAAGAAATAATGGAAAATTGATAGTATGGATCTCATGGGTCACACATAGAAATATGGCCCTAAGAGACAAATCCACTCGACGGCTTGATTTATTAATAGTCACTGTTTTATTCACGATTTTTTACTTGGTAATTTTCAGTTTTATATTTTATTGGTCACGTTTTTTATCAAATTTTATTTTTGAAAAAGAGACCGGAGCTAAAAGTTAGACGTTGGTTTGGAGGTAACATATTTTGTTATCTTTTATTTATTAGAATTATTATAAATTTGCAAAACTATTTTATTACCATGTATTAAACTTTTTTATTATTGGATATATTAAAAGAAAAAACTTTAATATCTGACGTATTGATCGATGTGATGCCAGAACTTTTATGCTTTCTTAGTCTCTTCAACAAGATAAACTTTTCGTGTTTGCAATTTTTTTATTTCTATTCTCAATAAATTTATTTATACAAATAGAATTTATTATTTTTACAATATAAAGCTATAATGTTTAGTTAAAAAACCCGTTGGAAAATATTGCAATTACGCCTTTTTTTTACTGTTGCTATCGAATTTGAATTTGAAGATTTTTCAGTATTGTTATATATTTATTTTATCTTTGAATATTCATGGCTTAAAATGGTTAATTTGTAACCAATCTAGTGCACGGAAGTGCGTAAGGCCGAGTTTAAGGGGTATTTTTGCCTTACGTGCTTACAGCCTATATCTACACCTTAATTTAGACGATGTTCAACCCCGATATAAGTTTTGAACGGAATTATAAAGGACTGTTTTTTCAATCATCGATAAGGAATAAACAATTAAAAAGTTATTATAATTCAAAAATCGTAAAATAGCGACTACGCCTACAAATCGTGTAGTTGATATTTGGCATACAGTTAGATCTAATACCTAAACCGACAGGAAAGTAATCAAATCAATAAATTCCTATTCCGCAATTGAAATTTTTTGCATATTTTGTTTTGAAAAATTTAACATTGTGAAACATATAACTCATACATTACGTTCTGATTGGTTGATAGTACTAAGAAAGAAAAGAGTTATGAAATGCGAAGCGTAAAGTAACGCAAAGCACAAGAAAGTGAAGTGCGAAGTCTTCAGATTTGTAAATGTAAATTTAAAATAGGGCCGAGTTTTCGGGGAAATATTTCATATAATAATTGCTCCTTAAAAATGGTGATATGAGATAATGGACCGAGTTATTTACCAAGATGTAAGAAAAAATTTGATTATAATTTATTTCGCAAGTTTTCCATTAGTATGTTATTCAAATTTTACAACGCGGCAAGTTTTAAAATATTTGAAACAAAAAGAAAGAGTTACTTGCCATGTTATGAAATTTTAAAAACATACTAAGGGAAAACTTGCGAAATAATTTACAATCAAATTTTCCTTACATTTAATCAATTTACCACTTATTAATAATCTTGGTAAATAGTTTACCAATATATTGACTTGATAAATAGCTCGGTCCTTTATCCCATATCATCACTTTTTAAGGAGCAACTATTATATTATGAAGTATCTCTCAAAGAAAACTCGACCCTTTTTTACATTTATGTTTTTGATCGGATAGACTTTATTGCCCAGTTTTAATCAAATAACCATGAAAGTCAAGATAGAAATAGGAGAGGAACCTTGTATAATAAAAATCCATTATAGTTGAGACAAAAACATTGAGTATCCCTTCAATCTGAAGGAAGTTTCACGTTTGAAAGAATAAAGAAACCTTTAATAAAAAACAAAATTACTGTCGTGTGCTCGTATACGTTATGTATCGTTTCCGACTCCTGACGCAAAAAGAAGGGTGTTTTAAGTTTGAGGCGTACTTGTGTCTGCCTGTCTGTCTATGTGTGGATCTGTCTGTGGCATCGAAGCGCTCAAACACGTGGACCGATTTTAATGTGGGTTTTTATTAGATAGTTGGTTTCCTTGCAGTGGTTCATATTTATTTGATAAAAATCGGTTCAGTCGTTTGGAAATTATCTGCTATTTGGCAAGATGATATATTGACATATTTTTAACATTAGCATTTTACATATACATTTGGTGGAGGCGACGGAATGTTCTTATTATGTTGCATATTTATTTGAGGGAAGTCCTTTAAAATTTTTATTTTATTGTTCTCCAAATTAATCGGTTTAACTAATCGGTCCGTAACTGAACTGGGACATGGTTCATTTGCAGTAAAAGGAGTATGAATTAAGTATTTACACCCATAATATAAACGGATAGTATCGAATAAATATTTATGCAACTTATAATTAATGTTCCAATATTTACTATTTTCTCTATGGAACTATTTATCTACTCTCCTACTTTAAATTTCCTGTATGTTAACGTTCCTCTTGTGAGACGAATTTTTAACAGTATTCGATTTTATAGAGTCAAAAAATTTGAAACTTTCAGACGCGTTTTTTAAATTTTTTCTTTCATCTGTAATTTAAAAAAATACATATTCTGTTTTAATTGCACACACGGCAGGCAACATGGGACACTTATATAGTTATATATGCACACATATGACATGTATGTGGGTGACAAGGTGTACATCAGCTATGTAAAGGTATTAAAAATTTGTCGTGGTATGAGATCGTGACGCCATTGTGTTTAAAAGTTTTACACAGTAGGTTGATGGGAAATTTGTTGAATATTTTAAAATAACTTTGATCATAATTTTTCAGTACTTTTATTGTAAATGGAAAAAAACTCAACTACATTTTTATTGACGTTAACATAGTAAAAAAATTCGTGTGATCAAAATGAAATGTTGTATCTGATATGGTTTTAGTATTTGCAAGCTCAATTTTATTAATAAATGGCATAAGTCAAGGGGAAAGGGGGAGGGGCAAGGGACATAAGAAAACACTTACTATAAAATATCTCTTTAATATTATTACAATCGAAAAATTTATGAGGAGTAAAGTTGCAGGAAAGCTTGTATGTTACAATTCATTACGTAATAATTTCAATCGGCAACTTTATCGCCCACTTTTTTCTAGACCGATTTTGCTCATATATATATATATATATATATGAGCAATATATATATATATATATATATATATATATATACATGTATATTATCGGTACAAAAGCAGCAATTCCTTCATTCGCCAAAACTGGACTACAGCATTGCCGATAAAGTTAACATAATTTTGCAACACCTATTTATGGGCGATGACGTCATCCAAGTATACAATCCATGAGTATACGTATACAATGAGACATCATAAAAATACTTTTCCAAGAAAGCTCATAAAAAAGTTTTTAAATACGAGTAGAACAATATTTATTTTTATGCGATATTTACGTGATTTTCACAACAAATATAATATACCAACTAAATAATTACACAATCTAGAGATAAAAACGACGCGACAAATTGCTGGTTTACGTTGTTTTCACATTAAAATAAATTTTCTGTATAGGTGGGTGGCTGTAATTGTTTCAAGTACACCACAAAGAGTACAAAGAAAAATTCCAGTATGTGTGCAAATTTTCATTGGAAAAGAAAAATTTTAACAAAGTAAGGAACTTACATACCTGTAAAGTTAGTTTATTTCTTGTAAAATTGATATTTTGTAACTTTTTAACCCGACTTCAAAAAGGAGAATGGTTCTCAATTAATCTGTTTTTTTTTTTTTTTTTATTTCTCTATTTCCTTTCAGGAAATTCGCTAAAACCTAGTATTCCTTTGATTATTTTAATAATCTTTATATATATTATAACCTATTTTGTCAAATGACTAGTCGAGTTGTAAATATGGAACAATACTTTTCAAAATTTTAATAATAAAACCACTTTTAATAATATATTATTAAAAGTGGTATAATATATTATATATATTATTATTATTGTTATTATATATTATAATAACAACAGACATTTTTATATAAATTTTAATAATAACATAAGTTTTACTATTTATTTTATATAGAGCCTAGTTTTAAATTATCACACATTATTATAGGAAATGCTAATTTCCGCCACCATAAACGCTAGTGTCTAATCATAATGGTCACGCAGGTACTCTATTCACATTACGTATTTAGCGTGTAGTATTAATTTCCTTAACTTCCTAAACTAAATGAAAACTAAAACAATTTTCATCATGTAGGAGCTACGTATATTATAATCCAAGTGGGAACCAAGAACGGTGAGCATGTAATTACGGGATGAAACTTCCAGAAAAAATTGAGATAACTATAGTAAGTACAGTGATTGCAATCACTTGCCTAGGCTGAACTAGGCTGAACTTGAGAGAGCAGAGAGACTTGATCCAACAGAGGTTTGCCACAACCCAACTCTTTGATCACGCATAACTCTTTTTCTATAAGAATTACAACAAAAACACATTGTTTCTTTTTTTCATACAATTTTATTTTCAACAACTTGTGTATGAAACTTTTTCATATCTATTATAGTTTCAACAAGACTCAAGTCTGAATCTGGTAAAGATTTAGTATAAGATGATAGGCAACTGTCAAGTAGTACATATTACCGAAATAGTACATATTAAACTCATCTGTGAACGACGTGTGGAAAAAAAAATTACTTAGTATGGGTGTTTGATTCTTAGGACATCTGGTGGCAATAATTAGAAACAGAGTAGTTAATTTCAACTGTGATAGTTACATTTGCGTTACTAGGGTTACGTTAATAACATAAACAAAAAATTATTATTATTATGAAACTCGTTTTTTTGAAAAAGAGAACTACTTGTTTACAAATCTAGCCTGAATAAAGTCGCCAATTTGGCATATGAAGTCCTGAGTATAGATAGATAGATAGATTGTAGAGGCTGCCCTGAACGGGCAAGACTTCGACCATAAGGTCCATTGTGATACCTAAGGATGTGAGGATGTGAGTGGAGTGGAAGGAATTTTTGAGTATAGACTAGGAATTGGTAGGATATGCGGCTGCAGCCGACAATGATAGGAACTATTCCGGTATTCATCTGGAGTTGGCAAAGAAAACTGCAGAAAACCTTCTCAAAGTAACCGGTTACTTTCTGTATCTGCAATCTACAAGGAAGAATTGAGTAAGTCAGGCGATGGCGAAAAAATTAACGGTTCATCTAGTATCAAAGATTTGAATACGGTAAGCCAAGGCGAAGGTTACTTTGTTCTTGTCCATACGCCGACAGTTTAGTCAATTAACCACCTCTTCTTTTTTTAAATAATTGACAAACTGCCGATGTCGGAATTCGAACCCATAACCTCCCAGTTTCCAAGTAGGCTTACTGCGCAGCCATAACGTCTTAGACCGCTCGGCCACTTGGACTGGTGAGTCCTGAGTATACTTTACCAACAGTAACTCAGCTTAAATATAAGGTTGCCATTTTATTGTTTTTAATTGATCTCATAAAGTGTCTCTATTTTTAATTAGGGGAAAACAGGTACTTAAAATCCAGAAATATATGTAGTAATATATGAAGTGTTTTTTAATATTTTCAAAACAGAATACTAAAAATTCCTGCCAAATAGAGGACCGAAGACTTAAAGCAAAAAAATATTTTAAATATGTTGCTTAATAATAGTTGATTTATATTTTATAAAACTTGTTTAATACACTCCTAATCCATTTACGTGTTAGTTATAACTTTATTTGTAATTATCTGAGTGTTTAATTGCAGGGTCCATATGGACAACCAAATATCGATTGCGGTCATTGTTATATAGGTTACATAATTTTTATAATATTTTTTGAGAGAAGAAATCTATGAAAGTAAATACATATTAATTAAAATTGATATATTCTTACTCAAATTACATTTCTTTCCAAGAAAAGTAATTATGTTTGCTTTAATTGTTTTCTCGTAATGTTTTCTATCAATGTTTCAATGCTTTTTTTGTACTTTATTTATGAAATTAAGTAACTTATAAGAAAAATTTTTATGAAATTGAAAATGAAATACGTAGTCATAAATAAGGTTTGAATCCCCTGCCAATGTTTTACAGACTCGTTGTACTTTGTATGCATTCACATACTTACTCCATAAAATGGTGAAATTATTTTAAACTATCTACTTTCTTTTTACTGTAGAAGATTTGTCTAAACCGAGTTATTACTGTTTACACACGAACACTTTCATTCAAAAGGATTATAATGAATATAAAAAACAAAAATATTCCTGAGAGATGAGAAAATGTTACATTTTTTTCTAAAAAAAAGGTTTATACAGAGGTGTTATTACTACAGAGATTAAGTTGGGATGTATATTTATTGCGCGCTGCGTATGGTTACGTACTAGATATTCCAATTATTTGTATGGAGATGGAGACAAATGTTAAACTTTTTTTGTACATTGAGATTTTTTTAGTTGATCTTTACTTTCACTAATAAAATAACATTAAGGGGATATTTAATCTAGAAATTTGAAAAATTCTATATTTATTAATTTTAATTGAATTATACTTATAAATCTGACTACAAATTTACTCATAAAATATATTCCCATTTTTCTAATATTAACACAAATATTGACAGAAATCCAAGGTTTTATGCTTTTCCCTCCCTCTAAGCAATCCTTTTCCCTTGACCATATTATAAAAATAGAAAATTGACCAATTTTGGACGTTAACGAACATAACCTTTCAAATACAAAAAGCAATTCAGATACCTAATTTTATTGCGACCTCCTAAAACTACGGCCTTCAGAGCGCGTACAAACACAGTTATATGCATACGTACGCGGGGTTGATAACAAATTACCTACTATATAGGTAGAATACAGTCGTATTATTTCTTCGATACTGAAATTTCATGTTGAAATTTTACCGAATCTTTACGTTTTGAGGTCTCTTGATATCAAAAATCCTATTTTTGGCCATTGGTGGGTCTATTTGTATGAATGTATGTATTAGGGATGCTATGAATTTTCGCAACCGCATCTGCAATCACAGAACTTCCGCATTAATTTTTCGCAGGTTTTGCGGATGCGAATGTTGCTTGTTTGGTTAAACATTACTGATTGTAAATAAATCACAACGTTTAGACGTGTTATTAAATGGGCGTTTTTTATTTATTTCAACAATTTACATTATTGTTTGAATGTTTCGCCTTGAATATTCTATTTGACAAATGAATCAACAAAGCCATCACCGACGTAAATTGTGATTAAATCTTATTATAATATATATTAGCATGTCCGTAGTAAATCTTAGTGTAAAATATAGAACAAAAATACTCTCGCAAGGGCCGTACAACCATGTCTTTGAAGAATCATCTAAAAGTGATGCATTCGGAGCAGTTTAGCCTGCTTAGCGTGGGATTAATCTATGAACCTTTGCGAAACAGGATAGAACCTGAAGAGGCAGCAACATTGATCTTTATTGAATATAATGCACCAAATTTTGAATTTTCATACTAAAAATTTGATTTTAATATAAAGATTATTAAAAATTATTACCATCTTTTTCCTTTATTCACGTACCTAAGTAAAGTATCTTTTTAAAAAAAAATTTACCTATTAATCCGCATTCGCATCTGCATCCGCAGATGTCAGCCTTTAAATATCACATGTGCAACATCCCTGGTATCAATACACTGTGCATCTATGTATGTATGTGTGAATGGATGTGTGATTTTAATTCCGACAAGCAATTTTAAAATTTGTACCATGGTTACACTTCGCATTTTCACGTACTTGTCACTGCTCTAATTTAATTAGAAAGGGTAGTTTACTGGTGAACGAGGTAAAGAAAATTTTCAATACAATCCAGTTAGTTATCTCATTTTTTCAAGACATTAGCGTGTTTATCAAAAGTTTTTTTCCAAATATATAACTAAATACCTAAAGCAATCGTCTTCAACAATTTTTATTGAAAATAGTTATTTTCCACTGTCACAAAATATAAACAAAGAACTTGTTTCATTTTTAATTAAATTTTAACAAATAATATTATTTATAATAAAAAAAACTTAATCAGCTTTCTTGTTATATATTCACGAAAACTGTATACGAGCGCATTCGTTATACATGCAATTTTTTCATTATGTACACTCAAATTTGAAAAAAACGAATCTACCTTGAAATTATTTTCAGATAGCTGCTGGACAGTAGGGAATATTTAAGCACCCCATTATTTTGTTTACATTAAAGTTAATTTTGTTGCCAATCTCTTTATTCTATTCTATTTTAAATTATTTTGCATTTTTTAGTTCATTTTCCAATAAAAGCATGATTTTAGCGAATTTCCTTCAAAGGAAATGCATCTTTTGTTTTTATACCAATGTTGGAATTTCGTAAAAATTTCTTCAAATGTCCATCGATCCTACCTACTAAATGTCAAAAATCACTATCGTTAAAATTTATATATATATATATATATAAATATAAATATATACATATATATATATATATATAAATATATATATATATATATATATATATATATATATATATATAAATAAATAATATAAATATATATATATATATAAATATACACTCAGTTTTATTCCGATTGGAATGAAATTTGGTATTTGAGGCGCTTTTGTTATTCGAAAGATCAAGTTCGTTAATGGGTAAAATCGGAGGAGGGAAAATGGGGGTTAAGAGGAAGGAGGAAACACAAAATTTGACACATCTCCCTTAATATTTGAAAAATTGAATAATTTTTCAGGAATTAAATTGTAGGTAGGTATATATTTTTGTTTTTAATCATTTTTCTGTTACACTAATATTTACAGAAATATTTACAATTAAAGAGTGAAAGTTAAATTTCTAAATATCTCTGTACACATTAGAGTTTGGAAAAAATGATTAGGTAATGAATTATAGAAAATTTGATTTTCTACAACTTTACTCGTTATGCATTTTTCGATTGTTTCAATATTAAGACAGATATTTTATATTTTGTGTTCTTCTAAGTTGACGCAGATTCTGCGTAACGAATTTTTTTTAAATTTAGTTTTTAATAATTCAAAGCTTTAACAGTTGAAAAAGTAAAGCCATATGTTGATGACATTTCTATAGAAACTATAAACTATCCTATACAATTTAAATTGTTGTAGTGAGAGACATACAAATTTTTAATTTGGCAATGAATAAATTTAATTTTTTTTATATGCTGTATTTTCATCGGTTCTTAACACGTCTGCAGAATTTCAGATTATTCAGACGTCCGGGAGTGGGTGAAAACTCACTTAAAAAATTACATTACATTCATACATACGTAGATACAATCTGCAGATCAAGTTAATAAAAGCATGTTAATATAAACAAAGTCTTCTGTTTTGAGCATATTTTGACATAAACAACGTAAAATGTCTGTCTATCTCGATATATCTCTTTATATGTAATAAATAATTAGTTATGTCCATTAAACGTCACAATACTATAGTAATATCAATCTTCAGAACGGTTACGAAGACACTAGTATGAAATGACAAGCGTGCACTATGTATAGACTAACACGTCGATGAAGTAATTAATTAATATTATTATGATAAACTTTACTCGACTATTTACTGTTTAATTTCGTGAAAGATACTAATAATATTTCGACTATTTAGGCTTTACACAGGTTAAATAAAACAAACATGGATAAACTATAGAAAAATAAAAAGGTTTTATAAGTTTGAAACGGTTGGAAAAATGATCGGAGAAACAAGATTTTGGTATAGGTTTAGTAATAAGAAATGTTCTTATTACTCTATTGCCACGTGTTTGCCTGTTCGTCAACATCTTATTTGAAAAACATATTTGAGATAATGATAACATTCTGCAGAATATTCTAGAACTGAAAATTGACTTCAAGTTCGTGAATGCTTCCTATCGTTAGAGGGGAAAATATCTTAATAACAATTAGAGATAGAATAAACAAAAAATTATAAACAAAAAATTTTCCTTTAAAAATAACTCTATGTTTGAAACCTCTTTACAAAATCAAACAAATATGCGTATATGTAAACATCTGTGTGTGTGTTGCAAAGTGAACTGATATAAACTCAGTATATACATGCTATTTAAACAATTAACCCAGTTAGTTAGAATATTTCTTATTCCGTTCGTAGTTGGATTAAACTATTTGAACGACGTTGTATGTGGTGGTCACAATGTTCAAGTGTTGTTTTTTTTTTAATTTTAACCAAAAAAAAAAATCTTTAAAAGAATTCTCATTCTATAATTCTAATTAAAAAATCTAGTGGATAACGCTCACACGACCTCTATATATAGAGTTTAATAAGTGACTTTAGCATATATCATTGAATTCCTAAAACGTATAATAAATAAGTCTTTAAAATCAAAAATCCAAATCCAAAACGCAAAGAGTAAAATACCACTCCCGGTCTGTTAACTTTAATCAAAATCTGGATTTTGTATCCTCAAATGCTATAATATGGAAATTTTTTACCTCTAGTTTAAAAATGTTTGATGTGAAACATTCATTGTGGCGTGTTAGACCGCCTGTTGGCCCGGTGACGTTTCTCGCTACGGGATCAACAAGTCGTTCATAGGTGATATTATATTACATATAACAAATTAGTTTTAAAAAGATTCTGATAGATGGCAGTACATAAAAAGGTTCTAAAACTCATTCATAGGTGGCAATACGTATAACAAATCAAGTTTAAAAACCACGTCTTTGAGAAATTATCTAAAATCGATGCACCCGGAGCTGTTAAGCGCGGGATTAATCTATGAACCTCTGCAAAACAGGATGGAACCTGAAAAGGTAATGCACCAAATTTTAAATTTCCATACTAAAACTTTGATTATAATTTGAAGGTTATTAAAAATTATTACCTTTTTAATAATTATCTTTTCTTTATTCATGTACCTAAATTAAGTATCTCTTTAAAAAAAAAACTTGACATGTAAATCCGAATGCGTGGATGTGAGCCTTAAAATATCCATATCCGCAACATCCTTGGTATATAGAGGTAAAAAAGTATTATATTATAAAACACTGTAACACCACAACAACAACAAACTCTATTTATAATTTGGCGGAACTTTTTTAAATAAAATATTGTTGTTGTTGTTTTTAAGTATAATCAATGTTATGTGGGAATTCAGTCAACATGGACTGGCTAATACGAACGAGAAAATGTTTCTCATATCCTTTTATGATTAGTATTTGCATAAAATGTAAATATTTCAACATATTTGTGACATTGTAATACTGTCGTATTGTAATTGCATATACAATACTGTAATAAAAGTATTAGATTTATTATACCCGGTTTATGTAAATATATATCTTTTGTAGTAGTAGTAGATCAATTCCAATACTTAGGAAGCATAGTGTCAATGGCAGGTGGACTGATGAAGATATCACCTGCAGGATAAGAAAGGCCAAAGGAGCGTTTGCACAGCTTGTTCTAGTGTGGAAATCAAATCAAATAAGGAGAAACACAAAACTTAAAATATTAAAGACCAATGTAAAATCAGTCCTTTTGTATGGTTGCCAGACGTGAAAGTGACAAAAACGATCGCAAATAAATTACTGGTATTCACAAACAAAGGTCTCAGAACAATCTTCAATATACACTGGCCAGAAAGAATTACGAAACAATAAATAAAAGAAAGTTTGGGTGGATAGGCCACACCTTAAGAAGGCCATGTAATACCATCAGCATACTAGCCCTACTCTGTAATCCCCAAGGAAGCATAAAACGTGGAAGACCCAAGATAACCTGGAAGAGGTCAGTCGAGAAAGAGATAGAAGAAGAAGGGAAAACCTGCAGAGAGATAAAGCAAATGGCCCAGAATCGAGTACGGTGGAAGGCATTTGTTGCGGCCCTATATCCCCCAAGGGAATACAGAAATTTATATATATATATATATATATATATATATGTGTGTGTATGTAAATATACAAGGGTATATTAAGGTCAGTCCTTTAGAATTTGTATCGCTTGAAAATATTAATCGTTAACATAAACGTTTGGAACAGGTGTTCATAAAATGGCCTAGTTTCCACATCTCCGCCCGTCCGTGGACACGATAACTATAAAAAAAAAAAAAAAGAGCTTGTGTGTGTGTGTTCTAGAGCTTAAATGTTAGGTTGAATTCGTGAATGGGCAAATCGACCAATGTATATAGGCAAAATGGGTAAAACTGCTCATCTTTGAAACCGTAAGAGATACAACAAAAATGTACAGACAAAAAATGTTCGTTTTTTTTAAATAAACAACTTTTGTAATAAACTTTTGTACAAAAATTCAGGGTATACCAAGTATTTAAGCAGTTAACTCAGTTAATTGTTATTTTCACTTGTTATACATTAATATTACTTTAAATTTTCATGAGAGCTACACTTATTTGAAATTGGATCTTCAAAAATTGATCAATATTAATAATATATCCCACTTTTTTCGGTATTAGCGAATTTTAGAAGAAAATGTACCTATTGGTTTTGTACCGATAAAGGAATTTCTTCAAATGTATATTATAGTAAGATATATGATCGTTATTATTTTGGTAAACAGCTACACCGCTATCTCTTAGAGAACATTTCAATGTGACTATAGTGTTGAAATTGGGAACAGGAATGTCTTCATCATTATTACTCTATGTTTCTGATAAAACAAGAATATTAGAATTACAAGCCACATTATCAATGATATCATTTTTATGGGCTTGTGAACTTTGTATATTAATTGTATATATTGTGATAAACCTTGCATGGTTTTTTAGATAATTTTTTGCTGTTGCATTACTTTCAACTAGAAAAAATAAAAACTAAAATATTTATTTAAAAACTAATATTTTTAACTACAATAGAAAAATAATATATTCTGTCTAACACCAATGATTCTACATTTTATCATGGTAAAACAGAACCAGCGCCACTTCTTCCGTTAAAATTCGAGTTGGAAAACTGACGTCAGATAAAATGTAGAATCCATGATAAAATGTAGAATCATTGGTGTTAGACAGAATATATTATTTTTCTATTGTTGTTGTTCACTACTATATCATGTATAACTTTTGTGTCTTATTAGTAGTGTTGACCTTATTTAATATTATTTTAATAAATTATTTAAAAAGAAGTAAAGAAGTAAACTAACATACGTGCATTCATATGTACACAAACATTTTTTGTTTAATTCCACAATTCATATTGTCAAGGCCCCTCTCTTGTAGAGGCCCGGGACACCTGTTGCCCTCCCCTAAATCCGACCCTGGACTGATATTAGTTTTACTAATTTCTCTTCATATTTACACTGTAAAGGATTTCAAAATAGTGTTATTAAGGATTATTTTTTAAATAAATACTTTAGTTTTTATTTTTTTTAAATAAAAGTTGAAAGTAAATATTTCTGTAAATATTAGAGTATAAAAAAAATGATATGAAATAAAATTGTAACTTTACTTCTTATATAGGGTGACGCATAAGTAACGTTATGATTTAATTAGTGAATCAATTTTTTGTGAATCAATTATGATCAAAGATCATATCGAAATTTCTTTAATGTTCCGACATTTTACCGATTGGTTCAGCGTTTTTGGAAACATGGGGCTGTCTGTGATCTTCCGCGTGCTGGAAAACCTCGTGCAGTTCGAAATGATGTGAACATTGCTCGGGTGCAAGCAAGTGTTGAGGATAACACCGAAACTTCCACCAGCCGACGTTCTCAACAGTTGGTGATGTCTAGGCGGTTTTTGCAAATAATTTTACATACGTTAAACTTTTTCCCATATAAGATTCAATTGGCTCACGAGTTAAAACCCAATGATGCACAAATACGCCATTCATTAAATAAATCATAACGTTACTTCAGCGCCAAACTTTACATTCTTCGATTTTTCCAGTATTAAGAAAGATGTACCAACATTTGTGTTTTGCGCTCCCTCTAAACCCTCCTCTTTTCCTTGGCAGGTTTTGTCCATTAGCGAACTAGACCTTACGTATGTCTTATCACATTTTGAATTATATTTTTATTCAACTAAAACTGTGGCTATTAGAGCGCGTATAGGCACATGTTCAGACGGACAGATAGAAATTTTAAAGATAGTGATTTGTGATATTCTCTATTCGGTTTGATACCAGTAGCTCTATTTTCTTGAAAAGGAAGTTATCTAAAAGTTTGTTTCAGTGTTACATTTAGTAGTTTAGAGCACGTCAAGTTTAGTTTTTTAGAGTACGACAAGCTACTAGTAACAGCGTATTCTTATCTCTAGGAAGGAACTGCGAACCTAGATTAATTTAATAACCCTAAAATCGGTATTCTTGTAGAATGTCGAAGTAGAAAATATTCATATTCATCTCCAATAGGTTTATATATTGCCATGCAGATGCTATTTGCGGGAAGAATTTAATGCAACTTGATTGAATGAATTAATCCGGTGAAAATGAATTGCTTTGGTCAAACAGAATCACTTTCGCATTTATAATGTTTGTTAAGATATTATAAATTGAATAGTCTGGTCTAAATAATATATCACAATTAATTAAGGTGTCAACACATTCGAAATAAGTTATTTCGTAATTGAAGAGACGTTCTATAATCCATGATTTACAGGTTTAACATAAGGACAGATTCATTTGTCATGAACGTACTGAGGACTACACAAGTTGATGTCATTTAAAAAAAATTTTATAATTAATTTGTGCCTTATTGATTCGGTTTTCGAAAAAATGCTTTGGATAGAAGTTGTTCATTAAAATTATAGTAACAATGGTTATTCAAAAATTGTTGAATAAGGCACAAATCAGCAATAAAATTTAAAAAAATGACATCAACTTTTGCCAAGTGTACCATAGATTTACAAATGTAATATTCATATATGCTCTGCTTTCACACTCTCGTGAAGTATCAAATCATAAATAATTTGCAACAATCAGTGTTGGTATTCTAAAAGTATTAAATAAGCGTATGTCGAGAACACTCAATCAAAGATTTAAAACTTGGACTAAGAAAGACACAACAAACAAACCAATCACAGTATGTCAAAGAAAAATGGAGATACTCAATATACGATTACGAGATCGAGTTACAAACGATAATATCCGTAATAGGACAAAACTTAGACTTGCAGTATTCATGGCAAAAAAACTCATGTGGTCTTTGCCCGGTCACATAATGAGAACACAGGATGATCGGTAGACAAAAATAGTGGTTTACTGGACTCCCTAAGTATAATAAAAAAACACAAGGAAGGCAGAACGTAAGATGGATGGATGAATTTAAACGCTAAGATGGTAATGAATGGACTAGATTTTCAAGAGACAGATAAATATTACCAAATAAGACTTAGAATATGGAGGAGAGGGCCATACCCAATTAATGGGTCCAATGGCTTATTATTATTAAAACACGGTACGGAGTCCTTCATTTCTATACTATTGTAATATACACTTGACTGGTTTTTTAATAATAAAATATTATTCGGTGTTGCAAGAATATATAAAATAGAACAAAGTATAATTAAACATAGTACAATAGAAATTTTATTAGCTGAGAATTAACGTGTTAGTTATTCATGGAAAAACAACCTCTACGTGTTGTTCACCACATCTAGCAGTTTTGTCTATATCCTAGACGAGAATGCATAACACTCTCTAACTATATGATTACTATTACTGTTATTATTATATTTTGTGTAAATCTGTATAATCTTTATAATATCAACATATGCAATATTTCTCACAATTCTATTTATTTTATATAGTTTTGTTATCACACAGAAATAACAAAAAATACAAGAGTAAAACCCTATTCGAAAAGTAAAATATAGAATGTCGTGTCTACTCACATGCTAGCTAGCTAGCATTATAATAATTGTTTTAGTGTTTCTTACCTCATAAAACCGAACGCTAATGGAATCACTTCGGTGTCTGGCTGTCTGCCTGCCTCAGCGATTATTCTCAGATGCTATTTCACATAAATAATTCAAATTTGTTATAGTTATTATATGCACCTCAGAAGTCATTGTCATACTGGCTTGATTCTGGGAAAACTTACATAAGGGGATACATAAACTTGAATGTTCATATTTTCTCGGATAGTCAAGCTGCTTTGAAAGTCCTGTCTGCTACGTAACCGAAAGGAATTTGGACGAACATCGTTATGTTGACGCGAAAGTATACACAAATAGACAAATATTAAATAAATAGATCACTTCAACAGAAGTAATACTGTCTAAATAAATAAAAAATTTGAATATAATGAAAAAGTTGGCTACTACGTCACAATCGTCTTTGGTGTAGCGGAAGCATACTGGACTAGTTATCCAGAGGCCCGAGGTTCGATTCCTGGTTGACGAGTTAATTTTTTCATATCAGTATTTAATTTAATTTAATTAAAAATTCAATGACAATGAAATTTGTCGGAGTATACGCTAAAGTCTTCTACAGTTTGTCATACGTAACCGAAAGGAATTTGGACAAACATCGTTATGTTGACGCGAAAGTATACACAAATAAACAAATATTAAATAAATAAACCTGAATGTTCATATTTTCTCGGATAGTCAAGCTGCTTTGAAAGCTGTCTGTTATTAAAATCAAACCAGGGAGATAGACAGGACTGAAACTACTGCAACTGTCAAAATGTTAACTAGATCTGGATACCAGATCACAGTGGTTTAGATGGACGCCACTGTACCGATCATTGAGTCTCTCTTAGGAAACCCAAAAACAGCACGCAAACAAGTAAGTGATCAACGAGTAGATAGGTCATAAACACCGAGATCACTAGGAATATATATCACAACTAAAAATTGGTAAAGTACTGTTACGGAATGCACCCATGAGACTGTACCCGAATGCACTCAACTTGAATAAGCTACACCTTCGGAAAGTCACGGAATTCATCATTGGGCATTATCATCTACGAAAGCACATACACACAATATGACTCGCAAATAGATCCATTATGTAAAGGCTAAGCAGTGATGAGGAGAAACATCCAGACACATCATATTTGACTGCGAAGCTCTTACGATTACTGGTTGTAATCGTAAATATATGCGACGCATATCAACCCGAATATATAAACCTTCGTAAATATATGCGACGTATAATATATGCGACGCATCTCAAATATGACACATCATATTTGACTGCAAAACTCTTACGAGTATAGCAGGTATCATATATGCAAACATTATCACCCAAAATACATGAACCTTCATGAAAACCTGATCAGCAACCTCCTGGCAATGGCAAGGAGAAATTTTTTATATACAGCTACATTGGTTTAGAAAAACTTGAAAATTATAAGCCTGCTAGCGTGAATGTAGTCATGGATATAATATCTTATTTTCAAGATATAATAATACACAAATTGCATCTATATATATAATAGTGGATTTCTGCTTAAAAGGATTAATCAAAAAACTTTTTAAGATATATAAACATTGTAATAAATCATTTTTTTTGTGGTGAGAAAGTATATTTTCTTTGTCGGTTTTTCGTTTTATTTGTTTTGATTTCACATTTGCTTTTTATATGTGGAAAATGTAATCGTTATTAAATGATAAAAAAAACAACAACCAGTGTAGAAACAGAAATATTGACCCTGGTCAATTAGTTTCAAACACTTTGTAATTTCCAGTACAATTCTACACTAATACACAAACAAGTACACACAAAAATTTAAAAGAAAAAACTAGTAAAAATAACAACTAACTGAGTTAATTGTTTAAATACCCGGTATCTACTTAGTTTACGAACATTCAAAGATTAAACCTCCCCTTCTAGGCCACGGGAAACACAGCCTGAATTTATCCATTCACGAACTTGATTTTAATTTTTAGATCTAAAACATACACAAAATTTCAGCTCGTTATGCAAGTCATTACGGCAGGCGGATATGCGGAAATGGACTTATTAGGAACACCTAAACATCTTGTATAAATTATATATACCGGGTATAATAAAATAGCCACCGAGCATCTGGTATAACATTCAAAGCGAAAAAACAATTACAGGAATTGCTGAAAAGAACCGACTAAGAATGAAATTAAAGCTAATAAGATTCTTATAAATTAACAATTAAAAAACAATTGATTAACCATTTTGCAGACTAATGTGGTGAAGACAAAGAGGACACTTATTACTTACTTCGAGTGTCAGGCTCTGGAACATAATAAATATAAACTCTTCGGTAAACTCAGCCTGGGGTTCGAAGATAGCCCGGTGCAGTCCTTAACCTCAGAATAAGAAGAATTGTTAACCTCCTCAAGAACACCAGGTTGTTTGAAATGGCTGAATAATGAAGAATTCAGGAGCAGCACTCTAGACCTATAGTGCTATCGGGGGATACATGATCCAACCTGAAATGCAATCCACACATCTATCCACAGTACAAAAATAAATTTAATATACAAAAACGGAGCATTTAAGAAAATCAACGCTGCATTAAAAAGTAAAAAATAATTTTTTTGTCGGTGATTATAAGCTAATCAGAATAATTAAAAATAAAAATAGTAAAAATAAAATAGATAGATAGATTGTAAAAGTAGGCTCTCCTGGACGAGACACACTTCGACCATAAGGTCAATTGTGATGCCTAAGGATGGGAGGATGTGAGTGGAGGACAGGGAATTTTGTGTGTAGACTAGCAATTCGCAGGATGTGCGGCTGCAGCCGACTTTGATAGGAACTATACCGATACTCATCTGGAGTTCGTGAAGGAAACTGCAGACAACCTTCACAAGCATAGCCGGTTAGTTCGTTCTTGTCCATACGCCGACAGTAAAAATAAGATAAATAAACATTTGTATAAATAAAACCACTGGGCGGCTTTTGTTGCATAACATTTTACAACCAAGTAGTTTACTAAGTACTTTTAAGTTTGAAAATTATTCTGATCAGCTTATAATAACCAAAAAATTAAAAATTATTTTATACTTTATAGCGCAATTTGGCTTTAAATAATCACATTGTTTAAAAAAAGTTTATTTAATTTATTTTCTAACTAAAAAAATCAATTTGAATTCCCAACGCGCCCAATACTTCCCAACACTTTAGAATCCAAGTTTCCACCATATTTCAATTTCAGAGATTATTTTAGTAGTTTCCGGCAAAATTTTCAAAGACGCTCATCAATTGTTGTCCTCCACCGTTACCAGGAGATAAATTGAGTTATGGAAAAAAAATCCCATGATATCGTGTAGGGTATAAAATGAAAGCTGATGTGAATTCAACAACAAATATGATGTATTTTACAAGCTTTTATTTAACTTGTTAACTTGTAATGTATGTATGTATGGATGTATGTATATATATATATATATATATATATATATATATATGGACGTTCGGGTCCAATCTTGCAAGCTGAATTAGAACCACTTGCTCGTATCCTACGGAGTTGAATTTTTACATGTCGGTTCAGTTCCGATGACAACGCATTTTTATGGTAAGCATGACAAGAATCGACAAGAGAAAAGGGGGGTTTGCAGCGAGTGGGAAACACAAAGTTTGATATATCTCTCTTAATAAGTAAATTTGTAGAAAATTAGTTTTACTATAAAAACCTTGTTTTAAAAAATGCTTTTTTAAATAGAAACTGATTTATGCATTTGTTTAAACTTTTTTCGAGATCATATTTCTTTTTTACCGATCTTTTGATTTCTGTATACAGCTCTTATCTCATACATTATACAATTTTTATGAAAAGCTCGCATTCATATTGTGTTGAATCAGATATACAATACCTAATGGATAAACAAATTTCAATACGATTATACGGAGTATAATCGGTACCTAAACACAATCCGTTACAAAATGTTATTATAATACACACTGTTTGTTCGAATAATATGGCTAAACCATAGACCTAATGGCATTTTTATTGATTTTACAATTAAATAGAATATGTATGTTTGTTTATTAAATACAGAAGTCTATTAAGTTAGCAGAGACAACTTATTATTTATCAAACCATATTCCGATATATTTTGAAAGTTTCTATACTTTTATTAATTTTACAAATATCTTAAACTTTTTTATGGAAATCGGATCCTGGTCAAACTTTCTGAGATTATAGTAGAGTGTAGTTTATATTGCCAGAAGGATCAATAGCCCCAAAACTGTTCTTGATAAATTGTTTCTAAAGGCCTTATGTTTCTAAAATAATCAATTTTTTTAATTTGCTATAAAGTGGTAAATTATTAACCAATGTATATAGACTTAATTACTCAGTTTTTATATTCTGTTTTCTTCAGCTATCCGATTCTGACAAAAAATGAATAGGTTTTCAATTGAAAAACACAAATTCGACTTCAAAAGCTTTGAAGGCTAAGCAAAAGCACCAAGATCATCCATTCTCCGAGCCAAAAATACTTCCTAAAAAAATATTAAGGTACATTGTTTAAAATAAGAAATCCTGTAAATTATACAAATCTGTATAATCACGAAAACTGATACCTGAAAAATCCGTAGATTTTAGGGTACGTGTTCGTCAGATCTGCCGATAGTTACTACAAGTATTTGAATACATTTACTATAACGAAGTGACTATTCATCCGGCTATCCGAATGAATAACGTTTAATTATTCGTCCGGTTATATTTATTTTTTGTAAGACAAATGACAAAAATTCGTTACGCAGGAGCTGCTTCACTTAGCGAATTTCCTTAGAATACATAAATCACTTTCTAGCTGTAACAATTTTAGTCTGATCAAAATGAAATGTCGTATCTGATATAATTTTAGTATTTACAAGGCCACTTTTATTTATAAATGACGTATGTCAAGGGAAAAGGTGGGAATAAAGAAAGAAGAAAACACAAAATATAAAATATCTCTCTTAATATTAGAATACTCGAAAAATGTGTAAAAAACTCTAATGTGTACAGTGATATTAAGGTATTTAATTTTCGATAAATATTAGTGTAATTTTCTGTAAATATTAGTGTAACAGAAAAAATGATAAGAAACAAAATTACAGTAAAATTTAATACCTACAACTTTACTTCTTATAAATTTTTCGATTTTGGAATATTAAGGGAGATATGTCAAATTTTGTGTTTCCCCCTCCCTCTAAACCCCCCTTTTCCCTTGTTCGATTTTACCCATTAACGAACTTGACGTTTTAAATACCAAAAGCGCCTCAAATACAAAATTTCATTCCGATAAATGAAAAGTGTGACCGCTAGAGTGATTACAGACATATATATATATATACATAAATTTTACAGATGGTGATTTTCGACATCTACTAGGTAGGATTGATGCAATAGCTCTATTTCCTTTCAGGAAATTTACTAAAAGTAAATGAAAATGTAGTATGTTGAAAAATTACAAAAAAGATAATTTTAAATGTAGTTAAAATGTTGATATACGTTGCTATGTTATTATATGATTAAATCTAAAAGCAATTTATAGAAATTAATAATTAACTTGAGCTAGTTAATAATAAATTTGGTTAGAAAAAGGTGTTCTATATATTTTAGATATCGAGGCAAAAACTATTGAAATTAAATAAGTAAATAACTATTCCAACCGACTACTGCAATCTTTCACTTATCGGCATTATCCTATGGGTCAGTTTGCGTGTTTTTGGGACCCAGCTCAAAAGGAGCAGCATATATTTTAGAAATCGTTGCTAAAATTATTGAAATTAAATAAGGTAATTATTACAACTGAGTACTACAATATTTCACTTCATCGGCATTATCTCCAGTTGGTCAGTATTACCTGTTTAAGGGTCCACGCACTGGAAGGTTTAAATTAATGTTTTAATAATCAATAGCCGGACGAATAAAAATATATTATTCATCCGGTAGCCGGATGAATAGTCTCTTTGCAAAAATATATTAGCCATCCGGATTTTTTGAAATATTATAAACTGGTCTCTCGGCTAACTTGATAGATCTACTAAATACCCTTAGTTAAATGTGTATAGTACTACAAATACAAAACAAGAAATTTATTTTTTACTACGTGTTTATCAAAACACGGAGTGAAATTTATTTAGTATTCTACACCTGTTGTGTTGTGTTTTTGTTTTACGAGTTTATTCCATTTTTATACTTCATTTAGATAAAATTTTGTATTGAATGTTGTTGGGTCGGTACGGATATCCATAGACCTTTTCATTTCAAATCACGATTTGTCTTTGTTTCGGACAGATGTCAAAAAAATCAATGTGAAGAAATGAATAAGCAATACTTCTCGCCTTTTTCATCTTATTGCAGACAGTACGAAAATCGCATGCGCATAACACCCTATGAAAAGGTCTATTCTAATTATTAATTAAAATAAATATTTGAGATTATCGTCATAACAATTTTATTTTGACTATAGTTTGCAAACACTGTTGATTCTTTAAAATTAGCATTATTACTCGTATATATTTTCTGAAGAAGCAACAGTGTTTGCAAAACTATAGTCAAAATAAAAATATTTTTACGAAAATCTCAAATATTTCTTTTATTTAACAATTTAGATTGAAATTATTCAAAAAATAAATACGAAATACATATTTATTAGTGAATTTCCTGAAAGTAAATAGAGCTATTGGTCCCGTACCGAAGTCAAAATTTCGCAAAAATTTCTTCAAATAGATCCTACGATCCTACCTAGTAGATGTCAAAAATCACCATCTGTAAAATTTATTTATTTCTATATATATATATACATATATATATGTGTCTGTAATCACTCTAGCGGTCACAGTTTTCATTTTATCGGAATGAAATTTGGTATTTGAGGCGCTTTTCAAATGGTCTCATTCAAAAGGTCAAGTTCGTTAATGGGTAAAATCGAACAAGGGGAAAGGGGGTTTTAGAGGGAGGGGGAAACACAAAATTTGACATATCTCCCTTAATATTCGAAAAATCGAAAATCTATAAGAAGTAAAGTTGTAGGTATTAAATTTTACTGTAATTTTGTTTCTTATCATTTTTTCTGTTACCCAAATATTTACAGAAATATTGACGGTTTAAGATTGAAAGTTAAATTCCTCACTATCTCTGTACACATTAGAGTTTGAAAAGAAATGATAAGGTGATGAATTGTAGCAAACATGATTTTCTACAACTTTATTCCTTACGCATTTTTCGATTGTTCTAATATTAGGAGAGATATTTTATATTTTGTGTTTTCTTCTTTTTTTATACCCCATTCCACTCGACACGTATGTCATTTATTAATAAAATTAGACTTACAAATATGTATTCTAAGGAAATTCGCTAAGTTGAAGCAGCTCCTGCGTAACGAATTTTTTATATATCTGCGCGTCTGAATGCATTTTGTGAGGCAAACTATCACTTTAAAAGACCATTAATATCTTTTGAAAAATGTTGACACAAATAAAGTATTAATTACAAAATTGTGAAAAGATATTTTCACAATTTTTTTTTTCTTTCTTTTTTTTTTCTTGAAACAAAGTTGAAGTATTCTCATATTAAATAATGATAGTCACAATAATAATAAAAGTACCTATCTGAAAAATTAAAACAAAGAAATTATATTCGTCTTTCATTAAAATATATATATTTTCGCTATTGTTTTGCAAAAAAAAAAAATAACTTTTACCATAAATTATTATTGTTGTTAATTTGAAAAGAAAATAACACAGAGCTAGGCTACGATGACATTTTCACTATAGCGTAGTACTAACTCTTCGACAACGCTCTAACAATAACCAGAAAAAGAGAAGGCAATACGGAGAGGAAAAGACGTAAAAGTACAGAGATTTGTTTTTTTTTTTCGAATTTATATACACTGGACAGCAAAAATAGTGGCGCACTTTGAAAAATTCATTTAAACTAGTAGATAAATCTCGATATGCACTGCATCTGCTAGTTAAACATCTAAGAGTCAACTGAAGGTTATGTAAACGTTTTCTGAATGTAGGATAGATAGATAGATTGTAGAGGCTACCCTAGACGTGCTACACTTCGACCACAAGGTCCATTGTGATGCAAAGATGTGTGGATGTGAGTGAAGTGGAAGAAATTTTTATGTATAGACTAGGAATTGGTAGGATATGCGACTGCAGCCGACTATGATAGGAACTACGCCAATATTCATCTGGAGTTGGTGAAGGAAACTGCAGAAAACCTTCTCAAGCAAAGCCGGTTACTTCGTTCTTGTCCATACACCGACAGTTTAGTCAATTAGCCGCCCCTTTTTTTTCTTAATTATTGACAAGCTGACGATGTCGGGATTCGAACTCATAACATCCCAGTTTCCAAGTAGGCATAATGCGCAGACCTAACGCCTGAGACAGCTCGGCCACTTGGACTGGTGACTGTAGGATTATTGAGAGAGAATAATTCTGAGGTGGCTCGTTGATGGAGCTGGTAAAGTCGGCTATCTGATGACTAACAGTGAACTCTGGTGCTACGGCTAGCTTTCTGTGTTGTAAGCTCATTTCAACAAGTCTTCTTCTAACAGTTTTTGCACTAAAAGCAAGATTTGGATTCATAAAGGGTGTTCATTAAAATAAAACGATCGAAATTTTGATTTTGAGATGGTCACCTCGTAGGCCATAGTGTAATCTAATAGAAATTTCTAGGATGAACTTTTTCGACAAATAAGAGGATGAGTTTACCCTCCTGGCAGCTTACAGGAGCTCATAATAGCTTTAGTGCAGGAATGTGAGGTAATCATCTACGATGGCGTAGCGAAGCCTAAATGGCCTGAAGCAGTCATTAAAGCAAAAGAAGATAATATCTACTGTTAAAAGTTTATGTCCTTTTAAAATAATCGAAATAAAATGCTTTTTTAAAATTACAAAATTTATGAAAATTTATCTTCTTTTAAAATTTTTTATTTAACTTGCAATATATGTATGTATGCATGTGTGTATGATTTTTTTCCGCAGGGGGGAAATGCATCATGCACTATAGGGCATCATGCCCTACTCGTGTCGGACTGGCCAAATGGCTCCTACCGACTAAAACCCTAACCTCTTTCCTCATAATTTTACCTTCCCATGGTACAACCGCTAGGTATTACTTTGCGGGAAGGCTCAAGCAGTGGCTTCTTCCTCCAACTAAATTAGCTATACATTAGGTGATATTCTGCTACGCTACTAAGGGTTCCTGCTGCGTTCTTCCTTGCGCAGCTCCTTCAGAACAGTTGCTGCATAGTTACTAACGGTCATCCATTTTACTTCTCCAGGTAGCATACCTTCACTTAAATTGTCTGGGGTTATAGTATGACCCAGAATTCCTTCTACATGACTTCGATGGTAAAAGAATCGCGTACACTCGAAGAATACATGTTCTGCATCCTCCACTTGACCTTTACACATGTATGAATGTATGTATGTTCGTATGTATGTATGTATGTATGTACGTATGTAAGTATATGTATGTATGTATGTATATATATATATGTTCGGGTCAAATCTTGCAAGCTGAATTAGAACCACTTCCTCTTATCCTACGTAGTTGAATTTTTACATGTTGGTTCAGTTCCGATGACAATGCATTTTTATGGTAAGCATGACAAGAATCGACAAGGGGGGGGGCGTAAGAGGGAGGGGGAAACACAAAATTTGGTATATCTCTCTTAATATTGAAAACATCGAAAAACACATCAGAAGTAAAATTGTAGAAAATTAGTTTTACTATAAACTTGTTTTATAAAATTTTAACTTGTTTTAAAAAATGTTTTTTTAAAATAGAAACTTAATTAATATTATTTTTAATTTAATATTTCCATAAACTTAAAGGTTTTTTTATACAACTTTACCAACATATCAACAAAACAATACACAAATTGATACACATCTAGTGGATATGCAAAAAAATTCCAAAGAAAATAATTTAAATGAATTTATCAAAGTGCGTCACATTTTTTGCTGTGCAGTGTATATATTTTGTATACAAGGCTTTTATTTTGCCTCATTTATATTTTTTCCTTTACGGAAGTTACTGTAGCAATAACTTTTTATTCAAGGTATTAGTGATTGGGTGTGTTCTAATGTAAATACGGTGTGTGTAGAAAATCGTTTGGTATTATACTTTTAGGCCAAACTCACACCAAAAGAGCAAAACTGCTTTAAACAGTGTTAGTCAGCCTAACACTGTTTTGTTAAAAATAGAACATAGGAAATTACATTGCATACGCACACTGATAAGACATAGTCAAAACAAAACGTTTTTGCTTAACGTCTTATCAGTGTGCGTATACAATGTAACATCCTAGGTTCTATTTTTAACAAAACAGTGTTAGGCTGACTAACACTGTTTAAAGCAGTTTTGCTCTTTTGGTGTGCGTTTGACCTTATGCTAGTCAGAAAACTATAATTTGTTTGAAGTAGTTCACTCATGATAGCCAACTTCGGATGGCTGTCATGAGAGGAACTATCGAATGATAATTAGTGAGAACTCTAGGTTTTTGATATAAAATTTCAAATTCGCCCCCTTGACCTAGATCAGTTTTTTGTATTATAAATACGTATTTCGGCTACAATGTAGTCATCATCAGTATAAATTAGCTAGTCGTACTTTACTCTTTGACAATTAGAGATAGATATAAAGTCGAGATCAACAGACAAAAATAAAAATAAATAGAAAATTAACTAGATTAAAATATACTAGATTTAAAATATAATAAATTTTAAATTATATTGAAATTGCTCTTGTTAAAATTTCCTTCATTCACATTTATTCCTGTTTATTTTACGCTTGCTTTGGGCTTCACTTCTGTGGATTTTTAGACATTTTTATAAAAAAACTCGAATTTTTTGTTTGATATTTGATAGGTTTGTTTGATACCTATATCTATCTTATTTAATTTTTTCTGATCGGAGTTCAAGTTTTTTTTTTTATTCGCAAAAAACCATTTTTTCAATACATTCTGGTGTTGGTATATGCCAACAACTGGTTCTTTTTTGCGAATAAAAAAAAAACTTGAACTCCAATCAGGAAAAGATAAATAAGATAGTTATAGGTATTAAAAAAAAACTATCGATTGTGACATGTCTCGAATTGAAATTGGATCGGTACTTTTTGAGAAAAATCGGAAAAACCGTCAAAAATCGATTTCTTGCTTTTGCTTCACAAATTCGAGTTTTTTCATAAACATGTCTAATTTACCACAAAAATGACGCCCAAAGCTAGCCAAAAAATATGCTTTTTGAACAATTTAAACTAATTAATTTTTTGCCGAGTTATGACGTTGCTTAACGTTGCTGTCAATGAGAAAATCTAAACATGTGCTGCCTCTGGTGGATTTTTTAAAAATCTTCAGACGAAAGAAACTAATTAATTACTAAAATAAAGTGTAATGCCGAAATCTTTCAAAATTTTTGTGGGCGTATGTGCCTACATGTAGTTTCAAAAAGAATTAAACACGATTTTACATTTCGTTCTACCCATCTCATTGCGATGTTCGTTAAGAGTGGCAATTTTAAATGAGTAAGCTATTAAATATTCGATTATTTGGAAAGAGCCGAAGAGTCGCAAGACTGGGCTTTAGGCACGACGTAACAAGTCATCAAATCGTTTTAATACCTGTAAGCATGCACGCCATTAGATGTTTCACATCAAAAAATTATTACACTCGAACTTTCCGGCACAACTTAATGTAGGAAGATACACCCTATACTTTCAACACATTATTTACAGGAAAATATGATGATAAAAAAGTGTGATTTAGCATGATGATGCACAAAGCAGACAAACAAATATACCTTTTAAGCTACTCTACATATATTTTGTAAATAGATAAAGGTGATTTTAAAATTTATCATCAAACACTAAAAATTACTAAAAGTTACTAAAAATTTTTTGTTATTTTATTCGGCTTAGATCGGATTATAGTGTTTAATCAGGATGGTTATCGACAATAAACCCTTAAAATCGTTAATCGAAATTTAATCAATCGAGATTATAAAATAATATGTTTTCAAAAATAATTGAATATTATGCCAGATAGTTACTGACAAAGAAAAACACGGCCACACTTAGTATTCCGTGATAAAATAGATACAAAATAAATTTTTAATGTTTAGTTTAAAATGATGTTTGAAACTTCTGTTGAAATAGGCAACTCCCAATGTTTTGTTTGTGTGTAGGTGTAAAGGTTTTTCCTATATTATTTTATTTTATTACTAAAAACCTCAATGTAATTTCCCACGTCTTCCAATACTTCTATAACTTACCGCCACTTTCACCAAATTTCTATTTCAGATAATATTTTCTAACTCTTTCTATAAAGAACGATATTAGATATACTTTTTTGCATTGTCACGAGACGTACATTTGCGTGTTCAAAATTTCAAAGCCTTAACTCAATTAGATAGATAGATAGATTGTACAGGCTGCCTGGACGGGCTACATTTCTACCATAAGGTCCATTATGATGCCTAAGGATGTGAATGGAGTGGAATAAATTTTTGTGTATAGACTAGGAATTGGTAGAATATACGGCTGCAGCCGACTATGATAGGAACTATGTCGATATTCATCATTAAAATTTTAAGCGTTTATCTCGAAAAAAGTTTAAACTAAGTGCAATTAAAATTTTTTTTGTACCAAACTTTACCCCTTGAAGTTAACCCCTAGAAACAAAATTCAACATTACACATTTTAAGTCTATAATTGAGCCGTCACATTCTATTTCTGTGCTAAATTTCAAATTATTACATCGAATTGTTCTAGAGAAAATCTACTGTGACCAACAGGAAAAGTCACAAGTAATTGCATAAGTGTTCTGTTATGCCAAACTTGGTGCGGAGAGATGTTTATGCGAACATGTTGGTAAGATCCAACCTGTTCGCTTAAAAAGTATTGCAAAGTCATAGGTCATAAACATGTTTTCTGTAAGTTTCTGAATGAGTCTATCGATACTTTTTGTAGAGGGAAAATTTATAGTCTATTTTTGAGTGACTTTAGAAATGATAATATGCAATCGCAGTAAATTATACAAAATATTTAATACTATAATTCTAATTTGCTTGGCGTACATACAGATAAATATTTTATAAACTAATTTTTTTAAAAGCAGGTCAAGTTTGAAAAAAAACTTGATCAGTGTTTGTTGAATGATAAATAACCAAAGCACGTTTTGTACTTCTAACCAAGCTGATTATCATTTAAAAAACAAATGCCAATTGGCTTCGGTATATACTTGGCATATATGCTATCTCATACGATAGCATACTAAAGCTGTAATGTGCATTCCAAGATATAACATTTGACCTAAATATAAATTGTTATAATGAATATGCTCTGACCTAAATTTTCACTTTTGATAATTTTTATTTGGTACTGGAATTAACATCAGATGATTTTATTTTAAAAGAAACGTATTTTGCTTGGTAAGTCGTAGAATATAATAAATCACCAAGTCAATTATACTAATTCAGGGTTAATGAGTAATGTCTTTTTGTAAGGGATAAGCAAATAGATTTTGTAACTAAATATCAAATCTCTAACCAATTAAACTCAAGTTGGCGATCGAAATAGTGCTACAAAATTCCTTGATTACTCTTCGATTATTCGAAAAATTTCCATTTTTGAGGTCTCTCATTAGTTACAAGAAATAAAATTACCCATATAATTGTATTTTTCGAACATTATTCTTATTTTACTTGTTTCATCACCATTATGAAGTAAGGGTAAATTATCATCGAAACGCCAGTACAGTAGATGTCACAACAATATGATTTCAACCAGCAAAGAAATTTTGAATAGTGTGACGCAAAAAGAGATGTGTTATAAGTTCGATGCCTATGTGTGATCTGTCTGTGACATAGCTGGCTTCGTTGCGGGGGTTTTTAGGTACAAATCTGTTCAGTCGTTTTAAGATTATCATCTCTTTCCAAGATGATGTATAGGAAAAACATGGTATGTGTGTCTATCTGTGGCATCGTAACTCTCAAACGCGTGGACCGATTTGAATGTGTTTTTCTTCTATTAGATAGACGGTTTCCTTGCTGGGGTTCTTAACTATGTTCGATAAAAATGTGTTCAGTCGTTTGAAGATTATCTGCACTTTTACAAGATGATGTGTAGAAAAAGTTTGTATTTATTTTAAGAAGTTCTTATTAGATTTCATATTATTGCGTTGGGCGATTTTTAAATTTTAAATTTTACTTGTACAAATCATAGTTTGCAGAGAATCACCACCTATGTTTCTCATTTGAATTTCATCCGAACGTTTATTTTGCCTGAATATTTAAGAATATATGAGATTATTGGTAGTGACAAACTGACTCAGGGAAACATGTTCTGCACTCATAGGTATCTAAATAATGAAGAAAACGTAAGATTTAAGTAAGTAAATAAGTAGACTACAAGTACATAATATAATCTTGATGTTTAAAAATTAATTACAAATAATTTATGAGTAAATAAGGAGACTTGCGATAGCGGTTAAAAAACAAACATTACTTTTTCAGAACTTATCCCTATATGAAATTGTAGGCGACCAACCCTACCTAGCTTCGCACAACCTACTCGTTATTTTCTAAGCCATTTTGAAATGAAACAAGTGAAAATAACAACTAACTGAGATAATTGCTTAAATACCCGGTAAATACTGAATTTATGAAAAAAAATTTTAAACAAAAGTTGTTTATTTTTAAAAAACGAAAATTTTATGTTTTACATTTTCGTTCTATGTCTTATGATTTCAAAGATGGGCAGATTTTCCTATTTTGCCCAAACATGGTCCGATTCTGCCCATTCACACACTTGACCTTACTTTTTAGCTCTTTAACACATCAGACACTAAATTTCAGCTCGTTATGTCATTTCGCTTTTGAGTAATCGTGTTCACAGACAGACGGATATGTGGAAATGTCCGAATTAGACCAGTTTATGAACACCTATTCCAAAGATTTCTGTTTGCGATCAATATTTTAAAGCGTTACAAAGTCGGGATTGAACTTAATATACCGTTGTATATTTACATAAACCGGATGTAAAAATGATAAGCGGTCTTTAAAAGATAGACATACGCTATCGCGGACATTTCGATGGGCTATTTTAAGTAAGACCTATCTATAATTCGGTAGTACAGTAATTTGATGCATTAGGGCTGTATAAGTCAGCGGAAGCCATGTTTATCGACCTAAAAGTGTATTTTTACGACATTTTCAACAAAAGTTACAGATTTCTCTACTATCTTTAATTTTAATATAAAAATATGATATACATAATCCATCAAGAAGAAATTCTCTAAATGATAATGGTTCTAAACCGCATTAAAATCCATTGAGTAGTTTAGAGAAGTATGCGAACTAATGAACATATAAAGATAGCCACTTTGTTTTATACTATTTAAAGATTAAAGATGAGAAGAAAACAGGAGAAAAAAGAGATTATGTAAAAAAAATAAGATAATCAATTTTTCTAACTAAGAAGGATGAGATTATTGGAAAAGTTATTTTGATATATTCTCTTTTTTGGGAAGAATAAAAAATAAAAACTACTTTAATATCTATACATCTCTAGTGATTATAAAAGGTAAACATTGTATACATAATTGAATAAAGAAAAACATTATACCTAGTCACACGCTAGCGGGATAATCGATTCATATTTTTCTCTCACGTGAATAATGTAATTATAACTTATAGGTACTTTTTTTGTTTTAATGTGTGGTGAATTTCATACAAATATTGTGTCCTAGGGTCGCTTTACACGTAAATAAACGCTTTGCATCTTGAAAAGAACAAATCGGTGATTTTTTAATTAAATAAAATAGATATTATACCATCACTGTATTCTTGTAAGAGAAACGTAAAGGGCTATTATCCAGCTAGCATGTGAGTATACACGGTTGAAAAACATGTCCTTTTTCTACACATGATAAGTAGATAAAACTAGAAGGTATATGGATTAGAAATATTTTAATATGAGTATAAAAAAAATTCAGAAAAAACTTATTTTTATTTTATATTTTACAAGCTTTTATTTAACTTGCAATGTATGTATGTATGTATGTTCGGGTCAAATCTTGTAAGATGAATTAGAACCACTACCTCTTATCCTACGGAGTTGAATTTTTAGTACATTTTGGTTCAGTTTCGATGACAATGCATTTTTATGGTAAGCATGACAAGAATCGACAAGAGGAAAGGAGGATTTTGAGAGAGGGCGAAACAAAAAATTTGGTATATCTCTCTTAATATTGAAAAATCGAAAAACACATAAGAAGTAAAGTTGTAGAAAATTAGTTTTATATCTATTTCTAATTGTCAAAGAGTAAATTTACGACTAGCTAATTTATACTGATGATGACTCCATTGTAGTCGAAATACGTATTTATAATACAAAAAACTGATCTAGGTAAAGGGGGCGAATTTGAAATTTGATTTCAAAAACCTAGAGTTCTCACTAATTATCATTCGATAATATAATCCTGTATCCTGTATCCGAGGCTACAGGATACAAATAATTGAAATATACAAACAAACTAGGAATACAAAAAACGTAGAAACATATTATTATTATAACTTTTTTTAGGGAAACATTATATTAATTTTATTTATTTATTTTTTCAGAAAAAGAGAGAATAGAAAATCATTGTTTTTGCTCAATGCCAAGAAGAATTTAATGCTATCTTCAATACTTTATTCCATCCAGTGATGAAAGTGACTTTTACATTAAGATCTGTGATTACGAAAGGCAACTTTACATAAATGTTTACTATTTCCAGTCACAATAAAACATATATAATATGTTACCAATTTTCTCGAATGCATCGACCTTCTAGTCAACAGTACAGCACGGTTTTTTTTAATGATTAGTAACAGGCTAAAATTATGTCAGTAGCTTTCTGTTGGCGAGACGCCCAACTTTTCTCTCGCGAAAATTCTCGATGAAAGTGGCTAACGAAATGCGTAAGAGGGAAATTTGTTTGACTGACGATAGCAAAAATTTTATCGGAGCAGATAATTTGTTAGTTAATTGAGAAATAATGTAATAAAGACTTCAAAAAAACTTGTGTCCTACAAATTGGATGGTGTGACAGGCAGGTCCGCCACCCCCAATATGTTCGAATAACGGGGTATACATTGGTGCACTAAAATAACCGTTACTTTGTGCGATTGAGTGTATTCACGATAAAAACAATATTATTATTCTTTTACGAACTAAAGGTTGAAGAAATGAGATCTATAATATGTTTAAATGTTGTGTTTCATTGAAATAAGAAAACATTTTTCTAATTTATAAATGAAAATTATACATTGACATGTACAGAGCGTATTTTATATTGAACCACTGAATTTGTAGGAAAGGTGGCCATCAAATTATACATACCATTATTAATTAACAGCATAAAAATCAGCTTGTTACTAATAACTATGTATACCCCGTTATTTGAACACCTTGGGGTGGGGAACTTGCCTGTCACACCACCCATTTTGTAGGACACAAGTTTTTTGAAGTATTTATTACTTTATCTATCAATTTAACTTACAAATTAACTGTTACTGATAAAATTTTCGCTATCGTCAAACAAACAAGTTACTCTCTTACGCGCTTCGCTAGTCACTATCATCGAGAATTTTCGCGAGAGAAAAGTTAGGCATCTCGTCGAAAGGAAGCTACTGACCAAAACTTAGCCAGTCACTAATCATTAAAAAAAACCGTGTTGTACTGTGAACTATTCTCTTATGTGTAAAAGATTCTTCTGGATTATTTTTAATGATTTCGCAAATAAGTAAGATCCATAAAAACTGTGACTATAAATCCGAAGGATTATATTATTATTATATAAACCGAAAGGATATTGCCTTATCTACGAATGCTCTAAGAAAAATATTCAACTTAGTGAAACTCACCGGTGGATTTGTTAACAATTGTATCGCCATACTCAAACATTTTAAATTCAATGCAGCATTAAAATGATCCTCTTGTTCAGCACCACTGTTATCCACAAAAAGTGCCGTGATAGCTGGTGAATTTGATTGACAATGTATTGACGATTGTCGTGACTGAGTTTTCTTAGTCAAATCATCTTCCTCCGAGAATGTTAATGGACTACCGCCCCCGGATGAACTACCACCACATGTGGCTGCGTCAGTTGAACCACGTTTTGATGTATTCGATGAACGTTGTCCATTTGTTGTCAACAAAAAATTACTACTGAATGGACACGCCATTATTTCCGAACTTTTTGTTTGTTTTTAATCAAAATTTAGTTTAGTTTTGAAATGTTGTGTGGTCAATTTTCACTTGTTGCTTAAGTCATTGTCATTGTTTTCGGTCGCACTTTTTTTAAACGGTTTTTAATCGAGCTATATATTAAATTTTAGTAATTAATTAAGGTTTTAATGTAATTTCGTTGTTATCAGATCCTTGAAAGTAACATGAATTAAAATGGGATAACACATGAATATATATGAACTTTAATAACCAACCCTTTTTGGGGGAGGAGAATGAAATTTTATTTAGGTATATTTTATAATATTATCTTTATAAAATAATCGTTTGAATGTCTCCTCTAATTTCATTTACCTTTATATAAATTAAATTATAAATATTCTAAACATAACGAGTATCCTTTAAATGTCATTGAAAGTACTCATTATTTTTAGATAATTGTTTTCTATAAGAAAATTTGGAATTAATTAAGTTTTTTTAACAAAACTCTGTAAAATGAATATTAGATTAATAGAAGAGGAAAAAACTGAAGAGTTTAGTACAAACAGCCCATATATTCTTATGTTTTTCTCAAATTAATTAAAGTATATAGAATTTAAAGATCAGATTTAATATATTAACAAAATAGAATAGAAAATAGAAAACACTTTAAAAATAATAAAATAATTTATGACAAAAATTTATATTACCAAATAAAGTTATTAATTCACGTAAATTATGTCACATAGTTTCTGCCAAAGTCACAAATTTAGTGTCACGATTTGTTTAAACGATAGTTTGGCGCCCGTTTAATTAACCAAAAATTATTAAGCACATCACTGCAATAAAAAATTATAAATTGTTTTTATTTTTTATCGATAGATGATTAGATTGGATAATTAATTGTGCGTTTAAAGTTTGCATATAATATGTATAGTATGTGTTGTATGTGTCTAGATTTATTTAGAAATACGTTTTCTAGATTTCGATATTAGAAAATCCCCGACGTTGTAAACATCGTTACACTTACTGATACACTGAATATGTTTCGATCACTATATGCTGTATACATATATACATAACAAAATTTCGTATATATGTTATATATATATATATAGAAGGCGTTACTCGTTGGTTGCTTTTACGATAGGATTTGGACGTTCGTTCGGGTATACAGAGAGAAAGCCTTATTTATAGAATACATGCGCTCTAAAGTACAGTAAAATTGTTATATTTGTGTGAGCTTTTGTATATATTACAACTACGCATCCACGTTATACTTACATATATAGGTTTATAGGTATATGTATATATGATTTTAACATTTTGTTCACATCCGTTTATTCTTCAGGTCGGCTGTTCAAATTGTTAAAGTCTGTATTTAATAATAATAATAATCATAACTATTTGTCTGTCTGTATAATTTACGAGTATATGGTCGACTGTTTTTTTTTTTTTTTTTTTTTTTTTTTATGAGTTTTACGTTTGCATTTTTACGTTAATCAAAATGTATGCCAGCCGATTATTGTAGATTGTAGAATAGCTAGAAAATATGTGGACAAAGATCACTCGTAAATATATTTTTCTTAAGAATTTGATGATTCTCTTTGACATCAAATGCTTGATATGAAAAATCATACATATCTAGGATCAATCGAACCCATGACCTCAGGCATTCTACTTAATTAATTAAACGATAGTGGTCAAATGCTAAACACCGTGATCACTGGGAAAAAGTACCGCGGTAAGAGCTCGGGAAGGTACTGCTTCAGAGTCCAAAAAAAAAAGAGCCTCAGTGTATCTCTCGATACACTGAGAACCTCTGGGTTACAGCAGATACAGGATATTCGGTGCATCTCTCCCCGAATATATGACCTTCGGGAGGACCTGATAAGCAAGCTCCAGGTTATTGCCAACATATGGGAGAAGCGAGTCTCATCGGACTGAGGCAAAAGGGGGACCATAAGGTCGAAGTGCAATAGTTTTTACCCCGATATTAATCAATCAATCAAAGCTAGCCACTTTCGATTGTTTAATATAACCGTAAGTACACTAACAATCATTAGGTAGATAGTTATTAGGTATAGACTCTAGTTTACAAAGACAATTAATCCGAGATCTGATGTTGTTACAAGCAACATCGCTATTCGGATATCATCACAAATTATACCTGTGATTTATTATTTTATTTTCGTACCAACAATATTTTCATTCATTGTTGTGAACAGTTCTTTGATATTTTATTGTTTTGTGAAATAATCTCTGATAATAGGATTATTTTTAATCTTATTGGACTTTACTTTACAAAGGAATTAAATTCAAAATTTGACTGTAAACTAAAATATATTTTTTGGGTGTAGCTAGTGCAATCATCAAATACTTTTATTTTACTCAGGCATTTCAAAAATTTTTATTTTTTTTAACTAATGATTTTTTCTTCTGTTTTTTAGATTGGCGGAAAATCATACCATGGCGTCCACCGCCGGCAAGGCGGTGGAAGAAATGCAGAAAAGAACACCAACACCAATGGACGAGGACTTCCAGGTGCAACGTGGGAAAAAGCGACCTAGACGTGTGGGGAATCAGCAAGTGATTTCCAAAAAAGTTCAAATTGAACTTAAAAATTCCTTCTCCGTCCTTAAGGACGTGAACGAGCCTGCGTCAGCAACTCCACCCAAACCGAAGAAGCCAAAACCCATTGTTGTTCACATGGGTTTAACCAACTTCGAAAAAGTGGAGGCAGTCATAAAAGCGGCAGCTCGTAGCACTGTCCGTTTCACTTTTGGGCCAAAGACTATCAGTGTCCATTGCGAAACGGACAGCGATTACACTAAAACGAAAGAGAAACTGGAAGAAATCCAGTTTCCATTCCATTCATATGGAACAAAAGAGGACCACGAGCCAAAGTACGTGGTCCATGGAACGATGCGCCACCATAATGATGACATGGTGGCCGCAGATTTAAAACGGCAGGGCCTTAAGCCAAATAAGGTCCAGCTATTGTCAAAGGCGGGAGACGAGAGTATACGAGTCTCTCGTCTAATAAAATTCGAAAAGGGGACGCAAGCTAAAAGCATCCTCAACATACGGTGGTTATGTGGCGTGCCTGTAACCACCCAACGTTTCGAAAATAAAAGAGGGGCCATCCAATGTTACAGATGTCAGTCCTACGGGCACGGATCACGGTTCTGTCGTGGGGTTCAACGCTGCGTGAAGTGTGGCGAAAACCATGCTTCACAGGCTTGTGGGCTCCAGAGGTCGGAACCGGCGAAGTGTTGTAATTGCAGCGCTTCCCATCCAGCCAGTGCCATGAACTGTCCCGAAAGGCTGGCATATGTGACAAAAATGGCTCCGAGAAGACCCAGCGGCAGCAGAGGAGCGAAGCGCAATGCTGCTCCGGGCGAACCCCTTCGGCGCCCACCCCCCACGTCTTAGAAAAGAGGTCAACGAGCCAAGCAGAGGTCCAGCAGCGGGGAGCAGTACATCATCGGCAGCAGCAACATCATCGAAGAAGTTTGTCCCGGCCCCAACTCCAACCGCAAATCCGTGGACAATGAAGAGAGCATCGGAAAAGGAGGTAATAGATATTTTGAGTACCACCCCCATTTCACCCCATAACCCCTTCTTAATTGAAGCCCTCGAAAGACCTCCATCGTCTCCAACTCCATTGGAGTCTGATGCAGGAACTAAATCGACTTTCGACTTCATGACCCTCCTGAAACTCAGGATCGAAGTGGAGAATGCATGGAAATCGTGCAAATCTGATTCAGAAAAACTTCTTGTGTTTTTCAGGATGACATCTCATCTCTTTGAAAATGGCGTCCCATCCCTTTTCTAGATCCAACATCCGATTTCTACAATGGAACTCTCAAAGTATCCATCGCAAACTTCCCGAGCTTCACTCATTTCTTCAACAGCATCAGATCCAAGTGGCTGCCATCAGCGAAACTTGGTTAAAGCCGGACAAGAGAGGTCAAATTCCTGGGTACTACACCTATCGCCGTGACCGTGCCACCAGAAATGGGGGCGGGGTTGCCCTATACGTTCGACACGATGTCCAACACTCTCTCTTGCCTCCCGAAGACGGTGATATCGAAGCCGTCTCCATTCTAATTTCGGCAAATTGTGGTAATTATAAAGTCACATCTCTATATAATCCCACCGATAGACTTTTACAGGGAAAAGATATTGACCGCATTTTAAGGACACATGATCGCGCTGTGATCATGGGTGATTTTAATGCTCGCCATATGTCTTGGAACTGTATGTCTAACAATGCTAGCGGGACCCCACTTACTATCCTGATGCTGCCCACCGCCCTCCTCAGACCATTGACTTAACGATACTCAAGAATTGTAACCTCCTGTCGGACCAAGATGTTCACTTGGATTTGCAAAGCGATCATCGCCCAATCACCTTCACCCTAGGTGAAATGAGGGGCGCTGCTACCTTGCGGACCCGGTTGAGCTTTGAGAAAGCGGATTGGAAACTTTTCAAACAGTATCTTAACGCCGAAACTTTGATCACTCCGCAGATCAAAACAACCGATCAAATAGATTTGGAGGTTAGTAAACTGACGAGGAATCTCGTAGCTGCTACCGAAAAATTTATACCTAGGAAAACTCGATCCATCGGCTTTCAACTTAAATTAGATGATGACACACTACGACTCATACGGACTCGGAACAAATTGCGTAAATATTGGCAAAGAGTTAGGTTGCCTGAGCTTCATGACGCCATGAAGCGAATGTCAGCTGATATTCGAGAAAAAGTCACGCGCACCAGAGATGAAATGTGAGATGAGAGGATTTCAGCTCTGACCACTCGTGACAATAGTGTTTGGACAATTGCGAGAAGTTTGCGTAAACGTTCCAATAGGCTGCCCCCTTTACTGTCGGAAAATGGGTATCTCTACCCAGATTCAGACAAAGCTCAACTTCTCGCTGATACCTTCTCTAAGGCGCACAGCTTAACCGATGGCGACGAATATCACGACGAAGAAACGGCCCGTGTGGTATCCGAATCTTTGGAAAATATTCGCTCTTCCGTCATTAACCCAATCGATGTCGAATGCATGTCACCCCAGGAGGTTTCAAACATTTTAAGGAAACTTAAGTGTAGGAAGGCTCCCGGTGATGATGGAATAACTTATGTTGTTCTCCGTTATCTTCCTCGGAAGATGGTTGTTCAGCTCAGTTATATCTATACTGCGTGCTTGAGACTTGGTTATTTTCCTGACATTTGGAAGGCTGCCAAAGTGCTAGCCCTTCCGAAACCGAGAAAACAACTCAAGTTGCCTTCAAGTTACCGACCCATCAGCTTGCTGCCATCTCTCATCAAGGTCATGGAGAAAGTAGTTTTGAACCGGCTGCAGTCGCATGAAAATATCCACGGACAACTAATTCCCCAACAGTTTGGTTTCAGATCGAACCACTCAACAGTGAGTCAGCTTCACCGGCTCACTGACCATATTTATTCTGGATTTAACTGGAATAAATCCACAGGCATGGTCCTTTTGGACATCGAAAAGGCTTTCGATACGGTTTGGCACGATGGACTCATCCACAAACTTTCCAAATTCAACATACCTACCTACATCCAGAAATTCCTGATTTCCTACTTATCGAACCGAAAATCCCGAATTCATCTCCAACAAAGCACATCGAACCAATATTGTGTCAAGGCTGGTGTACCTCAAGGCTCCGTGCTTGGACCCCGCCTCTTCTTATATTTTATAAACGACATCCCGAAGGATCGAGCAACCGAAACGGCCCTCTTCGCTGACGACACAGCACTCTACTGTACTTCCTGGCAGCCGAAACTTATCTCGAGCTACCTCCAATCCCGCCTATCCACGCTTGAAAGCTATTTCAAGAAGTGGAAAATCAAAATTAATCCTACGAAGACTCAGTCCGTCTTGTTCACAAAGAAGAATAAATTTTCTTCTTACCCACTTGAATTGAAGATGTTTAACACTGAAATCCAACAGACTCAAAGTGTTGAATACCTGGGAGTAACCCTTCAAAGGCAGTTGAATTGGACGCAGAACGTTAAAAAACGTCTTGCTCTTGGAAACGCATCCTTTGCTGGGTTGTACCCACTACTCAACTCTAGGAGTAGGTTGGACGAACGTCTGAAACATCGACTTTTCAAGTCATGTATCCGGCCCGTACTCACGTACGCTGCACCAATCTGGTCGAACGCTGCTCCTTCGCAGCTTGCGAAAATGCAAAAATTTCTAAATCGTTGTCTTCGGACGATTTTGAAAGTCCCTCTTCGATACCCGACTGAAGCACTCCACAGAGAAACTGGGCACCCCACAATCCAAACCTTCATCCAAACCATTTCGAAATCCTATTTCCAATCATCCCGCAAAAATCCTTTCCCGGAAATCAATGAACTGGGCCAATTTGACCCGCGTACGTTGCTTTTCAGGAAACAATACCGCATGCCACATGATGTCGATTACAACTGATTCGGTGTAATCTAAATTGTAAATATTTTCTTTAAGGTCTAGTTTTAGGGACGGCTTATCCGTCCAACTTAGGTTAATATTAGACATCAATGGTTTTTTTTTTTATAAGATTTTTCCATTTAAGAAACGATGTAAAATGTTTATAGATTTCGATGTATTTATTTAATAAGATGATATATTATAGGTAAAGCTTAGGCTAGGTACTATAGATTCTAAGACGTTTTGTATTATAACTTCAAAAAAGGACGATATTAATAAATAATTTTCAAATTCAAGACAATTAATAAGTATGTTAATAGTAAATAAACAAATTAATAATACATCGGTATCAAAAGATAGTGAACGATCCTATGCTTTTCCCCTACCATAACGTCTAAGGTAGCTCAGAGACAGAACGTTGGTTTGAAATCCCGCAGAGGTCATGGGTTTCATTCATACCCTAGATGTGTATGACTTTTCGTATCAAGCAATTTAAGAATGTTATCAATGTTCAGACATATTACTTAAATGTCAAATTAAGTTAACGCTAGTAACTTTCGTTGGTACAATATAACCGAAAGACAACCACAGTAACAAGGGATATAAATAGACGATAGTTTATAAAAAATAAAAATGAATTTGATCACCGATTGTGAGTGAGATATCTGCAATCAATGTTGACATAAAACCCACGATATACATAAACGGTTTACGCAAACCATATTTTTTTATAAGACAAAAAAATTTTCGTGCCAACTGAGACCCTATGTTTTTAAAAACGTCACATCTTGGAGTTATTAGGAATCTACAAGATTTCATTTGTAAAAATGAATAAATCTTTACTCCCAGTAATATGAGAGTAGATAGATAGACAGATTGTAGAGGCTGCCCTGAACGGGCTACACTTCGACCATTAGGTATGCAGCTGCAGCCAACTATGATAGGAACTATGCCGATATTCATCTGGAATTCATGAAGGAAACTGTATCAAATCTTCTCAAGCATAGCCGGTTACTTCGTTGGTGCCCATACGCCGACAGTTTAGTCAATTAACCACCCGTTTTTTTTTCTTAATAATTGACAAACTGCCGATGTCGGGATTCGACCGCATAACCTCCCAGTTTCCGAGTAGGCATACTTCGCAGCCATAACGCCTTAGACCGCTCGGCCACTTGGACTGGTAATATGGGAGTAAAATAAAATACTTACGATTTCCACGACTACAGTTTTTTCGGTAGCCATGAGTACGAGTTTTTTTGCAACAGGTTATTCCGTCAAAATGCATTTCCTACAGAAGATTAATTTGTATCGTAAGCACAGTAAATTATGATTTATAGAATTTTAGAACTGAATACCATTTAGAAAAAGTGTTCAGATCACCTTCTAGATTCAATTGTTTGAACATTTCGTACCCAAACTGCGTGAATTCGCTTATAAAGTCGTATTTATCAAAAAGTATACTAACTACAATTTTAAGGAGTGTTTACCTGTTTTCATGTAAGAATTTTCTTTTAAAACACGTTCAAATCAGAATTTTGTGATTTCAGAACATATTTGACAATTAAAAAACAAACCTTTAGAATGAAATAATCTATAATTACTTTTCAGAAGGTTGTTAAGGGATGTTTAAACGTTAGTTGAGAATTTTAGTATACCTAAAAAATCCATTTTTAAGAATATTTATCAGCCTTAAAAACGGTCGTCTTTGCGTTTTTTCAAACATTAAATTATTTAACACAGAAACGGTCAAGTTAACTGTCAATAACTCAATTCGGGTCTAAATTTATATCGGCCATTCAGGTTGGTAAAAAAATGGAACCAGATTTTCGCAGGGCAAAATCTTTATTCTTTTTCAGGGCATGCCCCAAACGTAAATATACAAAAAAAATCGAATAGGAATTTTTTTTAAATTAATTATAAAATATAATTTATAAGATAGCTCAAAAGGGGTTTGTTTGTAATCTTACAAAATGTCCCTTCTCATGCTACTACCATCTTAAATGGTAATTTTTATCAGTCAAATCAATACAAAATAATGTTTCCATCTTCATCATGAGATTATATACCAGAATATTCATATAAAACACGTTTCATGATTAAATAAAGATACAAAAATAAAAAAATTTAATATATATAATGTTGCCTTAAGGGTATTTACAACGTTTTACATTTGATACCGAGTGAATCAACAGGAATGTACCATAACACATAAAAATAGCAGGAATAAGATCAAAAATGAAAACCTCTAAAAACCTAGTAATTAAAATAGGAATACTAATACTAGACCAGGGCCAAACATATTTGAGAGAATAAATTTTCTTAACAGTATGTGGTTGGTCGCAATATTTAGTATAAATTATAAGTAAATGAAAAAAATATGAAGAGAACTTGGAGAAAGTTCCGGAAGAGGAGCGGGCGTAGGGAAATAGTCGTAAATAGAGATTTTTACGATTTCCGGCTAAACAACACCTCCTACCGGAAAAAATTAAATGTAAAAGTTGTAGATAATTAAAATATGTACAACTTTTGTATTTACCAATTTCCAACATGTTTTTAGTTTTGTTTTTAGTTTTTTACTGCAACAAAAATGACTCGATTTCGATGAAAATCACTGAAAATATAGATTTTTATGTGTTAAACAAGCAGTAATTTTTTGAAGGGAAATATTCATATTTGTATTTTTTACGATTTACATTTGTAAAAAAAGCCGAATTTTCAAACAAAAAATTTGGTTAGTAAAATTTCGAATTTTAAAATTTACCAGTGCTCATTTTTTTCTTTGCAACCTCAACTTAACGATGATATAAATAAAAAATATTGTTTGTATGAAAAAATATTGTTTAAAACGCGAAAATTCAAAAAATGATTTTTTCAAGAAAAATTTTTCAATTAATATATGTTGGATATTTCGAATTTAATTCAACAATTACAATAACGACGTTTCATAACTAGGCTTTACTAGGAGCCGGGCCTTATTAGGTGACAGTATATATAGTGAGAGTACTCACAGAAATTTTGTGGCAGTTTGATTTATATACATTAGAATAAAGGTTGACTAACGTGAAATTAATCAACGACTTCTTTCTCAAGTTTTATGTGAAGAATACTTTAGTGCAGTGCGTTTTTTCTGACTCAGGCCGAATAATATGTACACAAGTTCTTTAATAAAACATTTTCTTGAATGTAGTATATAAAAATTTTATTGCATATATAATGACGAAAAATAAACACGACTCCCATTTAAAGAAACAACATCCACAGAATATCGAATAAAAGAGTATAAAATCGTATAAAGAGCACATATTTCGAACTATTAGTCAAACCGGCAAACTTATAAGTTTTTTGGTTTTTTTTTAAATCCAATTTACAATATTTACTCATCTTGGTTCAAATCGATGACTAGAAATATTTTGTCATTTTTTCAATCTTTTCTTAGGGGAAAAAAGTAAAAAGTAAGAAAATCGAAAAATAATTATTTATTTCGATTTGGATGAAATTCACTATATATTGAAAATTGGGTCACAAAAAATACGAAAGGAAAAAAGTTAAGAAAATCGAAAAATAATTGTTTATTTCGATTTGGATGAAATTCACTATATATTGAAAATTGGGTCACAAAAAATACGAAAGTAGTGTAAATTTGATGATTTGTTGAACTTAAGTTTCAAATTTTGCCCCAATTCCTAAAACAATTATTTGTATTTTTAACCCGACTTCAAAAAGGAGGATGGTGCTCAATTCGTCTGTATGTTGGTTTTTTTTTAATGTGTGTCTCCTCAGAACTCTGTCATTTATGAACCGATTTGGAATTTTTGTTTTTTGTTTTAAAGGGTATGACTTCCGATTGGTCCCATTGTCACCAAATCGCATTCTGATAAGGGGATCCCGTGGAAATCGAGGAAAATCCTCATTTTATATGTGATCAGCGATTTCTGCGAAATGTTTTTGTTTTTTTAAAAGGGTATACTCATTCATAATGGAAAAATAAGAAACATTTTTTAAAAACCAATTTCAAATAAAAAAATTTTTTACAAAAAAAAACCGACCCGAAAAAAAATATATAAACAAAAAAAAAAAAAAATACATGTAAAAAAAACTGATAAAAATAATCTGCTATGAAAAAATACACTAAAAAAAAAAAAAAGGGGATCAAAAAAATGTGTTATAAACAAATGCACAAAAATAAGTAAGTCGTTTAGTAGGTCTACCCATATTCAGACAAATAAAATCAGTTATAGAACTCCAAAGAAGTCACTAAAAAGCGAGAAATAAAAAAAATTTTGACAAAATGGAAACCCGACTTCAAAAATCAAATATTCTAAAACCAAAAATGCACTAAAAAGTAGAAAAATAATTGCATATTCTTGTGTCAATTTTAGTTCACCTAAGCAAAAATTTTTAAATATATATGTAGAAATTATTGTTATTTTTGGAGGCGGTTATTTTTGTTGTAATTATGACATTTCAAAAAGTATTGATGAATTGCGTAAGAAGATCTCTAGTTTTTAGAATGGTCTCTAACCTCTTTTTATTTTTGTGTGTGAAGATACATGAGATTCACAAAATGAAAATTGTAGGAATATATTATGTATATGAGTAAATATTTGTATTTTGAAAATAATTACTTAATTGTAAAATTAATTTTTTATTAAAAAAGGAAATAACACAATTTTGAGATATAAATATACTCAAAACTGACATTTATTTTTGCAAGAATGTCATAATGTTATTTAAACAGTTTGTTATTTAAACATACTATGACAGTCTTTACCAAAAACACAAAAACTTTTTAACGAATTAAAATCATTTTTCATAAATAAAAAATGGTTTATGTGAATGGTTTAATTAAAACATTGATTTTCTTTCAAAATTAAATTACACTAAAAAGTAGAAAGTAATGTTTATTTAATGATTACAACAGATTAGAAAAATTTTCAATATGTTTAAAAAGAAAAACATTGAGCCCTAATAATATTGCTTTTTATTATGAGCGCCAAATCATTTTTTTAAATAAATGTTGAAGATTATTCTAATCATCTTATAATCACTGAATAAACATTATTTTCTACTTTTAATTACAATATGGTTTTTGTAGAAAAATAATTAAAAAAAATTAAAAATAATATAAAATAATTTTTTATTTAAATTATTATTTTTACTTTTGAATAATACAATTTAATATTTTTCTAAATGCTTCCGCTATTTCCTAGTATAATTATCAGCCAATTAATATAAATTTACTTCTCAACAATTAAAAGTTATCCATATCTGTATTATATTCTTTTCTGCGCGTTGACAATAAGGTAGTCATAAGGTTTTGTAATCTCTGTACTATTTGGTTTTATTATTCCATGTTTTTTACTCTCTTCCATTAATTGGTCAATAAATTCATTTCGATGAGATTCCGGTATACGGTCAAGAAATGGATTAACAGCTTTTATGAAATCTTCAAAATTAAAATTTATTTCATAAAATGGTTGTTTGTAAGAATTTTTGTATGGTCGATTTTGCACATTGGAGTGGATGTCGGATGGGAATTACAGTACCGCCGATAAAAACAATAAATGATTTCCTTATAATGTTAAGGTACGCCTCTGCCTATTCATAATTTCATAGATAACTAACAACTTAAGGTAATCTACTCAACACTGTATAAGTCAAAACAACATCGGTATTTTTATATGAACTTATAGTATCATTTTATACGGAAAAGACTATTTTTATTTGAAATATTAAAAAAACAATTGTGCGTGTCAGCTTCGATGCGCCAAGAGTTTACTCTTGTAAGTTATTTAATTTTGGAATATTCTGCTTAGATGGCGCTAACAGAATAATACATGTGCTGTCATCTATTGTCAGTTTCTCATATTACTATGTTACGAAAACTTAGTTAATTTTAAAGTATTCTGCTTAAATGACGCTAACATTAATTCATTTATAAAAATTTCAATATAAATTTAGGTAGGACTAAACATAACAATTTAAAAAAAATCGAAATTTTTATTTTTATTTTTTCGACTCTTGAAACCTTTAAAAATCACCTCCCACAAGGATTTTTAAAAATTCCTCGATTTTCGCGGTATAAAACGATATTAGGCGAGCGCGTCCTCGCCTAATGCGGTAAGGACCTTGCATTACCGTAGATGTTTTTTAAATTCGTATTTTTAAATGCGGAAAGCATCAATAATGAATATTTTAATATCATTACAATGCATAAATTTTCGATTGATATAAATAAGTCTTCATTTTACTTACAACGATAAAAACCACTATATTACCATTTAAAAAAAACCAATTTTGTAATAAAATATGTTTTATAATAAAATATAAAAGCACACAATTTCGAAGTAAGGCAAAAAAAAATTTTAAAAATATGCTTTTATTTCCGAGTTTTTCTCAGAAAATCCCCTTAATCCGACAACACTTTCCAAAATGTAATAATTTGTTATAAGCCCGAAGGTGCAAACTGCGACACAAGAACGTTTTCTTCTATACTTACTTGTCCAAGATACTAAATCTTTGAACACAAATGTCCGTTTTTCAGATTGACATAAATTCACTTCAAATCCAATACTTTCTAATAGTTGTTTATGACCTCTTTCGATATTCAAGTTGTTATGATATGTACATATATAATTCGTATAATCCATCATATATGATTTCCATTTATCCATTTTTGAAACTGTTTCATACATCGAATATACTGGACTACTTGCTACATATGCTACAAGTATATCTCCGTTTGGTTTCAGTGAATCATATATATTTTGAAATGCTTGTCTACAAATCATTTTATTGCAATACGAAACAAAACAAAAAAACTAATATTAATAGTTCATCGAAAATATTTCTAAACAAAATTGATATTTTTTGGCAAAATTATTGTGTAGGTAGTCTTTTTTGCATACTCCAGTTATACTACTGAAAATTAGGGAAAGTATCCCAGAGCTACTTATATGAAAAAATGCTTCTTAACGCATGAAGTCGAAGTGTTTTGTTGGTATTGAAATACGAAAAGCTTAAATGAATTTTTTCGCAAATTTTTATGGTTACACCAGTTATTTGACGCCATTTTTTCAATTTTTACTCTACATGTCGTTATAAGTACACTTGCCTGCATGTAGCAGTAGTAGTAGACGAGGGGAGTTTTGTGCCTGGCAAGATGGTCTTTCTAGGCTTCTTTTAGCGACCCCTAAAGGACAAGGAATTTGTATGTAGGCTGGGAATTGGTAAGTTGGGCAACTGCAGCCGACCTTGATCATCTGGAGTTTGTGGAAGGAAACTGCAGAAAACCTTCACAAGCATAGCCGATTACTTTCGTTCTTGTCCATACACGGACCACTTAGTCAATTAACCACCCCATTAATTTTTTTTGACTATTAATTTAATTGACAAACTGCCGCCGTTGGGAATCGAGCCAGCAAACCAGTTCCGAGTAGAGTACATTATCCAACTTGACCATTCAGATTAGTACAATGCATTAAAATTTACCTAAACAGAATAAAAACGTTCCTAATATGTTTGTTGGGGCCTGTAGTAATAACAAAAACTGTGATAGGTATACAGAGTGAATCTAACCTGCCGCATAATAGCACACGCCTCCACTTCCTTCCACGATCCTCCCATTCTTCAACAACATCCAATCGTGTGTTTAAACAACCAATTATGTTGTTTACATATTGTGCTGTTGGATGTTTACATAATGTGTGTTTAAACATCGTAATATTGTATACTCCTTGCCTTACTTTTTTGGTCTGTTTCAAATTGTACACTCTTAAACTATATTATATATATATATATATATATATATATATATATATATATATATATATATATATATATATAAACTTAAGTAAAATGAGTAGTCAGACGTAAACGTCACTTCAAATTTGAAGTTTTTCATTCCAGAACCTATGGGATCCGAAACATATATATATAAAATATTCTACCCGTATGCCGTTCAGATTTTTTTCTCAAAATCCATGTGTCCGATCGGGATGGGCATTTGAAAGTAGCTTTAGTAATATTGTTAACCAGTACTAACATGTTAAGGAGGGTGTCCAGCCGAGGAAAACCGTTGCCTTTTCCTCATAATAATTGAATCTTAATAGGTAGGTCCTATAGTTACCGTGAAAAAGGATGGTTAAAAAATTTTTCTGAAGTTTCTTCGGCATTATGGCATGAAACTGGTTATAAATTTGTAGACGAAATCTGGTGTTCAATCTAAGCCTTAAAACTAATACAATCCTTGAAGCAATCGCAATAACCATGCATTTGCGACCCCGCCGTCAACGGTCGACATATCGCATTTAGTTTTTCCAACCCTTTAGCAATTGATGCGTGACAAAACCTAGAACCTAATCTCCCTTAATAAACTTTATTTTATTCTTTGGCCATTTACTTGGCAACTTGGCTGCCAAGTAGCCGCGCTTGTAAAGGCATTGTATGTACTTGGAGCTGGGAGGTTATGGATTCGAATCCCGACATCACCATTGTCAATTATTTTAAAAAAAAAGCGGGGGCAGTTAATTGACTAAACTGTCTGCGTATGGACAAGAACGAATTAACCGGCTATGCTTGTGAAGGTTTTCTGCAGTTTCCTTCCCGAACTCCAGATGAGTATCGGCATAGTTCCTAGCAAAGTCGGCTGCAGCCGCACATCCTACCAATTCCTAGTCTTCACACAAAATCACTTGTCCTCCACTAACATCCTCACATCCTTAGGCATCACATTGGACCGTATGGTCAAATTGTGTTCCGTTCAGGACAGGCTCTACAATCTATCTATCTGTTGGCAGGGGAGTGTACATAACATTTTTTTGCTAAAAGGACATTAGGGAGAAGATAAACGGAGGCAAAACTAGTTACTTTAAATAAGAAATAACATAAAATAACTTTTAGAAGTGAATGTACCCTTATTTAAATAAACAAATCGTCTATCTTTCTCTTTCTATAGCATAAACGTATAAGTGAGTTTATTTATAATTTTTTTCCACAGCAACCGTTTGATGAATCTTAATAAAAAAAATTCAAAATTGTTTCTAGATAATTGTTTTTTAATGGCCATTGAAATGAGCTTAATCTACTGACTGATCAAATCTCCATAAAAACACATGTAAAATTACAGTTTCTTTAATTGCAATTACTTTTAAACGGCTTAGTAAACTCCCAGTAGCTTTAGCATTAAGTGAGGAACATTTTACTAAATATTCGTTCGTTACGTAGCGTTGTCGATATACCTTTCTAACATCATTAAGCAACGAATAAAAAAATTAAAATGTAGGTACCTCTGATCTTGAATCCAATTTAAACAATTAAATGAAAAAACATGATCAAATTTTCCAATAAATTGTTCGGGTAATGATTTTGCACTAATATCCAAATGTTGAAATTTTAATTTTGGATGATGAAAATGAGTGGAAGCATATTTTAACATTTTGTCTGCTATATCTGTACTAATTATTAGCTCAAAATTTTCTGGCATATTATTTAGTAAAACTTCAAATGTTACACCACCTTCACCGCAACCAACATCCAATGAAATATCACCACCATTTGGTAACCATTTAATATTTGAAAAATATGTATCAATCAAATACTTTGCATCATATCTTTGCATTGAATTCGAAGTTGAGTATAAATTTGGATTGTTCATATTTTTTTGTTAATACAATAAAAATTAAACGGAATTTTTTTTAAATATACGAAATAAAAACAATTGTTAAAATTCACATAATTTTTTAAAAATTACCAGTATTATATTTGATCCGACAAAAAACATAAATGTGAGAAGGACCCAAAAACAATGTTAGTGCTTAAATTTAGTAGTCCGACGCACGACCATGCTGTGTGATAAGCAAACTATATCATAATAAATTTTATTAAAAACAAATGCGTTTTGGTTGATAGCATCAATAAGATACTATGAATTAAATAAAATACTTATTTATTAATATAATAAATGATACCAGGTCTCAAATAATTTATTTTCCAATGCTCCAATTTTTATATTAAAATTTTAATATGAATAATTTTTATTTCTGTCTTTTGCTAGCCAAAAACAATTAAGGTCGCTCGCTCCTGATAGTCACAGACAAAAGTATACAATAGTAACTTAAATACAGCTGTGATAATTGTACTTTATATCTAGTATGACACATATGGAGCTTTAACATTTATGTTACAATGTACTATGGGCCACAAAAGTGGGGCTCATTCTTCAAAATTTAATGGTTGATTTGTGCCTTATTCATTCGGTTTTTGGGAAAATGTTTCGAAGAAAATTTGTTAGTATATTTATAAGGTATAACTTTTATCCGAAGCTTTTATACCAAATCTGACTTAATACGACACAAATCTATTGTAAAATTTTGAAAAATCAACGCTACTTTAGTGATCCATTGTACTATGTTTTGTACAATGCCAAACTTGTGTTGACTGTGATTATTCATTATTCTCGGTGTCGCAGTTGCAAATTAATAGAATTTGTTTTTGAATAAAATATATTGATAAGTTTAAATATCCGGTATATACTGAGGTTATGTTGTTCACTTGTTCGCCATTTCTATCTCTTACGGTTTCAAAGATGGTTATTTTCTGCCCTGGCGGGGAAAACCCGGTACAATTGGTCCATTCACGAACTTGACGTCACTGTTTGCTTCAAGAACTAACAGATTCAGCTCGTTAACTCCTTTTGTTTTTGAGGTATCGTGTTCATAGACAGACAGGTGGATGGGCATGAAAAAAGCTAATAGGTAGGCCATTTTATGAACACCTACACCAAACATTTTTTTCTGTGATCAATATTTTCAATCGTTATAAGATTGGTACTAAGCTTATAATATCCTTGTATATATTATATACATCGGGTATAAAAATAGGGTATGCGCAAACCATTTACGTTTATCGTGTGTATGTTAAAAATCTCAACTTTGAATGCGAATATATTCACAATCGTAAAAAAAATTTTATTCTTTTAATTACATAAAACTTAATGTAATTTTTTAATTTTTTACAAATCATCAATTTCGTGGATATTGAATAAAAAAGAGTTATTGAATGATTGCATAAATTATACATAATTTGAAACAGAACTTCAAAATCATGTCGATATTTTAAATTTAAAGATTGTCACTTGTGCCACCATATTAATAGCAACCTAACATGTTATTCATCACCAAAAATACAGAATTTACAAAGCTATTCAATAGTTCAAAACAGTTAGTAGGCTGGCTGTCAACTTAATCTCCGAAGAATTCCGAATAATCGATAACCATTATTCAATTGTTTTTTATATCAAACAAAGTATTTATACAGTTCCTTTTTTGTAACGGTTGAAACTGTTCATAAAATTAGCCCATTCCGTAAATGAGTCTGCCCGTCTGTCAACACGATGGCTCAAAAACGAAAAGAGTTATCCATCTAAACTTTTTTATGTGTGTTTTAGAGTTAAAAAGTAAGGTCAATTTCGTGTATGGGTAAAATCGGGTCCCGTTTGGGCAATATGGGCATATCTGCCTATTTTTGAAACCGTAAGAGATAGAACAAAAATTGAATAACAAAAAATGTTCCTTTTCGAAAACAAACAACTTTTATAAGAAATAATATTTTATAAATCAGTATATACCGGGTATTTAAGCAATTAACTCAGTTAGTTATTATTTTCATTTTTAGTTTTAAATCAAATTGAATATTAATAATATTAAATTATGTTACATGACTTCGTTGACATCCTGTATATGATTCTGTAAATAACAAAATAAATTAAAATTGAATATTTACTTTTATATCATTCTTGAAAAAAACCTAGAAAAAAATAGACCAATATAAATTATTGCTTGAACCTGTCCGGAAATTACACAATAAGTCAAAATAAATTGTACAATTTCTAGGATTCCGAATCACGAATGATTTTGATATTTTATTTTATTTCTTAAGGTTGACCGGTACAGTTTATTTCATAATAAACAGAAACACTTTTTATATCCAGTATATGTAAATATACAAGGTAGATATATTAAACTGTCATAATAAATTCATGTTCAGGGTTGTAAGGTTACTATAAGTGTGAGAGTGCATTACATAATTTTCACTGTTGTTTAATGTAAAGTTGGCTGTGTCCCTTAGCTGTCGCAGATAAATGAAAAATCATTAAATATGTAGAGGAGATTCTTACAAAGAAAAAATTTGACATCGCTAAAGTATTCGAAATTCCCGCAAATACATGGACCACAATTTTAAAGTCTAAGGATATGTTTTTAGATGAAAGTGTGTTGCCTGGGAATTGGTTTGCGCTTTGGATGCGATTACTGCCACTGGTAGTAAACAGACCACAGTTTATTGCTTTTTCTCTAATCAAAACAAACAAAATGAAAATTAGGCTACCATGACCACAACGTTGATTGTTTAATAAATTTTGATTTATTTTGTGCCAATTTTTTATATTGTGTTTTAAAATAAATTTGAAAGTGCATTCATTACAATGTTTTTTACTTTTAAGCGACTTCAAAATTTTGCAAAAATTTCTTCAAATGTTCATCGATCCTACCTAGTAGATGTCGAAAATCACCATCTGGAAAATTTATATATATATATATATATATATATATATATGGGTATATATATGGGTATATATATGGGTAAAATCGGACAAGGGGAAAGGGGGGTTTAAAAGGAGGGGGAAACACACAATTTGACATATCTCCCTTAATATTCGAAAAATCGAAAAATTTATAAGAAATAAAGTTGAAGGTATTAAGTTTTACTGTGATTTTACTGTAATTTACTCTAAATTTACTGTAATTTTGTAACTTATCATTTTTTCTGTTACACTATTATTTACAGAAATATTGACGGTTTAAGATTGAAACTTATATTCCTTAATATCTCTGTACACATTGGAGTTTGAGCAAAAATGATAAGGTGATGAATTGTAGCAAACATGATTTTATGCAACTTTATTCCTTCGCATGTTTCGATTGTTTTAATATTAAGAGAGATATTTTATATTTTTATTTTCTTCTTTCTTTATGCCCCCCTTTCCCCTTAACGTATTTCATTTATTAGTAAAATTGCCTTGCAAATACTAAAATCATATACGACATTTCATTTTGATCAGACTAAAATTATGACCGCTAGAAAGTGATTTATGTATTCAACGAATTTTTGTTAAGTTTGCTTACCTTGCTAAAACGAATCTAAGACCAACCTATCCTCTATATAACAAACCTCATTGTAACAAATTACTTTGTATAACGAATATTTTCTAATCTCCTTCAGATCTGTTACGTCAAGGTCTCACTATATTTTTATTTAATAACAATATAATTTACAAATGATAACAACAAATTATTACAAAAAATAAGAAAGATTATTACCATTTCAATTAATTGTTTAAATTCATTGTTTATTTTACTACCACACACGTATTGAAAACTGACCTGGTGCGAAATAATTATTTTATTCGTAAATTTTTGATCATTCGAAATTTCAAGTTTTTGATATTTTAAATTTATTGACAAACAATTTATTTCAAAAATTGGTGAATGCAGGTATTTCTATAGAAACCATAAACTATATTATTGATCTAGCCGTCAAAAAACGTTATATCTGCTAGAAAACTGAAATATTTTTAGAACGATTTGGGGTTTTGAACTTCTGATAGATTTTCTGAAGCCGTAAGTAAAATTTCCCTAGGGTCTTCTCTAATCATTATTTGCTATCTTCTATAGTTTTTTCTAAGCAATTGGGACAAATATACAAACAATAAGCCACCCACCCACTCACATACACTCAACACAAATATAATTAGTATTTAAGAAAAATATTTTTTATTTTACTCATGCGTGAATAGTACTATCTTACCGTGCGCTTTTCCGTGCGGTAAATGACTGTTTGCCTATTCAATTATTACCACACTGTTTTGATCTATTGCAAATATTTATTTGCGTGCAGTAAATTTACTTTCCACCCTAGTGCGCAAAGTAAATTTTTCACACTCAAATAAACATCTAAGTAGTCTGGTTATAATTGAATAGCCATATCTATTCTATTAAGTAAACTTTGCGAACTCAAATAAACATTTGAATTTAAATGCGCAAAGTTTACTTTCCGCCCAAGTGAAGAAAGTAATAAGGTAGGTAATGCGGCTGCAGCTGACTTTGATAGGAATTATGCCGATACTCATCTGGAGTTCGTGAAGGAAACTGCAGAAAACCTTCACAAGCATAGCCGGTTACTCGTTCTTGTCCATACGTTAATGTCCACACGTTAATGATTATGGCAGTACTGGCGGCAGTACTGTTTAGTCAATTAATCGCCGTATTAAATTTTAATTGACAAACTGCCCGTGTCGGGATTCGAACCCATAACCTCCCAGTTCCAAGTAGACACAACCTCTTAACAAGCGCAGCTACTTGGCTGATAAATGCAGTATAATATGGAAGAGAGGACCAAGTTTTTTATGAACACCTATACCAAAATATTTTTACTACCAATATTTTCAACCGTTACAAACTCTGGACTACAAATTTAATACACATTACAGCGGTTCAAGACTACATATTTCAATAATTGCTAAAATAAAACACGGAAAACAGTCTTAAAAGATACACTGCTTAAAGACTTTGAAATACTACGATCGGTTTTTGCGGGCTTCTGTAAACGCATGAGAATTATAAACACTTGAAAACTTAACGAACTCAAACTGAAGGATCTGAAGTGTGAAAAATAATCAGGCCGAGTAAGAGAAATGCCGAGGGAAACATTGTAAAGTACTGCCGCCTAACAAGGCCCGATTCCTAATAAAGCAACATTCATGAAAAGTCGTTATTGTAATTGTTGAATTCATCCGAAATATCCAACATAAGCAGAAACATCATTAGACAAAAATGCAACAACACTTTAAGTCGAGTGTGTTTTCGTTTGGACAGCATATCGTTTTTATCAGTAATGTGTCAAATAGACATTCTGCTTATAATATTGAACAATAACTTCTTTGAAATTTTTAATGAATAAAGAATTTTTTTTAATTTTTTTATCCTGAATTTCTGATTTCTGATTCTGAAAATTTTTTTCTTTCAAAACAGAGTATTTTTTAAGTCAAAAGTTGGAAAGGAATGAGTATAAATCAGATTTACAAATCAAAGAATAATTAATCAAATAGTTATTGCATATTGATTTTAATATAATCAAAGAAAAAAATTATTATTTAAAAAAAAAAACATATACATAATTTATTTACATAGATTCAATTTTGTTAAAATAATTTTTATACAAAACAAGTATAACTTTGCTTCAAAACATGTTTTGAAAGCACGAATACAATTTTGTAAATAAGTATTTTTGTTGAAATCGTTACATATTTCATGTATATTATACATATATATATATACATATATATATATATATATATATATATATATATATAGATATATATATATGTATATATATATATATCTATATATATATATATCTATATATATATATATATACAGAACCGGGTACGAAAATGAAAATATGGTTTAAAAGTACAAAAAAAGTATATTAACAGAGCTGCAAACTGTGAACACATTATAATTTAATAATCACAAAAATACTGGTACATTCAAATTAGCTTTAAAAACGGGGTTTCAGGCAGGTTGCTCAGAACCGCTATTTTTTTAAATCTAATTATCTTGACGTCCTGACTAACAGGTTCAAAATTTAATATGTCTATAACAAAAAAGCGTTTTTTGTTTATATCTTTTTTTATCTAGAATTGTCTATATCTTATATCTTTTTTTATTCTAGTTTATAAAATCTAGAAATTACTACATTTTTTTTTAACAATGGCAAAGTATCTATGCCTTTTATATGTAAAAAATAATGTGTCCAATTTTAGCACATTTAGCATGTCACAGATTTTTATAAATACGGTGCATTTTATCTTAGACGAATAAATTTTTTTTTTAATAAAAAGTCTTAAAAATATCTATAATATGAAAAAGAAAATTTTTTTTCAACTGTATTTTTGCCCATTATTTTTCATTTTGTTTATAACGCGCTACAAACGAAATTTAAAAAAAAAAACAGTTAAGAAATTATTTAAATAAACTTTCTTTTCTTTTAACTTCTAGATTATTTATAGATCTTTAGTTTAAAAAAAAAAAAATATATATATATATATATATATATATATAACGAGAGAGAGGCATTAACTTTTAAGAGAGTTATCGTATGTTTTACCTTTTCCTAATTTACTTATAACAAATTAATATTTGTAGGTTCTATAAGCCTTAATCGAAAGCTTTACTATCTTACTATCTTACTATAAACTCCAAAAAAATTTCCGAGCAATATAGTATTTCTATATTGCTCTATAGAAAAGTAGGATAAAATCCGTGGGTATTTAATTAGAAAATAATAATTTTATTATTTATATACAGCGTCATCGATTTTATAAAAACAAGATTGTCGCGGTATCTTGTCTCTCTTTAGTCTTAAAAGGAGAGCTATCGAACCTACAACAGCTTCCGATACTCGACTCAAAAACAAAATATTAATAAAAGTTTTACTTAATATCTGTCAATTGGATAACACGCACTTGAAAAAAAAATTTAAAAAAAAAAAACAAAAAAAAAACTTTATGACAATCAAACCTGACTGATTTTTGCCAACAATTTTTAATTTCTAACTTAGATTATTTTAATCCAACAATGGTTTACTTTTAACTGACTTAATCAAACAATCGCTTTTTTTCAAATTGAGATTATACTCGAACAAATGTCAATTTTAGACTGATCTTAATTGATACAATTAACAATTTCAAAACTGATCTGAAATCGGTTTATTCCTCTTTTTATATAGCTGCCCGGATCATTCTAGAACAGTGTCTGTTTGTACCAAATATTTTAGATGCTTCTAGAAAATTCAGTTATGGTCGTATTTCAGGGGGGTCAGCATTTGATAAAATTTATTAAACGTTATAATTGATTGACTCGGACTTTAACCTACACAATACAATATAAAACAATACCCCGCTTGTTAGAAGTTAGATCAACGCACTGAGCCTAGATTTTTTATTTTATTTAACATTTTTGCATTTTTCGAACTTTGGGAATTTTTTTCTCGAATTCGAATTAACCGATTTTAATGTTCATAGGCTCATTTGTTTAATTTTTTTTATATAGAATTGAATAAGATTCTGTCGTTTATAAAATCTTTAGTTTAAAAAAAGATATAAACAAAAAACGCTTTTTTGTTATAAACTTATTAAATTTTGAACCTGTTAGTCAGGACGTCAAGATAATTAGATTTAAAAAAATAGCGGTTCTGAGCAACCTGCCTGAAACCCCGTTTTTAAAGCTAATTTGAATGTACCAGTATTTTTGTGATTATTAAATTATAATGTGTTCACAGTTTGCAGCTCTGTTAATATACTTTTTTTGTACTTTTAAACCATATTTTCATTTTCGTACCCGGTTCTGTATATATATATATATATATATATATATATATATATATATATACATATATATATATATATATATATATATATATATATATATACATATATGTATATATATATATATATATATATATATATATATCTATATAAATATACATATATATATATCTATATATATTAATATACATATATATATATATATATATATATATATATATATATATATATATATATATATATATATATTTATATGAGGTAGATTGTAAAGTCTGCCCTGGACGGGCTACACTTCGGCCGTAAGGTCCATTGTGATGCCTTAGGATGTGAGGATGTGAGTGGAGTGGATGGAATTTGTGAGTAGACTAGGAATTGGTAGGTAATGCGGCTGCAGCCGACTATGATAGAAACTATGCCGATATTCATCTGGATTTCGTGAAGGAAACTGCAGAAAACCTTCTCAAGCATAGCCGGTTACTTCGTTCTTGTCCATACGCCGACAGTTTAGTCAACCAACCACCCCTTTTTTTTTTATATAATTGGCAAACTGCCGATGTCGGGATTCGAACCCATAACCTCCCAGTTTCCAAGTACTGCATACTGCGCAGGCATGACGCCTTAGACCGCTCGGCTACTTGACTGGTTATATTATAAATATATATATATATATATATATATATATAACCATTAAATAAAATCAATTTTGTATGTTTTATAAAAAAATATAAAAGCACCCAATTCCAAACTATGGCGAAAAAAAACGTTAATAATATGCTTTTATTTCCGAGTTTTATATATATATATATATATATATATATATATATATATATATATATATATATATATATATATTTATATATATATATATATATATATATATATATATATATATATATATATATATTTATAATAGTACATTCACCTCAACAATTGCGTACAGATATGGAATTAATAATGAAATCATGACATTTCAATGAGTATTGATGAACTGCGTAAGTAGACTGATAACCTCTTTTTATTTTATTTTTGTGTGTGAAGATTGTAGGAATATATTATGTTGTATGTGAGTATATATTTGTACAATGAAAACAATGAAAATAATTACTTAAAGGAAATAACACAATTGTGAGTTATAAATATACTCAAAACTGACATTTAATTTTGCAAGAATGTTATAATGTTATTTAAACAGTTTGTTCTTTAGATATACTATGACAGTCTCTTTACCAAAAATACAAAAACTTTTTATCGAATTAAAATAATTTATAATAAATAGCAAATGGTTTATGTGAATAGTTTAAAAAACAATGGTTTTCTTTCAAAATTAAATTACACTAAAAAGTAGCAAATAATGTTTACTTAATGATTACAACAGATCAGAATAATTTTCAATATTTTTAAAAAGAAAAACAGTAGGCACCCTAATAATATTGATTTATTATGACCGCCAAATAGTTTTTTTTAAATAAATGTTAAAAATTATTCTAATTGGGTAATAATCACTGAATAAACATTATTTTCTACTTTTAAGTACAATTTGGTTTTTATAGAAAATCCCCGTTAAAAATAATTTTTTATTTAATTAATTTTTTTATGTGAATAGTTTAAAAAACAATGGTTTTTTTTCAAAATAAAATTACACTAAAAAGTAGCAAATAATGTTTACTTAATGATTACAACAGATCAGAATAATTTTCAATATTTTTAAAAAGAAAAAAAGTAGGCACCCTAATAATATTGATTTATTATGAGCGCCAAATAGTTTTTTTTAAATAAATGTTAAAAATTATTCTAATTGGCTAATAATCACTGAATAAGCATTATTTTCTCCTTTTAAGTACAATTTGGTTTTTATAGAAAATCCCCGTTAAAAATAATTTTTTATTTAATTAATTTTTTTTACTTATGAATAATACAATTTAATAATTTTCTAAACGTTTCCGCTATTACTTTGTATATATTTATCAAAGATTCCACCAATTCATATAAATTGACATCTCAATAATTAATTGTTGTCCATATCTGTATTATATTCTTTTCTGGGCATTGACAATAAGGAAGTCATAGGGTTTTGTAATCTCTGTACTATTTGGTTTTATTATTCCATGTTTTTTACTCTCTTCCATTAATTGGTCAATATATTCGTTTCGATGAGATTCTGGTATACGGTCAAGAAATGGATTTATAGTTTTTATGAAATCTTCAAAAATAAAGTTTATTTCACAAAATAATTATTGAAAAAACTTGGTCGATTTTGCACATTCGAGTGGTTGTCGGATTATTAAAGTACCGTCGATTAAACAAAAAATGATTTCCTTATAATGTTAGGCTACGCCTTTTCCTACACGTCATTTCATAGATAACTAACATCTTAAGGTTATATCCTCAACACGGTATAAGTCAAAACAACATCCATATTTTTATATGAGGTATTAATATTATTTTATACGGAAAAAGTCTATTTTTTATATGTGTTATGAAATAGTTAAAAATAATAAATTTATTTATAATTGTTATAAATTAAAATATTCATGGCAATATATGTATACTGCTGGTAACATACATTATATATACATAACTGTATTATCATCATGTGTTTAGTTTCCGCTCATGCCACCACTAGGTTCATCAGTTAGTTTTCAAATGTGAAAAATGAATGCTCGATTCAAAATAATAATATATTTTTCATATGAAGATTTGGATGCGAAAGTGTTGTTGTATCGTTTTAAAATGGAAAATTATGTGACACTAATATACATACAGGTATAGATAGATAACTTTATTACCGTCATATGGTTTAGTTTCCACTCATGCAATCGCGTGGCGCTTCAGTTAGTTCAATTCAATTGGTTATGATTTGAAACACATTTAAAACTTACATAAACTTGAATTCAGATCCTTCAACTTTTAACAATTAAACGTTTTTTTTTTGTATTTAACAATCTTATCTGACCTTGAATTCAGATCTTTGAATTTTTAATAATGAATATTTTAATTTTTTGTTTTTTGCATTTAACTATTCTATAATATTTTAAAAATTTCAAAAATTACTACACTTATATCCATTTAATTATCTAATATACATCATGAAACGTCTTAATGAAACAAACGTTCCAATCAACAACATGCTTGTATACTTAAATTTGGTCACTATTTCAAAGAGATTTAAATGCGGTAAGCATCAATAATGAATATTTTAATATCATTACAATGCATAAATTTTCGATTGATATAAATAAGTCTTAATTTTACAACGATAAAAAAACCCTATATAACCATTAAATAAAATCAATTTTGTATATGTTTTATAAAAAAATATAAAAGCACCCAATTCCAAACTATGGCGAAAAAGAAAGTTAATAATATGCTTTTATTTCCGAGTTTTTTATGAGAACCTCCCTTTAATCCGTCAAACACTTTACAAAATGTAATATTTTGTTATAAGCCCGAAGGTGCAAACTGCGACACAAGAACGTTTTCTTCTATACTTACTTGTCCAAGATACTAAATCTTTGAAAACAAATGTCCGTTTTTCAGATTGACATAAATTCACTTCAAATCCAATACTTTCTAATAGTTGTTTATGGTCTCTTTCGGTATTCAAGTTGTTGTGATATGGACATACATAATTCGTATAATCCATCATATATGATTTCCATTTATCCATTTTTGAAACTGTTTCATACATCGAAAATACTGGACTACTTGCTACATATGCAACAAGTATATCTCCGTTTGGTTTCAGTGAATCATATATATTTTGAAATGCCTGTCTACAAATCAATTTATTGCAATACGAAACAAAACAAAAAAACTAATATTTACAGTTCATCGAATATATTTCTAAACAAAATTGATATTTTTTGTTGTATAGGAAGTCTTTTTTGCAAGCATACTCCAGTTACTACAAAAAATTAAGGGAAGTATTCCAGAGCAACTTTTATGGAAAAATGCTGCTTAACACATGAAGTCAAAGTGTTTTGTTGGTATTGAAATACGAAAAGTTTAAATGAATTTGACGCCATTTTTCCAATTTTTACTCTACATATCATTAATTACACTGGGCTGCATGTAGTAGAAGTAGTAGTAGTAGCAGCGAAGGGGAGGTCGAAGACTGGCAAGTTGGCTTTTTAAGGCCTTTTTTACCCACTCCTAAATAATAGGGAATTTGTAGACTAGGAATTGGTAAATTGTACGACTGCAACCGACTTTGATAGGGGCTATGCCGATATATTCATCTGGAGTTTGTGGAAGGGAACAGCTGAAAACCTACACAAGCATAACCGGTGTCCATATGCCGACAGCACGAAGAATAGATATATTAGGAGATTGAACGTTATGTTAAATAAACGTCCATGAATTGGTGTAACTATCTTTTATCAGTAGGGGTCACTGGTGTACGGAATTTAAATGTTTAAATGTAAGCGCCAAGAAATCACTTTCACATTCAGTTTATAAGAAACCATAGTTTTATAGATAATAAAAAATTGTTTTTGATTATCAAGTAATAATTAAATAAATATTAATAATAGAGAATTCTTAATAATCTGCCATTAATTAAAAGATGAAGAATCATAGTGATAATTTTGCAATTAATAATAATAATATGTTTACAATAACTGACATATATTAGATAAAGAAAAAATATGACAAAACCGGTAATTACAGACCATATTCCTTTCGTAAATGCAGACACGCATTCCTAACCTTAAACAACCTTTCACTCATAGATATATAAGAGTATATCTATGCTTTCACTGTACAACATCGTCCCATTTTTTCACATTTATAAAATTAAACAATTTTTATACTGACAATTTTTGTTTGTAAGATGTGATAACCGTTGATTTTAATATATAATAATAATAATAATTCCGTACGGGTAGATTCGCACTGCCGCTAGTGGCGAAAATAATAATTATGATCTCTACACGTTTTTGAGGACGTAAAAACAGACGAGTTGCCTATGTCGTTCGATATCTTATTTATCTATTCTTCTTGGCCGACAGTTTAGTCAATTAACCGACCCATTATTTTTTTGTATTAATTTAATTGGCAAACTGGCGTCGTTGGGAATCGAGCCTTCTACTCAGTACTGAGTAGAATGACTTAACCAACTTGACCACTCGGATTAGTACACCGCATTAAAATTTAACTAAGCGGATTAAAAAAGTTCCCAATATTATTGTTGAGCCTGTTGTAATAACAAAAAATATGATATACAGTGTGTCTACTTAAGTTGGCTCCATATGGAAAACTTTTTTATTATAAGGTTTACGAAAAAAAGTTATCCTTTATAAAAATCTCTGCTTTCGAAAATATTAACATTCAGCTATTTACTTTTGACATCGAATGTACAGGGTGTGCAGAAATTGAAAAAGTTCGATAGGAATTTTAAAACACGTTATCTGTTATTCTAATTAACCAGTCATCGTACTTCAAATGTTTATTTGCTGATTTGAAACATTTAATGAATGATATGTAACAAAATAATGAATACAGAACATTTATTTTTCATACATTACATTACAAATACAATTATTAATGTTGACATAAGTAACAATAGTTAAGTAATCATCAGTTCGTTTTTGCCTCAACGTATCCACCTTCGCGTTCCATACATGTAATTGTTCTTTTACAAAATTCTTTAAATCCACTCCTACATATCTCGGGAGTGATTTCTTGAACCGTTTCCCGTATAATCTGTTCTATATGGTCTACATTTAGAACAAAAATATACAAAATTTAAAATTGAAGTGGTCAAAACATTCCTATCGAATTTTTTCAATTTTTAGGCACCCTATACATTCGATGTCAAAAGTGAACAGCTGAATTTTAATATTTTCGAATGCAGAGATTTTTATAGAGAATAACTTTTTTTCGTAAACCTTATAATAAAAGAGATTTCCATATGGAGCCAACTTAAGTAGGCACACTGTATATAGATACACAAACACATGTTTATATATGTTTATAACTATTTGTAGTGTTCGATTGGGTTCATACCCTTCAGTGTATGCGCATCCTTACATTCATTTAAAAAATTGTGATTATATTAAAATTTAGGTAGTGTTATTAAATATATTTACTGTATCAAATGGATATATTTTCTACATTTTTGAGTCCAATTCATATAAATTTAATTTATTTGCAGGATAATTTATTAGCAGGGTAATTTATTTGTAAATTTTTTTGCTGTAAGGATGTTAAGAAGAGATAAACGGAGGCAAAAGTGTTTTCAATAAGAAATAAAAAATTACATAAAAAAATTTTTAGAAGTGAATGTACCCTTAATTTAAATCAACAAATCATCTATCTCATATCTTTTTATACCATATACGTATAAGAGAGTTTATTTATAATTTTTATCTTAGCAACCGTTTAATGAATGTTAGTAAAAATGTTCAAAATTGTTCTTAGATAACTGTTTTTTATTGGCCATTGAAATGAGCTTAATCTATTGAGTGATCAAATCTCCATAAAAAAATTATAGTTTTTTTTTTAATTGCAATAGCTTTTAAACGGCTTAGAAAACGTTCACAGTAACTTTAGCATTAAGTGAGGAACATTCTACTAAATTTTCGTACGTTTCGTAGCATTGTCGATATACTTTTCTACCATTATTAAGCTACGAATAAAAAGTTTACCTACCTTTGATCTTGAATCCAATGTAAGCAATAAAATGAAAATGCATGATCAAATTTGCCAATAAATTGTTCGGGTAATAATTTTGCACTAATATCCAAATGTTGAAATTGTAATTTTGGATGATGGAAATGAGTGCTAGCATGTTTTAACATTATATCTGCTATATCTGTACCAATTATTAGCTCAATATTTTCTGGCATATTATTTAATAAAAATTCAAATGTTACACCACCTTCACCGCAACCAACATCCAATGAAATATCACCACCATTTGGTAACCATTTGATATTTGAAAAATATGTATCAATCAAATACTTTGCATCATATCTTTGCATTGAATTCGAAGTTGAGTATAAATTTGGCTTGTTCATATTTTTTCTTAAAACGTTAAAAATTTAAGTGAATTTTTTTTAATATGTGAAACAAAAACAATTGTTAAAATTCACATAATTTTTAAAAATTATCGGTATTATATTTGATTTGACAAAAACATAAATGTGAGAAGGATCGAAAAAAAAACTTAGTACTTAAACTGTGTGATAAGCAAATTATCTGATAATAAATTTTATTAAAAGCAATTACGTATTAGTTGTTAGCAACAATAAAATACTGTTTATTTATTAAGATAATAAATGATACCAGGTCTCAAAGAAGATATTTTCCATGCTATTTTTTATATTAAATTTTTATATGAAAAATTTGTATTTCTGTCTTTTGCTAGTCAAAAACAATTAAGGTAGCTCGCTCCTGACAGTCACAGACAAAAGTATACAGTAAAGTAGGAATAAACTTACATACAGCTGTGATAATTGTACTATATATCTAGTATGACACATACGGTGCTTTAACATTTATGTTACAATGTACTATGGGCCACAAAAGTAACGCTCATTTTTCAAAATTTAATGGTTGATTTGTGCCTTATTCATTCGGTTTTTGGGAAAATGTATCAAAGAAAATTTGCTAGTATATTTATAAGGTATAACTTTAATCCGAAGCATTTATACCAAATCTGACTTAATAAGGAACAAATCTATTGTAAAATTTTGAAAAATTATGCGCTACTTTTGTAGTCCATAGTACTATGTGTTGTATAATACCAAACTTGTGTTGGCTGTGATTAATCATTATTCTTGGTATCGCAGTTGCAAATTAATAGATCTGCAAAGAATGAGATTTTGTATTTGAAAAAAATATATTGATTGAAAAGTAGGTACTTTTTTGTCATTACTTTTTTCTATCGATTACGGTTTCAAAGATGGATATTTACTGCTCTGGCGGGGAAAACCCCATCTGATGTTACCCACTCACGAACTTGACGTCACATTTTGCCTCAAAAACACACAGATTCATATCGTTATATCTTTTCGTATTTGAGTTATCGTGTCCACAGACAAACAAATTGGCGGAGAAAAGGTACTTATTAGGTCATTTTATGAACACCTCTAACGTCACTAAACATTGTTTTCTGCGATCAAAATTAAGAAGAGTTAGTTAATGATTACATAATTTTGAAAACATAATTTTAAGAGAACTTCAATATTTCACTTGTGCCATCATATTAAAACCAAACTAAAATTTGTTATTCATCACAAAAAATACAGAATTTGCGAGGCTTTTCAATAGTTCGAAACAGTTGGTAGGCTGTAATCGTCGTCTCGATTCCGGAGAATCGATTACCATAATTCAATTGTTTTTTAATCAAACAAAGTTTTTTTAATCAACAAAAGCTAGGTTTTCATTTCAACATAAAATTATATAACTTGACTTCGTTGACATCCTGTATATGATTCTGTAAATAACTAAATAATAAATTAAAATTGAATGTTTACTATAAAAATCATTCTTGAAAAATCCTCCAAAAAATTAGACAAATATTAATTGTTTGGACCCAATAGAGTACACAATAAATCATAATATATTGTACAAGCTAGAAGTGAAGCTGACTGACAAACTCTAAGGCACTTCTAGACATGATAGAAAGATGCGGTTTTTTGCATTTGAAACCTTCAGAGCCTCAAAGACCGTTCGGCTACTTAAAAATAAACAGTTGCATGTAATGTGGTTACTCGGCAATCACCAGTCGCGGATTTACTGAATAAACAAGTTAAGCAGCTTTCTAAAGTGGCAAATATTAAGGAGCGGAAAATTTTCATCATTTACACTAAATATAACGCTACTTGGGTGATCAAAGATATAATTTTTTAAGAGTAGCCGTTCACGTATCCTATTTATCGGAGCCTGCGTCGATCGTGAGCATAAAAATGTACTCTTGAACCCAACTTTTCAGCTGCCTAGGGCGGCAAATTGTCTCAATGCGTCCCTGCCTAATATTATTGACTTACTACATATTAAATCTTATATATATAAAACCTATTTTGACAAAATGGAAACCCGACTTCAAAAATCAAATATTCTATAACAAAAAATGCACAAAAAAGTAAAAATAATAATTGCATATTCTTGTGCCAATTTTAGTTCACCTAAGCAAAATTTTTTAAATATATATGTACAATTATTGTTATTTTTGGAGGCGGTGTCCAAAAGTTAAGTGAATTTCTCTATGCTGACACCGCCTCCAAAAATAACAATAATTGTACATTTATATTTAAAAATTTTTGCTTAGGTGAACTAAAATATGCACAAAAATATGCAATTATTTTTTTACTTTTTAGTGCATTTTTTGTTATAGAATATTTGATTTTTGAAGTCGGGTTTCCATTTTGTCAAAATAGATTTTATTTTTCGTTTTTTAGTGACTTTGAAATTCTTATTTTATTTGGCTAAATATGGGTAGACCAACTAAACGACCTACTAACTTTTAGTGCATTTCTTTATAACTCATTTTTTTTTATTCATTTTTTTTTTTTAAGCTTTAGTACTTTTTTTCATAACAGATTTTCAGTTTTTTTTACATGTATGTTGTTTTTTTTTTGTAAAAATTTTTTTTTTGGGGTGGGTTTTTTTTTTTTTAAATTTTTTTGAAGTCGGTTTTTAAAAAAATTTTCTTGTTTTCCCATTTTGAATGAGTATAACCTTTTAAAAAAAAAATCTTGCGCAGAAATCGGTTATCACATATAAAATGGGGATTTTCCTCGATTTCCCGAGGATCCCCTCATCAGAATGCGGTTTGGTGCCAATGGGATCAATGGGTAACCAAACCCTTTAAAATAAATAAAAAATTCAAAATCGGTTCATAAATGACGGAGTTTTGAGGTGACACACATTAAAAAAAAAAAAAAAACAGACGAATTGCAAACCATCCTTCTTTTTGAAGTCGGGTTAAAAATTTTTTTTAAACTGTAGATAATAAGACGGTGTTACTTTTGTAAACGAGTTTAAACTATTTTGAACATAATTATATTCAATTTGTAAATCAAATTGGATTTCTTGAATAACTATAATTAGTTCACAAGTAGATCATAATTGCCATTGGTCAATGTAGTACAATACAACATAATTTTATTTAATATCAATATAATTTACAAATGATACTAACAAATTATTTAAAAAAATAGGAAAAATAACTACTATTTCAATTAATTGTTTAAATACTCTGTATATACTGTGTTCTACATAAGTAAATAAGGATCTTATTCGTTTTAACCCACCCCCCTGCTCTAGTAAAAATGGTTGAAAATGGGCGGAAATGTTTGGGAAAGACCACAAGGAGGAAATAGTCATTTTCGTTCTTTTACAATATTAAATTGTAAATATTATTTACAAATTTTTTTACCATATTAAATTGCCGGGGGATCGGATTGATTTGGGCTGCGGTAGTTAAGCAAGGGATAATTTTATAGAGGGTATTGGGTTGGGGTAGTTTAGTGGGAGGCTCATAGGGGTTTCCCAAAACCCCTCAATAACATAAACCCCCGCTTAACTACCCCAACCCAACCCAACCCACCCCAATCCAACCCAAACCAAACCAACCCAACCCAATTCAGTCCAATCCAACCTAACCCAACCTAACCCGACCCAACCCCCCGACAATTTAAAAAAAAATTTTATTTCATAATAACCCTTAAAAATAAAAATAAAAATTTTTTAATTTCAAGGATTTCAAGGACGAAAAGGAGTTTTTCCTCCTGGGTGGGTGGCTAAACGAATAACATCCGTATATTTATTGTTTATTTTACTACCACACACATATTGAAAATTGACCTGAGGGTGGGACTTAAAAAATACCACTTATGTGTGCGATGAAAGAATATTCTTATTTTTAAGTCAAATAATTATTTTTTTCGTTAAGTTTGGTAGACCGTTGGTAATTTCAAGTTTTTGATATTTTAAATTTATTGATAAAAAATTAATATCCAAAAATAAGTTAATGCAGGTATTTCTATAGAAACCATAAACTATATTATTGCTCTAGCCGTGAAAAAACGTTGCCAGAAAACTGAGTTTTGTAGTGATAGTTTTTCTGAAGCTAAGTAAAATGTCCCTAGGGTCTTTAAATCATTATTTTGCTATCTCCTGTGGTTTTCTCTTAGCAATTCGGACAAATATACAAACTTAATATACCGTAGTATATATCATATATATCGGGTATAAAACTGAAATATTATGTCAAAAGGCTATTGGCTTTTGAAGTTACATGAACAACAACATGGTAATCCTTCAATTTTCAGTAATTTATAGGCAATTCCTGTGATATAAACTTCTTATATTATAGATCAATAATTAATAATATTGAAAGACATGGTAATGTAGCTTTTATATTGCTATTAATTTCTTTATGCATCAATAAAATGTCAATACAAAAGGTATAGATAAAGGCAGTTAATAATTTTGATAATAATATTGTTGAAGAATTTATATACAATATGACTAAAGTGAATATATATATATATATATATATATATATATATATATATATATATATATATATATATATATATATATATATATATATATATATATACATACATATATATATTCAGTATGTGTATCTATGTTAAGTATCTATATTATTTACTATAATAACTATACATAATGCTTAATAAAGAAATAAAAATAGTGGGGGTAATCTGTAGTGTGTGTGTTATGTATGCTGTCTGACCTGTGTGATTACTGTTTTGTAGTTAGTACTGCAGAAATATGTAACGAGAGTGGGTTAAATATATTCATTGTTGGCTTTTCCACATTTAAAAATTTGAAGTTGTTCCGCTTCAAAATGTTTGCAACTGAAGAGTTGCTTAGGCCCAGTTCTACACCAGCTTCTCTTGTCCATTATTTATCATCAATAAATAATAAACTACAAACTGCTATAACCCTCTATTCATTTTTTTGTGGGACTTCATCATCTTTATCTTTGAGGTAGTCTTTGCAGCTAGATATGCAACCCCATTTTCAAAATAGCTAATGATATGAGTAACTGTTCGAATGCTTGGCTATTGCCTATCCTCTCATGCCACAATAAATAAATTGACCCATTCCTGTGCCGAATGTCCCCCATAGTACCATTTAATAATTTGCATTTTTTCTATTATTCTGTAATAAACCATTGTTGAAATACGGTAATACCATTAAAACACACAACCAAATATTTCCCATGCACTCACATACATAATGATTAATATTATCAATTATAATGTACATCACAATATCCCCACTCTGAAATGACATCAAACAAACATCATACACCACAAGCCTATAGCATATGCATGTATGTGTATCGTTTTATAATAAATATTTTATTTATTTATTTAACATTGATTCTTTATAAGCAATGCTTTCCAACACATAATGTATATATATATATATATATATATATATATATATATATATATATATATATATATATATATATATATATATACATATATATATATATATATATATATATATATATATATATATATATATATATATATATATGTATGTATAGACAGGTGATCCACATAAATATTTACAAGTTTAATATTTACAATAATTTAAATATTTACACCAAAATTTTGTTTTATTTACACGCATATTTTATTATCACGACTTGTTATAAACATGTTAGCCACTCTTACAACTTACTTTGTATCCACTCCTAATTTTTCCATCAATTTAAAATTTTACAAATGTATATTAGTTAGATAACAATTATTTAATCTATTTTAAAATTATTTTTAGACCTAATTTTCGTCTCGCTGGCATATTCTAGTCTCGTCTCGTTTCTCTCCTGACTCGCGACATTCATCACTAATCTGTATATAGAGATCTTGTAACTGTTTCGCATCAGACTTTTGTTTAATCTGCAGTCTGTATGTAGACCATCTTGTACAATAATAATAATCATAAAAGACATACATTTTAATTAAATTTTAATTATATTGTCAGTGGAATGTAATACTTACTTCATATATTCGTTCATACCAAGTAAATGTCATATGAGAGTATGTTACTACTATTCGGTATATGTGTTTTATGAATAAATTTATGGTTATACTGTTATAGTTTTAGGGTATGAACTAACAAGAGCTAACTCTTTAAAATACTAACAAGAGCTAACTCTTTACTCATAAAATATTGTAAAGTGAATTGTGTCTAATTTTTTTTTCTTATCCTTCATATACGGAGTGTAACAAAGTATGGTATGTGAGTAGAATAGTATCTATCCAAATGTACTAAGCGCCACAAAAATAACGCCTTTTTAGCGAATTTCATTAAAAGAAATAGAGCTATTGGTCTCGAACCGACTTCAAAATTTTGCAAAAATTTTTGCAATTGTCCATCGATCCTACCTAGTAGATGTCGAAAATCACCATCTGTAAAATTTATATATATATATATATATATACATATATATATCTATATATGTGTGTCTGTAATCACTCTAGCGGTCACAATTTTGATCTGATTGGAATGAAATTTGGTATTTGAGGCGCTTTTGGTATTCAAAAGGTTAAGTTCGTTAATGTGTAAAATCGAACAAGGGGAAAGGGGGGTTTAAAGGGAGGGGGAATCACAAAATTTGACATATCTCCCTTAATATTCGAAAAATCTAAAAAAATTTTAATCTAAAATCTAAAAGCTTTACTATAATTTTGTTTCTTATCATTTTTTCTGTTACTCTAATATTTACAGAAATATTGACGGTTTAAGATTGAAAATTTAATTCCTCAATATCTCTGTACACATTAGAGTTTGAGCAAAAATGATAACGTGCTGCATTGTAGCAAACATGATTTTCTACAACTTTATTGCAACGCATTTTTCGATTGCTCTAATATTAAGAGAGTTATTTTATATTTTCTTCTTTCTTTTTGCCCCCATTTTCCCTTGACGTATGTCATTTATTAATAAAATTGACCTTGCAAATACAAAAATTTCATTTTGATCAGACTAAAATTGTGACCGCTAGAAAGTGATATATGTATTTTATGTAAATTCGCTAAGTTGAAGCAGCTCCTGCGTAACGAATTTTTTTTCAAAATTTTTTGGTTCATTTCTAGCTTATTCATTTAGTTTTTGGGAAAACGGTTCGAATAAAAGTTGTTAGAGTTTGTTATTTAGCTTTGGCAATCTCTTCTCTTTTTGCGCATAAATAAAAACCTATGTTAGAATACGTAAAATAAGGGAAACTTAGAAATAAGGACACCAGAGATGAATATTTATGCAATAAATATTTATTATTTACTTTAAAAACAGTGGCTACCAACAGTATCATAGATGAATCACAGTATCACATATTTAAATGCTAAATTTACTTTAATATTGCATATTATACATATAATTGTTCCAAACTAGTGGCGGATTTATGTTTGGTGTCGCCCTAGGGCCCCGTGAGACTTGCCGCCCTTTTTGCTTTGTGAAGAAGTGATTATCACAATTACCCAAGCAGCGCAAACAAAATTGTTGACATTTTTGGTACATTTTGTTCAACAAAAAGCCATTAATTAATAGTTGTTGGCTTAAATTTAACAATTAGTTTATCAAAAAAATTTTTGTGCCGCTTGGGTACATATGCAATTTTTAAATATTTAAATTATTATGTATAAAATTTTATTAACTTAAATACAACGATTTATTGGTTAACATACAATTTTCTGTATATAGCTTTAATCATAAAATATTAATTTAAATATGACTCTAAAGATTAGAGATAAATACAAGAAAATACAATAAAAATATATAATAATAAAACTTTCACATATGAAGAGCCTTAAGAATGGAATAGACGCAGAACATTGAACTCCGCCTATAAAATATTTTCAGTACAGACGTTGCAACCAAAGTTTGGGAACATAAAATTTAATTTTATTATTTTATGACGCTAGTCATAAAATTCAATCATTTCTCATCATGTCTCTATCTATCTCATTTAAATTGTATATTTTATTTATATGTATGTATCTCTAGAAAAACTAGTGTTGGGATAATATCTATATTCTATACAAATAATAAAGTATATATATATATATTATATAGATAATGAAATTGTAACCAATATAGGTAATAAAACATAATAAAATATTAGGACAGCAAAACATTTCAGATAATACGGCCAATTTGTATATGAACATTTAACTCTTCCTACAAAATATCAAATTATTTTGATTTTTACTGCAACCGTTCAAGGACATGTTTTTTGTTACTGCAACAGCTATACACACACAGCAACATCCAAGGTTGCTGCACAATGATGCTGTTCAATGTTCCTCGTTTGTAGGGCCTATTAGTAAGACCGAAAATAAGACAGACATATTCTACAGCGCGATTCCTACATTTTTAAACATCAACAAAGTCGAACATCAATACCTGTTAACTGGAGTTCGCTCTGATTGCGTAAATAAACATGTAAAATATACTCACTCAGAGTTTGAACTTTAATTGATTAGAATGTTAATGTTTCTGAACAAGTAATTAAAACTCTTTCAAATGTCAAACCACCTGAAGAATATTTCAACGTTTACAGAATATTTTAATCATCACTTAAGAATTAATTGAAGTAGTTACATGGGAAGCTGTATACAGATACTGGCATATCAGTTATGCTAAATTTTTTAGTAATGATACAGAAAATATAGGGTCCATTTTTCTACCTTGTAATAAAATTTCACGTACTAGTTAAATGCCTGATCAGATTGTTAAGAACTTTATAAAAAGAAAAATTTTACCAAAGAATGAATGGTACAACCGATCTTCAATGCAAGTTCTTCGTATGCTATTATAAAAATATATTTTCGTAAATTATGGTTTGAAATAAAATTTGAGTTTAAAAAAACTAAAAAGCATACTTTAATTTAAAAAAATTTAAAAAAAGGAGCTGGTTCAATTTAGCGAATTTACTACTATAGTATATTCGTGATAGATAGATAGATAGATTGTAGAGGCTGCCCTGGACGGGCTACACTTCGAACATAAGGTCCATTGTGATCCCTAAGGATGTGAGGATGTGAGTGGAGTGGAAGGAATTTGTGAGTAGACTAGGAATTGGTAGGATATGCGGCTGCAGACAACTCTGATAGGAACTTTGCCGATATTCATCTGGAGTTCGTGAAGGAAACTGTAGAAAGCCTTCTTAAGCAGAGCTGGTTACTTCATTCTTGTCCATACGCCGACAGCTTAGTCAATTAACAGCCCTTTTTTTTTCTTTTTTTTTTTTTATAATTGAAAAACTGCCGATGTAGGGATTCGAACCCATAACCTCCCATTTCCAAGTATGCATACTGCGCAGACACAACGCCTTAGACCGTTCGACTACTTAGACTGGTGTATTTGTAATAAATAACTTTTATAAGACACAAATCAAGTATAAAATTTTGAAAAAGAGCGCCACTTTTGTGGCCATGTGTATGAAATATGGTTCTGGATGAATAGAGAACATTCGAAAAATACGCTTTTTGTGAATAAAACCATATTAAACGTATGCTATAGAGAATAGATATTGGTCAAATTAGACAAATAATTCATCAAAGCAAAGATTTAAAAATAATTTTGCGAGTAAAGTGAATTTTTGTTTTGTTTTCGAACTGTTTTATTATTATTTCAAGATAATTTCAAGATTATTTCAAGAATCCATTTAAAACGTACAGATAAGACAGTTAATAATTTTGATAATAATATTGTTGAAGAATTTATGAATATGACTGAAGGGAATATTTATAAATACGACGTGTAACACACTACCATTTATGTTTAAAACTACTATAGTTAAGACGCAAATTAATTATAAAATTTGGAAAAATGAGCGCTACTATTGTGGGCATGTGTACGTAATATGGTTATGGATGAATAAACATTGGAAACATTGGAAAAATACACTTTTTGTGAATAAAGCCATATTAAACGTTTGCTATAGAGAATAGATATTGATTAAATTAGATAAATAATTCATCAAAGCAAAGATTTAAAAATAATTTTGCGAGGAAAGTAAATTTTTGTTTTATTTTCGAACTGTTTTATTATTATTTCAAGATTTACTTCTATAACGCGTCTATTCTCTACTAACGTATAGCATCCGCAAACAGTATCATTTTATCCGAAAAAAATATAATATATTACATCATACTGAGTTAGGAAAACTGAAAAGTTTACCATTTTTTCATAGTTAAAGTATAGATTAATTTCTCTAATACCATATGCTTACTAAAGTAAGGAAATTGTTTTAGAACATACACAAAATTTGATGGGTAATAAATATACTCATTTCAATTACATAAATGCCACCACGGGTGTGCTTTAAACAAATTCACACAAATTTAATACACATATTTCCATAATTGAAACACTGTATTGATTGCAAGGGCGTTTCGTGAAGTATAATATAGAAAGCCCTTTTTCTAAAACACGGAAAACAGCCTTAAAAGATACACTGCTCAAAGACTTTGAAATGCTACGGTCGGTTTTTGCGGGCTTCTGTAAACGCATGAGAATTATAAACACTTGAAAACTAAACAAACTCAAACTGAAGGAAATGAAGCGTGAAAAATTATCAGGCCGAGTGAGAGAAGTGTCGAGGGATGGAGCGCCACTAATAGTTATTAAATTCTAATAATTCTAAGAAAAATGAACAAAATTTAAAGCCTGGCTCACACGATGCTGGTTCGCTCGCTGGATTACTTGCGGGGGTTGTGATGGCAGCTATGTTAGAAGTTGTGATGGAAAATGTCGTCACTGCTGGCTGTGTTGCTTGGGCGCTTGCTAGAATTCGGCGCTAGGTCATGTCCTATTTTTCGTACTTTTTTCTCTACTAGTTTTTCATGTAAACCAATTAGAACATCTTATTTAGTCACATGGGCTTGTTTTATCAGTAGCGTTCTTTTGTGATTCTTATACAAGTATTGAAGTGATTTCAAAAAAAAGTTAATTTCATCATTAGTGAAATTTTTTTAAACTGATTTATAATAAATAATAAAAAAAATCAAGTACTTAAATGAAACCAATCAATTTATAGACCACAGGTAGGTGTATAACATTTCATTAATCTTATTATGAATATTAATAATAAGATTAAGCAACTACCGGCCTAATGCCAACAATACATCGTGTGAAGCGAACATCGCATAGAAGCCATCACAACACCCAGCACGACAGCTAGCTTTGGATCCAGCTACAAAATCGAGCAAGCAATCCAGTAGCCGAACCAGCATCGTGTGAGCTAGGCTTAAGAAAATATAAGTGCTTATAGTATAAAATTACATAAAAAACATTGAAAGTACTGCCGCACAACGGCCCAATTCCTAATAAAGCACATCCATCAAAAATCGTTATTGTAATTGTTGAATTATCCAAAAAATCCAACATAAGCAGAAACATCAATAGACAAAAATGCAACAACACTTTAGTCGAATCTGTTTTCGTTTGGACAGCAATCGTGTTTATCAGTAATGTGCCAAAAAAGACACTCTGTTTATAATATTGAATAATCACTTCTTTGAAATTTTTAGTGAATAAACAATGGGCATCTTATTGATTTTTTTCTATATTTGTTTTTTATCGGTTTTGTTGTCGCATGATATTGCCGATTATATGGCCCGGGCCTTATTAAGTGTATTAAACTAAATCTTTTAACGAATTTCCTGAAAAGAAATAGTGGTCTAAGATCTGGCATTAGAAAAACCATGCCTCATCTGTTAATTGATTCAAATATTATTGAAAACGCTTATTGCAATATAAACAATTTGGCAATGTAATGTCTGCTAGGGTAGTTCTGATGCAATTAACATTAATTAATTAATTATTAATTTATTTGTTTATAATTATATCCTTCTCGTGTTAATAGAATTTGGCTTGTTAAATAACATACGATACGACAAATCTTGTAATAGCAGGCAGCGCTGCTGATTACTGCTACGGTTACCTGCAGCCAGGTGATCACAGGTAAGTAAACTTAACTTACTTCCCTCATATGTTAATTGAAAAATATTTAGCTAAATTAAAAGTTTAGAATAATTAGAATACATTCATAACTGGCAGCCATCTTAAAATCAATTGCAGCCTGTATAAGAAAATTTTAAAATAATATAATTTTTTTTAAATCTACCTTGTAGAGAGAGAGAGACTATTGCATTATTCCACGTAACAAACAAGGAAAGCATGTGATTCATTCGTATGTGATTCTGCGCATAATAACCAAGAATTTGATAATTTTGTTGCAATTTAAAATTATTGTTAATATTATATTCATGTAATTTTTTTAAATAAACAAGAGTGTACTCCATCTTGAACTCTGCATTCTCTATACAATATCACTATTAGTATAAATACACTTAAGGATGTACCAGCACTATGTTATGCAATCAGCATGTTTTCTAATAAATCTCGAAGTTTATTAGAATCAAACCGCAACAAACCGGTTTGATTTTATTAAAAGCACAAATACATAAACACACATACACAACACATAGACACAAACACTGTTCACATATACAAAATAATGTTGATTTTAAGAAAATAAATAAATTTAAACTTTTATATTTCGAAAACAAACGCTAACACACGATTTTTTTTTTTAAATTTATATAATAAATATTCAGCTTTACTCTCTTAGTTTTTTTTTTAAATTCTGTCGATTATTTTTTCTAATACAACTGATAATAAAAATGATTCTGAAACTTCGGGATTTATTAGAAAACATTATTTTTATCTTGTGAAAAACAAATGAGCAAAATCTGTCGAAAAGTGGTAGTATGCTGGTACATCCTTAATTATAAGTTAATGTTTTCTATAATTTTGTTTGATGAAATTTATCACCACACGAATTAGTTGCAATTCATTAATAATAATTATTAATCTTATACTAACTTCATATTTTATATACTATCTCTCTCTTTTACACCGCCATTGTTTTTTCCTCAGTTGCGCGCGCATTGACTAGCAACGTCTTCGTTCATCGAAAGAGCTGACATAAAACTCTCACAATTCTCGGGACTAAGCCCCAAAACCACGTTAAATTTTTGTTAAAATAGATTAATTCAGGCTGCATCATCTTTTTCAGTGTCTGCCGAATATTAGCATATTGTACATTCCATGCGATTTAATAGAGTAATTGATTTTTTTGAGTAATTGAGCGAGTTAAGTTTACTTACTTGTGAACCGTTTACTTACAGGTAACCGTAGCAGTAATAAGCAGCGCTGCCTGCTATTACAAGATTTGTCGTATCGTATACTATGTTATTTAACAAGCCAAATTCTATTAACACGAGAAGGATATAATTATATATAAATAATTAATTAATTAATTAATTAATGTTAATTGCAGCAGAACTACCCTGGCATATTTCAACCAATTAACAGATGAGGGAAAGTTTTTCTAATGCCGGATCTTAAACCATAGAACTATTGGTTTCGTAATATACATATATTATATATATATATATATATATATATATATATATATATATATATATATATATATATATATATATATATATATATATATATATATATATATATATATATATTGTCTGAGGAAACTTTAGTCAAAAATACAAATATTGTCATGAAAATCTCCAATATTGTTTAATTTAATAATTATAATGGATTGTCGTCCCAAGTAACGACCCATTCAATACAAAACTAATATTGAGAAGGATACCGATAATATTCTGACCGTAGATTTATTGTGTCTAACACAAATTACTCACTATTCAAATAATCGTATAATTTAATAAATAAGATGCCCGGTATATGTAAATATACAAGGTATATTAAGTTTCTGACTCGGTAAAGATTGAAAATAATAATTGTAGAAAAATTAATTTGCATAGGTGTTTATAAAATGACCCAATTAGTCCATTTTCGCATGTCCGTCAGTCTGTGGACACGAGAACTCAAAAACAAAAAGCGATAGCGAGCCAAAAATTTGCGTGTGTATTCTAGAGTTAAAAAGTTAGTATAGGTTAAGTTCGTGAATGGGCAAAATCGGACCATGTTTGGGCAAAATGGGAAAACTGCCTATCTTTGAAACCGTGAGAGATAGAAGAAAAATTTAAAGACAAGAATGTTCCATTTTTAGAAATAAACAACTGTTATTTGAAACTTTTTTTATTAATTAAGTATATACCGGGTATTTAAGCAGCTAAATCAGTAACTTGTTATTTTTACTTGTTATACCCAGTATATGTAAATATACAAGGTATATTAAGTTTAGCCCCGACTTAATATTCCTTGATAACACTTGAAAATATTAATCTCTGGCCAAAATGTTCACAAATGTATTCATAAAATGGCCTAACTCGGCCATTTCCGCATGTCAGTCCGTCTGTGGATACGATAACTCAAGAACGAAAAGAGATAACGAGCTGAACTTTAAGTATGTGTTATAGAGCATAAAAGTAAGGTAAAGGTCATTAATGGGCAATCTCGGAATGTGTCTCCCCCCGCCATAGGGGAAAATATACAACTTTGAAACCGTAAGAGACAGAAAAAAAATTTGTTAACAAAAAATCTTCTTCTTTTTAAAATAAACAACTTTTTTGAAAATTTGTTTCATAAACTCAATACTTTTCTCATAATTTGTGATTAAATGTTTCTCGGAAAGCGAATTGTTAACAATTCAAATACGCAGAATTGTTAACAATTCAATTACTGATATACAACTCAGTATATACTTGGTATTCCAACAATTAATTCAGTTAGTTGTTACATTACTTGTTTTTGTTTAAATTATATTTGTATATATTCAAAATCAATGCTTTAGAATAGGATGCAATATTACCACAATTATGAACCTAAATATCATGCCATGTAATAAGTGCGATCCAATAATTATTACACATAAAAAAAGCACTAAAAATATTTGTTTACAATCCTTAAATTAAAAAAACATTAATTTCCATCTAGAAAATATTGTAAAAAATCAATTAAAAATTTGGTTATTATGATATAAATATGATAATTATTTTTTAATTGTAATTTATCTTTTTCTATCAATAATAATTATATTAATCTATCTATCAATAATAATTAAATTTTATTTTGATTAATTATGTAAATAAACAAAAAAACAATAACACCTTTATGTGTGTTATTGTGTTTCGAAAATTTCATCAAAACAATGTAATATTATACCATCATGATATTCTAATAAAAATTTATTTTATATATTTTATGTTTTTCGACTATAGCAAACCAAGGTAGGTTGATATCTACTTTATCTACTTTTTTATACAAAAGATGAAATTTATTAATCTTGAAATGTAAATAATACTGTTTTTCGAGTATGATTCACTAGTGTAGACAAACCTGCAATCAATGTCTTGCTTCACATTCTTAATTTCACATTCGAGAGTCATTCCATATGAAATCATTAAATTGGCAAAGCTTGCATACATATATATTTGTAAAAAAAACATATTGTTTAAAACTTAAATCCTAAATTTCATTTTTTCGAAGAGTTTTAATAATTAAAAATATGTTTTTATGTATTTCTAAAAAGTTGCATGGTGATAAAACTAGATAAAACTAAATAAAACTAGATAAAACTAAATAAAACTAGATAAAAATAAATATAACTAAAAATAAAACTAGATAAAAATAAATATAACTAAAAATTAAACTAGAACATTTAGAACATAGAAATTTAGAACATTTTTTGATCTACACATTTAATTATCTCAGAAACAAAAAACAAGATCAATTTGAAATTTGGTCCAGGTAAATGACCAAGACTTTGATAAATATTATGACAGTTTTTCATAATACTTGGATATCTGGTTATCGAGATATAGATTTATGTATTAATGTTTTTACCGATGAGTCCATTTAACCTATGTAAAAATCTCTATGTAAAAATCGTAACTTTAACATTTTTTTACTCAAAAACTAAAAACAGGATCAACTTCAAATTTTGTCAGGATATTCTTTATTATTGGAATAATAAGCTGTAATTTTGAAGAACCTGTCATTATATTGAATTTTTTCACAACAACCTTAAGACGAATATTCCATATTTTATATTTACTTCTTTCTCCATAGGCCTTTGAAATCAGAAAAGCATTTCAGATACGAAAACATATTTATTTATACATGTCACTCTTTGCCACTCTGGTCACAGATTGCCATGAATATTAATCTGATAAAAGTTAATTAAGATCTAATTCCTAAAGAAAAGTGATGCATTTACTGAGAAAATTCGGTAAGTTGACGCAGCTCCTACGTAACGAAATTTTCTTTAAGTCACTTAATCGACATAAGTTTATTTCATGTTTATAAAAATACTAGCTGACCCATCACGGCTTCGCACGGGTTCTTTACAGAAAATATAAAACAGCCTATGTTACTCCGAGGAGATGTAGCTTTCGGTAAAATTGGTTTAGTAGTTTTTGAGTTAAATCGTAACAAACAAAAAATCAATCATATTTCCTCGTTATACATAATAGCAGTACCCGTCGCGGCTTCGCCCGCCACAATTTTGTAACGCCCTTATAACCAAGTAACATAATATTTTCTCCCGTCAAGGACTGATAAATTGCGTTTAATTTTTGAAATACATTTGTTGTATGCACTGCCACCTATTGACAACATTTTTGAAGTACTCATGTTTTGTATAATGCCATCTAAAGGCAAATTTTTAAAACGTATTTGTTGTATGCATCGCTATTTATGCATATTACTAAAAAAATAAACTTAATATTAATTTTAAAATGATTCACTATGTTAATAGAAATCGAAACAAATGATATCGAAACAAATATGAACAATGGACTGTATTAATATATGATCCACTGTTACATATCAATCACTTTATGCAGACTGCTGTCTGTTGCATGTTTGTATAAATAACAGTCAAAATGTCTACATCCCCACTCCTAGGAGACAATGTATAACACACAGCACCTAGAGCAACGAACACCTGTTACTATGCACTAATAAATTATACACCTATATACATCAATAAATTATACAAATTTACATTTTTTATAATATTTAATGACCAATTTATACAAAAACTTAACAAATTATATACTAAAAATTTCCTCGAGGACCACTCTATACATTGGTGAAAACAGCATGAAAATCGGTGCAGTAATTTTTGAGTAAATCGCGAATAGACAGACAGGCGCGGCTGGGGGACTTTATTTTATACTATATAAGGATAAAGAGTACATTATTAAAAATGTTAGACGTTCATTGTTTACACATTTAAGAAGTAATCCAACTAACAATGTTTGGATTAGGACCTTCATAATTGAATACCAGTATGATTAGTTTTTTTTTTTTATAAAATGTATGCGATACGACAATCTTTATCTTTATTTTAATGAAATTTTCTGATATATAAACAAGTTTCTTTTTCCTCAACGATACACAACGATAATACACAACGAAGATACACAACGAAGTTTAAAATTTAATGATAAAAAATAAAAAAGACACAAACGAGGTAAACAAGAGACCAAGTGTTTTTCTTCTTTACATGTGCCTTTGCGTTGTGCAGGTATATATTTTTTTGTTGTATGTTTATTTTTAGAGCTTAACTAGGGGGAAAGCAGACGAGAAAAAGGACTCATCAAATAAATTGAGTGCTTTGTAAATGTATTTTATTGTATTATATTTTCAATTTTATAGAATATATTCTTGGATATTGAAAACCATTTAAATTAAGAGAACAAAATTTGAATGTACCATGATTATAACGGATATATTTATATATTGAAAGCGAATTATATAATAAGATTGGAATATTATATTAATTGATTGAATAGTTCCATATCCTCTAGGGCAGGGGTGACGAACAAGTCAATCGCGATGGACCGGTCGTTCGCGAAGCCAATTTTGGTCGATCGCTTGCGATATGTTGAAAAAAAGTAATTGAAGAATTTGAGGTAAAATTTCAAGATTTAAAAAAAATAAAGAAATTGTATTATTTATAGCTTTTTCTTTTAAAAAAGATTTAAGTGCGAAACGCATTAGGCAAAAAATTGCAAACATATTTCATATGAAACAAAGGCATTAAAAATAAAGTTATAATTTCACAAACTGATTAAATCTTACAAGCTAGACATTTTAAGAAGATTTTTGGAAATACGTCAACCAAGATAATATATTTATTCTTATTTCGGTTCTATATACACTCCCGTTCAATAAAATTGAACAGACCTGAAATGTTAATTTTCTTACATTGCATAAAGCTCCTCACTTTTGTAACGCTCTGTATAATAATTTATTTATAAACAAAGATAAGTAGTATATATTTTAAGTGTGAAAAAACTGATGCGGTTCAGATCTGTTCAATTTTATTGAACGGGAGTGTACCTTTGTGAATCGGCATTTTCAGAATTAAAGTTAATGAAGAGTAAACAACGTTTTCCCCTCACTAATTCTCATAATTAGAAAATCTTTGTCAGGATACACACCTAATCATGATTCCTTGCTTCAAGTTGCACAATTTAAGATGCTTTGTATCTGCCAAGTGCCCTGAAAAAAAACTAAGTTAGATATACTAACTTACTTGATTCGCAAAGAACTTAGTTGTCCTGAACACGATCATTCTGTTGAGTATTATATAAACCATTTTGTCATGTAATTCATTACGAAATTATTGCACAATTCAGTCGTGAGGAAAATGTAAAACTAGGCATTTTGAAAATATTATCACATATTTAACTGGGATATAAATATTTACACAAAGGGAATGTAACAGTTATGTGACACAAAATAATACCTGAACTCGTTAACCACAATCGTGACTACACAGTTCATTCACTTTATTAACATCACACGTGGAACAATCTTATATACGCGGGAAAATATTCTGTATGTCAAATGTTAATGATCAAATTACAGGCAATACCTCAAACCCAAAAAATGACTTTGCTTAAGAATTTTTTTTAATATCCCAAAATTTTCAAACCATTAAATGCCCCGCTTTAATTTCCGAGCCTAGTTTGACAATTAACAATTACATAATAAAATGCAACACTTAAAATATATAACCAAAAATTTGGTATGAAAAACTCATATTATTTCTATACATACAGAGTTTAACAAATGCCTCTCACTTATAGACAGACATTGGAGTGGATATATCCCACCAAAAACAGAAATAAGAAATTGGAAATACAAATATCACTTCATAAATAATATCATTAATATTCTCCCATTTAATTGTATTCTCCCAACAAAAAATTTCTATTTATGGAAAATATCAATTTATTTTATTTCTTGATAATGTTTAGCGATACAGTATTTCAAAATCATAAACTGAATTACGCCGTCCGTCCAGAAAATTCATTTAAACACATTATTAAAATATCAAGTAACCATAGTGATTCAAATATTTCTGTAATTATATGGACATGTAAATATTTCTGTAATTATATGGGACATGTAATGAATTGCAGAAAATTGTATTTACTACAACTTTACTTATTATAAATTTTACAAAAAGAGTAATATATGAGTTACAGACAATAATAGTAAATATTAAAGTTACAGAAAATATGGTCTGGCAATGAATTTAGAAAAATTTATTTACTACAACTTTACTCACTCAAAATTTTTCCATTTAATTTTTTTTTTATAGAAAAGGGACATTTTTTCTCTTTAAACTATTCTTCTATTTCTGGCCGTTTTCGACATTGAAATTTTCAAATTTTCCAGTAACCAAGAATATTGATGATGAGTCAGTTTTGGATTATATATCTTGGAAAATAATAAAGCACTAGTCACTCCCACTACTTTTTAAATTTGCCCTTCATAACTTTTTTGGTTCGTGAAATCCAGCCGCTTAAAAAACTAAATCTTCGTGTAAAATAGTACGGTATGCTTAAACTTGGTCGACACGCTATTGCTAAAAGTATGTAATTTATTGAGCTTAAATTGAATTGAATTTTGTTCGTTCACGAAAAAAACTTGGCATAAAAGTTGTTCATATTTTTGTGACTAAAATTTTTTGCTCTTTGTCGTCCTGTTTTTGAGAAAATTGCCTAAACGCAAAAAACTGCCAAGAATAGAGTTGTTCATATTTTTGTGACTAAAATTTTTTGCTCTTTGTCGTCCTGTTTTTGAGAAAATTGCCTAAACGCAAAAAACTGCCAAGAATAGAGTGTGACTTCCTTTCGGCTTGTAGATTTCAATCAAACCCTCGATTTAGCATTCTCTAATGCTATACTTTAATGGTAAGTTTAAAATTTTTACTTCTAGGCCAAAAATTTTTCAATTCAATCGCCGGATAAACTACCTACTTTAAAAAAAAATTGGGCAGTGGCAAGTATATGGAATTCTTGGACTTAAAAAGTGTAGGTAATCATAGGACAAAGTTTTACAAAAAAAATTCTCGGAATCCCAAAAACTCAAAAATATAAATAATAAGGCTTATTTTCGGCTTAGCCATTTCCGCCAAAATATTGCAGTTGTGCGCGACGATAGTATTAAATTTAAGTTTAAATTTTCATACACCTTGCAATTTCCGCGTTATCAGAGATATCTTGTTCACAGACACATACACGTACATAAGTACATACACACTTTTTTCGATTGTAGGCCAGTTTTGGGTGGTTCAAACAGTAAATGATAAAAAATTATTTTCAATAATAGTATTGTGTGGGGTGTCAATTGTTATAAACAATTTAATTTAAAGAGATTCAAAAATCTTGGTATACTGAACAATAATAATGGTTTTTCTCACGGAACACCAAGTATTGTTAGTCAAGCGATGAACTTGACCGTTTATTCATATTTTTTTTTGTAAACTAGCGTCTATTTATTTCCATTGTTAGTATGGTTGCCTTCCGGTTATATTATACCAACGGAAGCGACTAGCGTTTACTTACTTTGACATTTAAGTAATATATCTGAACATTGATAACATTTTTTGACATCAAATTCTTGATGAAAAATAATACTCATCTAGGGTTGGGGATCGAACCCACGACCTCTGGCATTCCAGACCATACTAACATTGGAAATAAATAGACGCTAGTTTACAAAAAAAAAATTTTTAATATGTTGATAGTAAATAAACAAAATTAATAATACAATGGCATCAAAAATGATAGTGAAGGATCATATGCATAGCACTACCATAACATATAAGGTAGCTCAGTTGGTAGAGCATTGGTCTGGAATGCCAGAAGTCGTGGGTTCGATCCCCACCCCTAGTTTATTCATTTACTTTTTATTTGCTATTATCACCAAAATTTCATACAAATCTTGTGTAGCACAATCTCCACACATAATAGTTTTCACGAATGACAACCAAAAACAATCTGAAACGTCTGTTATTTTTTATATATTTCCGTATTCGAAATAATAATAAATTTAAATCGAAGAAAATTAAATGAAACATGTTACAGATACATTTGTCACTACATCTGTTTTTAGTTAAATTAGTATTTAAGGTATGCATTCTAACGGCAAAAAAAAACGAAGAAAAACATTTTTCTTCATCACTGAGAACACATACATATACATAAACAGAGACCCACATATATAGCCAAAAAAACTGTTTTTTTTGGGATCTGAGACTAACCTCCAAACGTAAAAATTCATTCTAATCTCAATATCTGTTTTCAGCATCGAAAACAATACCGCTATATTCTAAAAATATACAGGTAAATATAATAATGTGATTATTATTTTCCAATAAAATTATTTATTATTATTCATAATATGTAAACTAAACATAATTCTATTAAAAAAAAAATCAACTAATTGTTACATAGTTTATTGATTTACTATAGGAAATTAAAGTAAACTGATAAAATAGTTTTGTATATAAATTGAAAGGAAATTGGAAAAATGCCAATGGACATTTTATTCTATTTTTCGTTTTGATCAAGGCTGTCAATTTGATAATATAAAAGTTCAAACCTCTTTGTCAATACGAAAAAATAATAATAAATCATCGATAAAAAAGTTTGAAGGAAATTTAATTATATTAACAATTTTGTGTGTGTGTGTGTGTGTGCGTGTGTGTGTGTGTCTTCTGCTGTTGTAGTAATATTTATGAAATTGATTTATTTACTAAATAAAGATTTTTGACATCAAAAATGTTAATGCATTAACTCTAATGATGAAGAAAAATGTTTTTCTTCGTTTTTTTCCCCTTCGTTAGATTACATACCTTAAATGGTAAATTGACTAAAAACAGATGTAGTGACAAATGTATCTGTAACATGTTTCATTTAATTTTCTTCGATTTAGATTTATTATTATTTCGATTACGAAAATATAGAAGAAAAAAAACAGACGTTCCAGATTGTTTTTCGTTGTCAAAACTTTTATGTGTGGAGGTGTTGAATATTAGATTGATTTCAGGAACTACACAAGATTTGTATGAAACTTTGGCAATAATAGCAAATAAAAAGCAAATGAATAAACGGTCAAGTACATTGCTTGACTAACAATACTAAGTGTTCCGTGAAAAAAAACCATTATTATTGTTCAGTATACCAAGATTTTTGAATCTTCTTAAATTAAATTGTTTATCACAATTGATACCCCACACAATACTATTGAAAAAACTGTTTTTTCATTTACTGTTTGAACCACCCAAAACTGGCCTAAAAAGGAAAAAATGTGTATGTAATAAAATAATATTAAATAAGGTCAACACTACTATTACGACATAAAAGCTTAATAAAATGATATAGCAGTGAAAATCCACAATAGTAAAATTTTATATTCTATCCACTATAAATAATATTAAAAAGAACTCTAGAATTTTTCGAATTAAATTTCGATTTTTGCCCCAATTTCCTAGGCCAAAATTTTTGTATTTTATAAATAAGTATTTCGACTACAAAGTAGTCATCATCAGTATGAATTAGCTAATTGTAATTATTCTCCGAGGAGATGTTACTTGTTGCTAATTTGGTGACAGTCAGCACGGCTGATTCATACTGATGATGACTACTTTGTAGTCGAAATACGTATTTATAAAATAAAAAAATTTGGACCTAGGAAATTGGGGCAAAAATCGAAATTTAATTATATCTACTGATCTGTGTGTCGGGTCGCTCTGGCGTTAAAGAGAACGAAGTAGCGGAACATTGGCACGAGAGGGGTCATCTCAAACGCCCCTTTCACCTAAGCCTATCATTCTCATAGCAAGATGCTCCGTAATTTACCGAATCAAGGGGTGGCTGAAACAAGCTCACCTCGATTACTGGGACTTTTCGCAGGGCATGCGACAGGCTAAGTTGTGCATAAAAACAGCTAGGCCATTCGACTGTGCTCGATTGAAACTCAATAGAATGCAATTGAGATGGGTGGTGGGGCTTTCGACAGGACACTATCACCTACATAACTTGGAGATCTCTGATGATCCCACTTTTAGGGCCTGTATGGAGGACGTTGAGACCTCCATACATGTTATATGCACCTGCAGAAAACTGCAGGGTGTCAGATATAGAATGTTTGGGTCTGAAACCTTGGACCCATCAATCCTGGGAGCAATCCCGGCAGAGAAGTTTTGGACCTTCTGTGTGGTATCCGGCCTCGACAGAATCCTATAGCTTCATCTGCTTAGAATGGCGCCTCTTACCCGGAGACTTCTCTCTTTCGGGTGACAGGTTGTTCTCAAGGAGTGCACAGAGGCCCCCTTGGTCTAGGTGCTAAGAACCCACTTGCGGTACCCCTCTTTCTAATTATTGTTATTATATATTCTATCTAAAACCAATGATTCTACATTTTATCATGGTAAAACAGAACCAGTGCTACTTCTTCCGTTAAAATTATAGTTTGAGTTAAAGGAATTTTTCAGGACCAGGGTTTATCAAAATATACATTTAATATACAATGTTTACGAGTGCCTAAAAATCATATCATTGATAATGTCAGTCGTAACTTTAATATTCTTCTTTTATTAGAAACATGGAGTAATGATGATGAAGACATTCCTGTACCTAATTTCAACTGTATAGTTAAATTGAAATGGTCTAATGTAAGAGCTGGTGGTGCAGTTATTTAATCAAATAATAACGATCATGCATCTTCCTATAATGTTTAATATTGTCTTGACTTTCAATTACCAGAAATTATATCACACACAAAATATTGCCCACTGCAGAGTGAAACCCATACTGCTTATGTTACAAACATAGTTTTGCCTGTTTCCCATAAGCATATCATGTATGTATATATAAATTTTGTTTATAAACTGTATAAAACATATTTTTTACTAAATGTCTCCCAAACACTGTGCAAAAGATCAGGAAAGAAATCAGTGTTACATCGATCTAGCGAGTGCTACATCAGTCTATAGTACGAGAGCCTACGACCAAGATTTTTGTCTCATCACACAAAGGATGATACCCTATAGAATCAATAGTTTAGATGACTCTGAGTCCAAAAATGCGATTTTCAGAAATTTTGAGTCTTGTGTCTGACCTATTTTCGAAAATGTCAATAAAATTTAGCCGACTCGTATCATAGCAAAACGTCTGATTTACGGAATGTAGTTAGATGATAGCTCCGAGATACCGGAAACACGGTTTTCAAACAAAAATAACGCCCGTCCAAGGAACCATTTTTTTTTAAAAACGAGACAAAAAAAATATACATAGCACCGCGTCTGAAAATCATTTTTATGTGTTAGTTAGAGTTAATTGATGCGAAATAACCAATTTTCAGACAAAAATCAACTGGCCGGACATTTTTAGAGCATTTCAAAAATTTAATAAAATTTTACCGGTTGGTATTATCGCAAAATGTCTGAAAACTATTCGACATGATAAAATTAGTTGCCCAGATGTATAATAAACCGTTATCAGATAAACTGAGTATTGCACGGGCCCTATCAAATAATTTTTCGGTAGTAAAAAAATATCGTATTTATACGTATTAAAGCCTCCGCAATAAGTTGCCTCCTCAAATTCTTCGATGTTGATTAAAAAAAAGGTTACCAGCAACCGTCGAACTGAAGTTGAAGGGCTTTGAAAATAAATTTTACAAAATAAAACAGATATGAATTTATGAAACGTTTTTATCGTTTTTATCATTGTAGGCAAGCAGATTGAAAATGTCTGAAAACCGTATTTTAGTAATGTCGCTAGCAATACAAAAGATTGGAAACAAATTTGAAGTTAATTGCTATGATACGAGTCGGCTAATTTTTATGACATTTTTGAAAATGCGCTCAGGTCACACGCAAAACACAAAATGTCTGAAAACAGTATTTTTAGTAATAAAATCACAAAATCTACGTACATTATATCCAATATCAGACATATTGTGATAATACGATCTGGCTTTTTATTTTCATAGCAGAAATCATCCCCCACGACCATGCAAGATTACCGAAGGTTACTACCCCCCTAGTCGGGTCTAGTGTCATCTAAACTATTGATTCTATATAGTTTTATCTTTGGTGCGATGAGACATGGTTTTGGTCATGGGCTCTCGTACTACTAGTGTTATATAAGCGATTCGTCATGCTGAAAATACTGAAAATACACTAATCGGATTCTCATAACGGGCCAAAAGAAGTATAACTTCAAAAAAAATAAATACTTCGACATATATTAGTATCTTTATTTTTGATATCAATAATGTGGAATTTCAATGTCATTTTCGTTATGACAATTTATTGCTTCTATGTTAAGGTATTCTATCGAACAACACATATCCTTGTCCTTAATATACATTTTACGTAACCAAAGAACATACAGGCAGTTTGTAAATAAAGTTAAAAGTTTTACAAAATAAATTATTTGCATCAAAGATTTGACGAAAAAATCAATTTTTATTTTAGGTACTAAAAAGCAAATATTAATCCGTTTTCAGCTTCTCTGGAATTGATTTTATTGTAATCGGACGAATTTTGGCAAAGATACAGAAAAGATTATTAGCGAATTTCCTGAAAGGAAGAAGAGCTACTGGTCTCGTATCAACTTCAAAATTTTGCAAAAATTTCTTCAAATGTCCATCGATCCTACCTAGTAGATGTCGAAAATCTCCATCTTTGGATATCTTAGGAATTTCTTTTCTTCTGATATGCAATAATCGGCACTATATTTCCAAAATAGGAGATATATTGAGTATATTTCACGCTAAATATGATTTTTTGACCCAAAGCTAGTATAATTTGACTCTTAGCTTTTGAAATCGTATGGATCTCAGCAAAATGAAACTCAGTTTTAATAAATTTTTTTCAGAAACTGTTTTTTTGGTTGCTCATTCTGGTTTTTCTATAGTTGGTAAGATATCTTTAACCATTTGCCCGATATGTAGCTCACGGCACTGCATTCTCAAAATAAGAGATAGATACAGTATAAAATTTCTAATTTACGACCCAAAATTAATACTTTTTGACACTAAGTTTATGGAAATTGGATAAAATTTGGCTAAGATAGAGAAAATTTAATTTATTTTTAGATTTTGATGATATAAAGTTTAAAAAATCCACTTTTTTACCGAAGACTTTTTTATTTACCTTAATCTTTATATTTGACACACCTTATAGCAGCAAATTTATATTCTGGTCAGGTTTTACATTAAACTTATGAAAGCTCGTCGGCTCGTCTTAACGTAGACGACGCATTCGTTGAATGTTTGAACATTCATACATAGATATGGATACATACTTGTCCATACATACATACGTATGTCATACACACTTGGAATTTTTTTAATAGTTTCTATAATACATTTTTATTGTATGTGATGAGTACAGTACTATGGGTCACAGAATTTGTATTCTTTTTTCAAAATTGTCATTTGGAGACTTAAAATTTCAAATTCGCCCCAACTGATCTAGGTAGTTTTTTGTATTATAAATTCGTATTTCGACTACAAAGTAGTCATCATCAGTATAAATTAGTTAGTCGTAACGTACTCTTTGACAATTAGAAATAGATAGAAAATCGAAATAAATAGACAAAAAAAAAAATAAAAATAAAATTAAACTAAAATTAAAAGTAAATTAAAAATTAAAGTAAATTAAAATAAAATAAATTTTATTGAAATTACTCTTGTTAAAGTTACTTTCATTCAATTTACTCTTGATTACCTCACTCTTATTAAAATTACTCTTATATTGTCTCAGGATATGTCATTCGTTGCTAATTGGGTGACAGTTTCTCCAAATATTAGATTATCAAATGATTAATTAATGAGAACTCTATATTTTTGAAATAAAATTTCAAATTCGCCCCAATACCTAATTACCAAATAAATTTCGATTTTTGCCCCATCCACAGTCGTCTTTGGTGTAGCGGAAGCATACTGGACTAGATACCCAGAGGCCCGAGGTTCGATTCTTGGTTGACGAGTTAATTTTTTCATATCAGTATTTAATTTAATTAAAAATTCAATGAAATTTGTCTGAGTAGTATACGCTAAAGTCTTCTACAATTTGTCATACGTAACCGAAAGGAATTTGGACGAACATCGTTATGTTGACGCTTAAGTATACACAAATAAACAAATATTAATAATAACTTCGACAGAAGTAATACTGTCTAAATAAATAAAAATAAGAATGATATGAAAAAGTTGGCTATTACGTCACAGTCGTCTTTGGTGTAGCGGAAGCATACTGGACTAGATATCCAGAGGCACGAGGTTCGATTCCTTGTTGACGAGTTAATTTTTTCATATCAGTATTTAATTTAATTAAAATTCAATGACAATGACAATGAAATTTGTCTGAGTAGTATACGCTAAAGTCTTCTACAGTTTGTCATACGTAACCGAAAGGAATTTGGACAAACATCGTTATGTTGACTCTTAAGAATACACAAATAAACAAATATTACTAACAACTTATATTCTCAAAAACCGAATGATGAAGGCACAAATGACTCTATAATTTTGAAAAGATTCCACAAATTATGTGGCCCATAGTACATAATTATACAAGGGTATCATAAGTTTACTTCCGACTTTGTAATGGCTATAAATATGGATCTTAGATAACAAATCTGATGTAAAACACTCACACGACCTCTATTCACAAAATTTATTGAGTTTTCAAAAACTGTGTAAAAATCAAATACCAAAAGTGGCGTGCCACTTCTGGTTTTTTAGATTCGAATGAAAGTCTGGATTTTGCATCCTTTGAAATCAGTAATATCTAAGTTTTTTAGTAAACTACTCTTTCAAACAAAGTAACATTAGCCACAAGTACGTGAAAATCTAGATCTGAAGAAGTGTAATCATGGTACAAAATAAAATCGTCAAAATAGTGTTCGAAAAATTCTTAATAAACTAAAAAATATTAAAAATAAAGAGCCATTTTCAGTTTAATCATTTCGGATAAAACATTGCAGTCGCGAGAGATGACTGAGATTAATATTAAACTTAAGTATAAACTGTCATATTGTTCACTATCTCCGATCTATATATATCTTGTTTACTATACTTTACAGGCACACATACGTTCATATAAACCAAGGGCAAAAATTAGATTTTTTGATATCAGGAACCTTAACCCATCAGGTCCCAAGTTTTTCCTTTGATTAAAAACCCGGTGTATATATATATATATATATATATATATATATATATATATATATATATATATATATATATATATATATGTGTGTCTGTATCACTCTAGCGGTTACAGTTTTCATTTTATCGGAATGAAATTTGGTATTTGAAGCGCATTTGGTATTCAAATGGTCTAGTTCGTTAATGGGTAAAATCGGACGAGGGGAAAGGTGCATTTAAAGAGAGGGGGAAACACGAAATTTGACATATCTCCCTTAATATTTGAATAATCGAAAAATTTATAGGAATTAAAGTTTAGGTACTAAGTTTTACTGTTTCTTATCATTTTTTCTGTTACACTAATATTCACAGAAATATTGACGGTTTAAGATTAAAAATTAAATACCTTAATATCTCTGTACAAATTAGAATTTGAGAAAAAATGATGAGGTGGTGAATTGTAGCAAATTTGATTTTCTACAACTGATGCATTTTCAACTTATTGCAACTTATTTCTAATGCATTTTTCGATTGTACTAATATTAAGAGAGATATTTTATATTTTGTATTTTCTTCTCTCTTTATAACCCCCCCCCATTTCCCTCTACGTCATTCATTAATAAAATTAGACTTGCAAATACTAAAATCATATACGACATTTCATTTTGATCAGAGTAAAATTGTGACCGCTAGAGAGTGATTTATGTATTCTAGGAAGGAAATTCGCTAAGTTGAAGCATCTCCTGCGTAACGAATTTTTTAAATAAATGTGAGCGGCGTGTAATTAACTAAAAACAAATAAAATAAAGAATTACATTTTAATAAAATTTAAAAAATATAATTTGTTCGTTTATGATTCAAAATTAATTAATGTTAAATATATTTATGAACAAAAGTTCAAAACAAAAGAGCTTTATAGAGAAAAAAAGTTAATGCACATACACTGAAAAGTGTTTCGAGTCGAATATGTTGTTGTTCATATCATGTAAAATGTAACACGACAACTTTTTCCACCGACACATCTATATTTCACATCTCCGTTTCCAATGCTCCCAACCAACCTAACACAACCCAAAACAGCAGATAGTCATAAAAAAACGACAATTTTTCTTGTGTCATGTCGTCTGACTTCCCATTTTATTGTATATAATTTATTGTTGAAGTTTATATATACATATATATATATATATATATATATATATATATATATATATATATATATATTTATATATAAAGATGTATATACAGGGTGAGTAAAAAAGTCATGAAGTTTTTTGAAAGGGTGGGTAGGGGATGTAATTCTAGAATGAAAAGTCCTTGGAAATTTTTACACCTGACCCACGGTTAATAAGATATTAATTAAATAAAGAAATCAATAAGAGAAATGCGGTAACGGAGAAAGAAATGGTGGGGTAGTACCGCAGCGTCAGCAGAGATACTTGAGGGCAGCGAGCTCTCCCCATCACTAACTTAGAGCGAGTCAACCTGAATGCGTTTCAAATTAGTACAGTTTTTTTAGTAGAATTTTAAAAAATTTTGCTAAAAATATTTACCTTTTATTTCCGAATAATCTAATTAACTGAATTATTCAGTTTTTATTAGATTTCTTACGATGAAATTTTACAGCGGCGTTTGACGTTGTTTTTTTAAAGTTAAGAGCTGGTTAGATTTTGGAATAGATCGGTACAGTAGTGTAAAAATTCTTTAAAAAAATATTTTTGGGATTATCATAAAGATTGTCAGAATAGTTTTTTAGGACCTCAAAAATTCAAGATCTTATAAAAACTCAGTTTTCGATAATCGGACTGAAATCAAAAACTTCCCAATATTTAAAAACCTTCAATTTACTTAACGAAAAGTTGAAAATTAGTCTAAGTTATTGGTGATTCGCTGCCTAAATTTTTCACGAAAAATGTATTTTTCAGGTATAATGAATCATTCAATTTTCATTGAATTGAGTGTTCGCTCCCCTCACATATCCCTGCTGCCGCTGCGTTCATTCCCCACCATTTTTTATTCCGTTAACGCGCTTCTCTAATTGGTTACTTTATTTAATTAATATCTAATTAACGGCGGGTCAGGTTCAAAAATATCTAAGGACTTTTTATCTTAGAATTTCATCCCTATCCGGCCTTTCAATAAACTTTATGACTTTTGACTCACCTGTATATATATATGTATGTATATATTCAAAATCCAGCAATACGAAAATTTCTATAAATTTAATATTACGTATTTTGTTTGTATGACTTACAATTACGAGGACGAACATTCTCATGATATATAATTCTCATTTTGTAGACTTGAATTCCAACAAATTTGAATCAATCTGAAATTATTCAAGATTAAAAGCTGGAATTTTATTTGAGAAATAAAATTTCTGACAAAAATAATGCTGTCCAATGAGTGATGCCGCGGGAGACGAGAGAAACGGAACGAGACGAGAATAAGGCAACGAAAAACGAAAGGAAAATTATAATCAAGGAAAATTATAGATTTTTAATTTGGATCAACATTTTGGGTATTAATGATTTTAATTTCATGAATAAAACAATGTATTTTGTAGCTTAAGCACTATTTGCTAAAATTTAATTTAAAAAAATTTAATTCTTTAATGCATTTCAACTAACATGGCCATCTTCAGAATTACTAACAATAATTTTACAAAAAAACGTATTTATATACAAATCGAGTTATATAATTTGTCTGGTGATAAAAATAAAATAAAAATTAACAACAACACTGTTTAAAAGCAATTCAGTTGTCTTGTCGAGTTTATAAAATAATAAATATAAATATGATTATTTACAATAAAAATCCTTTGTCATTCAACAAAAATTTAAATTTCTTTGATAAAAACTTAAATATAAAAATTCGTTACGCAGGAGCTGCGTCAACTCTCTAGCGATCATAATTTTAGTGTGATCAAAATGAAATATAATATCTGATATGATTTTAATATTTGCAAAAATTAAATTTATTAATAGCCCAAATAGAACGATATATAACGATTATAGTTTATAGTTACTATGAAAATGACAATCAAAATTGACATTTCAAAATTAAAACAAAATTTTAATAATATAATTTTATAGTATTCTTATAGAAGTAGAGTTTCTGTGTAGATGACCAGTCCAAGTAGCCGTTTAGATGGAAGAATTTTTTAAATCGTCTAAGTATTTCTAATTTTGTGTAAAAACGTATCCCAGTCTCGTTGATGATCTGAAACCACTTTGGCTAAATGTCGGTTGATGGTTCGGTTCATTCGTTCCACCATTCCATCCGATTGAGGATGCAAAGCTGCTGATCAAATCTTGTGGATATTCAAGGTCGAACAAACGTTCTGGAATAATTCCGACACAAAGTTCCTGCCTTGATCTGAATGGAGCTCCATATGCACTCCGAATCGACATATCCATTCCTTTACTAGAACATCACCAATGGTTCTAGCCTCCTGATTCTTCACTGCATACGCTTTTACCCATTTACTAAAATAATCCATTTCAACCATGATATATTTATTTCCTGCGTCAAATTCTGGAAAAGATCCAGCAACATCTACAGCAATCCTTTGGAATCCTTTCATTACAAAACACGTATCCTGCTGCCAGGTTAATAATCGTTACAAAATATATATAGTTAGTTTAAACCATAATTCGTTTATACAATAGGTTATTACATTACTTACATTACGATATGGAAACCATTTGTGAGAATATGTTTAAATGTTCAGATTAAAATAAAAAACGTTGGTATATAATAGAACTAGCGATCTGGCCCGGTTTCGCACGGTTAAATATTACACTTTGATCTGAGCTCATTGATCGGAGAAACGATAACATACAAGAGCCAAATGTATGGTTATATCCACACTATTACAACACCTCATATGTGAGAGTTAAAAAAAAATTGTACAACATGTAACTAAGGTGATATGTAACTTTGGTTTATTATCTTAAAATTAAATACGTAAGCCATGAAAGTAAATTTTTTTCAAATATCTTCACATACGAAATTTTAATTAGGAAATTTTAATTATTTTAATTACTATACATATAAAACTTCCGGAAAAAATTATCTACATGATGGTGAAAACCATTACGAAATCCGTTGCGTGGTTTAGAAGTAGTTCGCGGAAAAACATACAGATGGACGCGGAAGCCAACTACCTTCTATACTATGTATAGAGGAATCAGCCATTAATAATTATTTTTCAAATAAAATATATTTATTGTATAAAATAAATATAATAAACTCTCTTTTTTCGAGGACTTTAACCAGAACTACGTTCAATTATATTGCTTTCGACTGTACGTTATATAAAAAGACATTCATTCTTATTATATTTTTTACAATTTTTATTATTATTCATACGAAAATAATATTTTTTTAACACATTCATTAAAACAAAACAAAAATGAATCGAAATTGATGAGTTTATGTGTTTAGTAATTTTTGTGCTATTTTAAATTTACTACTACAATCGATTGAAGGCTTATGTCATGTATCGTGTCGGTCCGTCGTGCCGGACGGGCTGGGTGGTGTGATAGTAGTCTATATACACGGATGGCGTCATCAACATCATCATCATAGAGATACCTTTTTGTAGTTGAACAAATTCCTTTGTGTGCGAAGAGTGAAAATCAATAAGAAAATGTTAAAAAGAGTATGAAAAATAAGAGTATACTCTCTTATGTATGTAGTACCTACGTTTGTATAATGTCGTCAGTAGAAGTGAAAATGACTATTTTTTTAAAATAAATTCAATAGTGATCTGAATATTAAAATGTCTTTACCATGAATGTACACAAGAGAAGAAAAAAAATTGGTAGTAAGCACTCACACAATCTCTATGTATAGAAGTATAAAACATACAGGTTTATATAGTATTCCAGTCAAGTAGCCGCGCTTGTTAAGGCGTTGTTTCTACTTGGAACTGGGAGGTTATGGGTTCGAATCCCGATACCGGCAGTTTGTCAATTTAAAAAAAATTAATGGGGCGGTTAATTAACTAAACTGTCGGCGTATGGACAAGAAAGAAGTAACCGGGTATGCTTGTGAAGATTTTCTGCAGTTTCCCTTTACGAACTCCCGAAAAATATCGACACAGTCGGCTGCATACGAATTCCTGATCCTCCACTCACATCATAAAAATATATTATACAGCTTTTATAGAGCGTCGTGTCTCAAAAACGGAGGTTAAATCCCATTATTATTATTATATAGTATTCGGTGTCACAATACAGTAGGTTCATAAAATTTTAGAAATACAAAGTAAAATTTAAAAAATTTGTTACGCAGGAGCTACGCCCACTTAGCGAATTTTCTCAGATTAAATACATAACTTCTGGTGGAAATAGATTTTAATTAGCTTATATCTTCTTAATATCCATGGCGATTCGAGACCGCTAGACTGGGTACAGACACATAGGTAAATACATATGTTTTCGTATCTGATATGCCTCTGGTATTTCAAAGACCAAGTTCGTTAATAAATAGAATCGATCAAGGGCAAGGGGCATTTAGACAAAGATGATAGCTCAAAATGTGGAATATCCTTCTTAACTTTTGAAAAATTCGTTACGCAGGAGCTGCGTCAACTTAGCGAATTTCCTTAGAATGCATAAATCACTCTCTAGCGGTCATAATTTTAGTGAGATCAAAATGATATATAATATCTGATATAACTTCAGTATTTGCAAAAATTCGTTACGCAGAAGCTGCGCCAACTTAGCGAATTTCTTTAGGATACATAAATCACTCTCTAGCGGTCATAATATTAGTGTGATCAAAATGAAATATAATATTTGATATGACTTTAGTATTTGCAAAAATTAAAATTATTAATAGCCAAAAAAACGGTATAACGATTATAGTTTATAGTTACTATAGAAACGACAATCAACATTATTTTACAATAAAATATATTTTATGTATTCGTGTCAAACAAACACAAAATATTTAATATCTCTCTTAATATTGGAATAATCGAGAAATGTATAAGGAGTAAAGTTGTAGATAATCAAGTTTGCTACAATTCATTACCTGACCATTTTCTCAAACTCTAAAGTGAACAGAGATATTTAGAATGTTAACTTTCAATCTTTAATTGTAAATATTTCTGTAAATATTAGTGTAACAGAAAAATAATAAGAAACAAAATTACAGTAAAACTTAGTACCTAAACTTAACTTCTAATAAATTTTTCGATTTTTCAAATATAAAGGGAGATAGTCATATTTTGTGTTTCCCCCTCCCTCTAAACCCCCCCTTTCCCCTCGTCCGATTTTACCCATTAACATATATGGTTCGTTTGTGAGTAAATCGTGTAACGACACGCATAATTTATTACATTATTCTGTTCGCACGTTGTATTGTTCTAATTAGTAATCCTTATTACTAATAATATTGCTGTTTTTCACCAAAATCTCTATAATATGGTACCGTAAATTAATCAAAAATAGCCTGTTTGGGAATATTAGAGAATAGTAATGAAGATTAATAAGTGGCTATGTGTTTGCTGTGTAACAGCAAGGTTAGCAAATGCAAACAGTATACAAGCCTGACAAAATTCGCCAAGAATTATCAATTGTCTCCTGGCAATAGTGTACATAGCGAGAGCCTATTTTTAGAAGCAGGTATTATCTATGAGAAAATGAGCAATCGTATGCTACCGACAAATGCAGAATAGTCGTACGTAATAATTTATTATCGAAATAGATATATTTTTAAGTAATTTGTGCGGTTTTTTTTCATGATTAGGTATCCGGTATTCGGCCGAATAGTATGCATTATTCGGCCGAATATTCAAAAAAAGTAACCGAATTCCGAATGTTAGCCAAATATTCGTGGTAGATAGACAGATAGATTGTAGAGGCTTCCCTGGAAGGGCGACACTTCGACCATAAGGTCCATTGTGATGCCTAACGATGTGAGGATGTGAGTGGAGTGGAAGGAATTTTTGTGTATTGAGTAGGAATTGGTATGATATGCGGCTCTAGCCGATTATGATAGGAAATATGGCGATAATCATCTGGAGTTCGTGAAGGAAACTGCAGAAACCCTTCTCAAGCATAGCCGTTTACTTCGTTCTTGTTCATACGCCGACAGCTGAGTCAATTAACCCCCCCTTTTTTTCTTCTTAATAATTGACAAACTGCCGACGTCGGGATTTGAACCCATAACCTCCTAGTTTCCAAGTAGGCATACTGCGCAGACTTAACGCCTTAGACCGCTCGGCCACTTGGACTGGTATATTCGTGGTATCTCTAGTAACAAATAACTGTACAAACTGTTATGCATTATGAGTGCATAAACTGTTTATTTTAATTCTAGTAGTAGTATAAATTCCAGTAGTAGTAGTTTATTTTACTTCTACACTTGCACAGATGTTTAAAAACCTGACTTGCATTGTATTTACAACTACGAGTACTATTTACGCAATAATTACATGATACGCATGCTTTTGTAATACAATAAATAAAATACAGATGTTTGAGACGTGTAATCTGTACCATAGACGTACAGAAATAATAGTATAGAATATTCTATATTCTATACTCTTACAGTTTTGAAGATAGATCTTTCCTCCCATAGAAGCAGATCGCATTTGGACCGATTTTGGCGTTTCACAAGTTTGACAAACTCACACAACAAATTTAATTCATTATTATTTTTCGTTTCCGAATTATCGATATAACACGATAATACCATCGACAACTCCATCACAAGTGCTCGTAATAAACAATATGTCGCCACAAAATCCACTCCTACATCTGTTGATGAAGCCACTTCAAAATTTGTTTGGTTGTTTTCGACGACTCAGTTTCCACATTCGTTCGTAGAATCTCCATGTTGACTGAAGTCGATAGTATGGAGGTTATATATCCTACGTGGACGGTATAGAATTAAAGAAGAGTTTACCTCATTTCGTTATCGAACAAGATAAAGAAGTGTGATACATATGAATAAGATTGAAAAATATGAGAGAGTGATACATCAGGAGATGGTTTGTAATAATATTGTTTTAAAAATTTAATATCGAAACGTGTTTAATCATCTAATTACTTTCAAAACAAGTCTCGGATATCCCAGGTCTCTAAGCGAGAGAGGTAGGTATTATTTATTTCATAGTTATTAAATGACGTTTAAGTCGTCAAATTCAAAAAGATATATTTACGGTTTGTTCTCGAAAATTTTTTTTTATTTCAAGTAGTTTACTCATAAATTATATTTTCTTAAGCATTTGATGAAACTGAAATATGATATTAAGCCCAGTATTCTTCATTTAATTTACCGATTGTGAAGCGGGATATTCGTAATCAAAGCTGGTATAGCTGGTATTATTAACATTTCTTTCAAAATATTTTATGAAAATGCACTGAACAAAGAACACAAAAAAATCTGAATATTTAAAGGTGAAAATTTGCAAGTACAGCACCTAAAATATTTACTATTCATCGTCAACACAAGTCTTACATAGTACAACTTATAGTACTAAGACTCACATCAAACCTATTTTGACGATGGAAACCCAACTTCAAAAATCAAATATTCTCAAACAAAAAATGCACTAAAAAGTAAAAAAATAATTGCATATTCTTGTACCAATTTTAGTTCACCTAAGCAAAAAGTTTTAAATATATATGTACAATTATTGTCTTTTTTGGAGGCGGTGTCCAAATTTTATATGAATTTCTCTATGCTGACACCGACTCCAAAAATAACAATAATTGTACATATATATTTAAAACTTTTTGCTTAGGTGAACTAAAATTGGCACAAGAATATGCAATTATTTTTTTACTTTTTAGTGCATATTTTGTTTTAGAATATTTGATTTTTGAAGTCGGGTTTCCTTTTTGTCGAAATAGGTTTTATTTCTCGCTTTTTAGTGACTTTGAAGTTCTATAACTGATTTTATTTGTTTAAATATGTGTAACTAATTTTTAGTGCATTTTTTGCACTTTTTTTTTAACCGTTTTTTTTTTTTTTAATTTTTAATGCATTTTTTCATTACAGATTTTCAATTTTTTTTACAAGCATTTTGTTTTTTTTTTTGTAAAAATTTTATTTTTTGGAGTCGGTTTTTTTTTGTAAAAAATTTTTTTTAAGTCGGTTTTCAAAAAAATTTTCTTATTTTCCCATTATGAATGAGTATATCCTTTCAAGAAAAAATTTCGCAGAAATCGGTTATCAAATATATAATTAGGGTTTTCCACGATTTCCAGGGGATCCCTTCATCAGAATGTGATTTGGTGACAATGGGACCAATCGGAAATCAAACTCTTTAAAACAAAAAAGAAATTCAAAATCGGTTAATAAATGACGGAGTTCTGAGGTAACAAACATTAAAAAAAATACAGACGAATTGAGAACCATCTTCCTTTTTGAAGTCGGGTTAAAAAGTAGAGCTCTTCCCTACTCCAAAAATTTTACCGGGGTTGCCAGTTTTTTTTTATGTCTCAATTATCTTTATAGAATTAATTATATTATGCATAAAATAATTGTGTATATTGTAAATGTATTATGAATGTTACAATACTAGATATGATATACTAGACATGTTCAATTGACGTAGCTGTGTACACTCCCATTCAATGAAATTGAACAGACCTGAAATGTTAATTTTCTTAGATTTCATAAAACTCCTCACTTTTGTAACTCTCTGTATAATGATTTATTTATAAACAAAGATAAGTAGTATATTTTAAGTGTGAAAAAAGAAATGGAAGTAATGTAAAAAACATTTACTACAAGAATAATCAAAATTGTGAGAAACTGATTAGGTTCATATCTGTTCAATTTTTTTGAACGGGAGTGTATGTCAAACAATAAACAAAACGATGAGGTTGCTGCTTTTTATGTATCGTAAGTGTAAAATGGTTGCGAGAATGTTACAATAGGAACATAATATGTGTATCATTTCTGTAATAGTATATTACGTCCCTAGGCCAGAAAGTTGGATTTCCTGGCGTATGTGATGTGATGGCCGAGGCGAAGCCGAGGCAATTATATCACATACGTCAGGGCATCCAACTTTTTGGCCGTGGGTCGTATACTATTTTTCTTGCTCCATGTACGCCGAATGTACGCGCTTTCTGGCCGCATTTTACGAATAATTGCTATGTTATAAAAACAATTGCTATGGTAACGGCCAGAAAGTAAAAGCGCACTGCAGCTCGAGAAGGCCATGAAAATCGTTCATTCTGGCGTAAAATGCGGCCAGAAAGCGCGTACATTCGGCGGCTGGAGCAAGAAAAGGATATTTATTAATTGCTATCATAATTGTTTTTTAATTATTTTTATGTGATCATTCATCAAGTCATTGTCACGTTTATTTTGCAATAAACGTTATTGCACGTTATTACTGATGGACAAAAATAAACATTATTTATAAAAACAAAGCTTATATGTTTTTGTAATTATTATAAATGGGTCTGGGAAAATCTGGAGGTTGCAAACAAAATATTATCAATAAGGATGTACGAGCACTGAAGCTTCAAAAAGATTAAAACTTGATTTGTTGTTTACATGTAGTTGAAGTGCATATAAATTATAAAAATTTCTAGGAGGGGGGGGGGGGGGTACGGGGACTTGAATTAATTGTTTAATGTTAAAGTTTGTTTAAATGCAATTTTAATGATATAATGCATTGCTCTTATGGAGAAACCCATATTTTTACACATATTTTGACATATTTTGATAATTTTTACTTGGACGAAAATAAGAAATATAAAAAAAACTACGCAATAGAAAATAGTAATATTAATAAAGAGATTGATTCAATAAAATTCCGGTATGACGGGCCTAAAAAAAAGATATTACAGAAAACAACTGAGATTTCGTGAAAATTCTATTTCTGTCGGCTGTGGCTTAATTACCCAAAATCTCAGGTTTTTTTCTTAAGTTTCTTTTTTATTAGACCCGGTCTGACGGGCCAAAATTAAATTTTAATTTTAACTTACGACAAAAAAAAATAAACATGATTGTGGACTTTTATGAATGTACTATATAAAATTTTGAAGAATTTTATGAATGGGCTATATTATATCAGTTTTCGTACATCCTTAAACCAATACACATTAAATTCATTTCAAGGATTCCGTTCACTGATTTCTATGATGATGGAAGAAATTATAAACGTTTTACCACAACACAGGCAAATTAGCTCTTATTAGATATACCAAAATGATGCTCCCACTCCCAATTTTTACTAACCGATTGCCCACAATATTATATTTTCTTATATTTCAAATGCATAATTGTTAATTATTATACAAACAGTTTAACGTGATGGTACAAATAATTGGATAGAAAATAGAGTTAACTAACGAATGCTTCGTAGAAATTTCTAGATATAATTATTATAATAATTACTATCATTGCTATGTCATTATCGGTATAAATTTATATTGTGTTAAATTTAATTGTATTAAACAATTCTGTATTAAACACAGAATTGTATCATTTAATATAAATAATTTTAAGGTAATAAGCGCTTCTAATGGTCAAAGCATAAAGTTTAAAAACCAGTATAGTAAAACTGATATATTATAGATATTTCAATTGGGCATACTTAGAGTAAATTGTATGGAGGATTCTCTGCTCTTAATTTTTGCATTTCCGGTACTTTTTATTTTTAATTGCACATAAATTTTGTTCATTAAGGTGGTTCCAGCACTGTCTTATATAATCAGGACCAAATACCAGTTTGCTATTATTATAGAACAAATACATATACACACATACACATCACATACAATCATTCACTATTCATATATACAAATTAATATAAGTTTGAAATAAAAAATAATTTAAAACATAAAGTTGGGCGGCCATGATGTTTTACATTCTTTAATGAGATAGAGTAAAAGAGAATGATTACTTTGCTATTAATTATCTCGCGTTCTAAACGGTCAAATATTCTGAAACTTCGGGATTTATTAGAAAACGTCATTTTTAGCATGTGAAATGAGCAAAATCTGTTGAAATGCGATTTCATGCTGGAGTTCTACATTTGTAACTGCAGGAAATCGTGACGAAATTTGCTTCATAGTCAACATGATCAATGGAAAAATACTGTTAGTACTGTGGGTCCGTTTTTATTTTTTCTATGTTAATCAATTTTTGAACTATTTAAACTCGTTTACTAATAATAATTCTATTTTCCGCATTGTAATAGTTACTCTATCGAATCGTTTAATTATTATTATTGGGAGTTTAGGTTTAGTGAATGTGAATCGTTAAATAAAAAGTGTTATGTATTTGATTATTAATTATTTATTGAATACGCACTTCGAAGGTGTGCCCTTATTGATTAAAGAATCCATTTAGACGTCTTGTTGAGACTAAAAATTATATATTATATTTCCACTTATTATAGAACACATCGGTACTGTGTAAAAGTTCGGTACTCTACATTCTATATAAACATTCTATATAAATTTGAGAGTGTAATATCTTAACATACATTATATGAATAGCGTTTCTAAACGTATGTGATCAATTTCTAGGAAGTAAATCGTTAGATGTTTACATGACAATGTACATCAATAACAGTTCTTCGAATTCCGTTTCGTACCAGAGTGCACAGGGTTGTAAAAGTTTTTAAAATATATTATAAGTTTCCCAACATTTGCATACCTGATAAAGACAAATGGCAAAAGTAACAGCAAATAATTTTCTACATCATTTCTAAAATTTTAAAAGTTATCTTTTATAGTAGTAGTAGAATTAGTATATTTTAGCATCAATATTTTACATAACTTGTAGTACAACACATCTTAAAGTATAGTTTCTAGCCTATGCTTTACCTATAATATATCATCTTATTAAATTATATACATCGAGATTATAGAATCGTTTTAACATCGTTTAGAAATGGGAAAAATTTAATACAAAAACCATTGACATAAAACTTAGCCTAAATTGAATGGATAAGCCATCCCTAAAACTAAACTGAAATAGAAATACGAAAAGAAAATATGTACAATTTAGAAAACAACAGTATTAGTTGTAATTGAGATCATGTGGAATGCGGAATCTTTTCCCAAAGAGCAACGTATTCGGGTCAAATTGACCCAGTACGTTGATTTCCGGGAAAGGATTTTCGCGGGATTTGGATAAATTTAAGGATAGTAGGATGTCCAGTTTCCACGTGGAGAGCTTCAGACGGATATCTTAGGGCTTTTTTCGAAATCGTCCCAAGACAACGATTTTGAAATTTTTGCATTTTCGCAAGGTGCGAAGGAGCAACGTTTGACCATATCGGGGCTGCGTACGTGAGTACGGGCCGGATACATGACTTGTTAAGTCGATGTTTTAAGCATTCGTCCAGCTTGCTCTTGGTGTTGAGTGACGGGTATAGTCCTGCAAAGGATGCGTTTCCAAGGGCAAGATGCCTTTTGGCGGCTTGTGGCCAATTCAACTGCCTTTGAAGAGTTATTCCTAGATACTCAACACTTTGAGTTTGCCGGATTTCAGTGTTAAACATCTTCAATTCAAGTGGGTAGGAGGAAAATTTATTCCTCCTAGTAAACAAAACGGACTGAGTCTTCGCAGGATTTATCTTGATTTTCCATAGCTTGAAATAGTTTTCAAGCCTGGATAGATGGTATTGGAGGCAACTCGAAATAGCTTTCGGTTGTCAAGAAGAGCAATAGATTGCCGTATCGTCAGCGAAGAGGGCTCCTTCAGTAGCTGGATCCTTCGAGATATCGTTGATATAATATAAAAAGAGCCGGGGTCCAAGCAGGGACCATTGAGGGACACCAGCTTCTGACACGGTATTGGTTCGATTTACTTTGTTGGATATGAATTTGGGATTTTCTGTTTGATAAATATGCGACTGCAGCCGATTCAAAACTACTTTCTCCATGACCTTGCTGAGTTATCTTTTATGTAAAAACATAATATTTTTATAGACAATTACGATGATTATATGATACAATTGTATAAAAACTTCTTTTTAAATTTGAATATATCATTTTATAGCTGATTAAATTTTTCTCATACATTCAATCATTGTTTTCCCTCAATGAATCAAGGATTACCTGTCGATCGCTTGCAAAGAAATCTTCTTTGGGTGATGTCTATTATACTTGCTTCTTTAAGACTTTTTTGAGATTTGGTATGCTAAGATTAGAATCGTAAAGGTCACCAAAGCATTTGGAAATTTGTGTTATGCTTATGGTTTTTCTACTATGAAATTTATTTTCAAGCTAACGAAAAACAAAAATTTTTCTGTTGAAAAATAAAAATGAAAAAAATTTAATCGAATTATAGTATATAAATTATAATAAATTAAACGGATTTTTCATTTAATAAATGGTAACAAATTGTATGTATTTTCTACCAATCTTTAATTACATTTAAAAAAATCCTAACAAATAATTTATAGGTTTCCATAGAAAATACCTATACAGTATTCAAATGAATTGAATAATAATTAATTTATCCCAAATGAATACTAAATATACATAAAAAATTTGATTTACTTTACTATGCTTAATCGAAAATAATAAATTGTTAAATAAACGTCTAGTTCCTAGTAATATATATTATGTACGGATCAATGAACGAAAATGCCCATTTAATGATGAAAAATAAACAAAACGTGTAAAATATATAATATCATTGAAATTCTGAAAAAATATCAATATTTTTTTTTTACCGACGAAAGAAGGAGGTACTCAATTCAACCTGATTTTATAAATGATTTTGATAATTCTTTTTTCGTTGGATAGGGTACACTTCAAAATTCGTTCCATATAAATTTGAAAAAAAAAATTCAAATTTTAGCCACAAAAAAAATAGAGTTCCCAGCGCTTCCACTAAAGAAAAATATCATAAATATCATAATATATGTTCTGTGTGTAAACACTATTTGAAAGCACTCAATATCTTTGCGCAGTTTGAATGTTTTTATAACCGACGAAAAAGGAGTCCTATACTAATGTAAATACCTAAATAATTTTGAGTCGGCGCCAAACAAACAAAATGTAATATTTTGTAATATCTACTTTTAGCCGAAAATCAGATTTACCCTTCGCCCATTTCGATGGAGATTTTTTGGCGCCGTCTCAAAATTATTTAGGTATTTACATTAGTGTAAGACTTAGTTAGACTAAAACGTTACTTTTTTATTGTTTCCCTTCTTTTTTCGAAGGTTTAATTAAAGGTATTTTGTAGGTTTTGTTATTTTTTTAAATTACCTATACGTTCTTGTGTATTCGGCCTTGTATATGATCTCTACTTTTACAAAACTGTAATTCTTCTGTTTGTTTGAGCATCACACAAAAACCACTGGACCGATTTTGATTTTGAAACTTTTTTTGTTTAAAAGCTTATGATTAGACTTACTGGTATTTATGACTTGAAACTGGTAGGCTATCTCGCTACGACGACAGGAGCCGTAGATATAACTTAACGCCCGAGTGTAAATGCGGGTGTAAACTAGTACTTAAATATTACTATAAATTCAATAGAAAATAGCAGATAAAATTTATGAGCACTTTCTTGCTTTGGTATCAACATATAAGATCTATTTAGTTACCCGAAAAAAGTTTGTCAGCTATTCAAAAATTAAAAATTAGATATGCAACTTTTCGTCCTATAGAAAAGTAAGTCGGGCTACTTGCTAACCTGACAAAACTGCTTCTATTTTGATTTAAATTATATTCAAAATTATCAATATAATTTTTAATAGCTTATAATTGTTGATGATTGATAATTATCAAAGATAATCAAAGAAAACTACAGGTTTTTAAAGTTAAATTTCAAAATTTCCCCCAATTTCTATATCAAATATTAATATTTTATAAATACGTATTTTGACTACTAAGTAGTCATTATCAGTGTAAATTAGCTGACCATAACTATTCCCGGGATATGGAACGAAGAAAACATTTTACGCGATGCTAGTTTAGTGTGTGTATCACCACCAATTTCATAATAATCATATTGAGATTTCTTGAAAATGTTAAGAGACCACATTTAAAGATTACAGGCTATTTCGGAGATTAATCAAAATTTTTGCATTTTTTTTTTAAAGATTAAAATTTTTATTATGAGAAAATAGGGGGTTTGTATATACCTAAATTCTCAAAAAGATGACTAGAATGAGCTATACTTTTAAAACAAATCCAGTAACCGTCTCAAGCTTATTTAGTTGTTACCAAAAGCATATTTTAGTAATATTTAATGAAGTTTGATTTGATTTAATTTTTTTAAAGAAATTTGAAAATTCTAATGCTTTACATTCCTTATATATTGAGTTCATAAACACATTCGTAAATCCACACTCACAGTCCATAAACAAACAATTGGTGGAAACATAATATCGATGATGGATCCCGAACGGATGACCTTTTTTGTTTATTTGGGGCGTTTTATTTTTAGTAACTTGTCGCAGCTATCTTTATTGACCTCAACTTGCACATTATTTTGTGTTTAATTGTATTGTATACTTTGTCAGGGTTGAATAAAGTATTGTTTTAAATTTATTTTTCATTAATTAATTATTTATTTTATTTAATAAATTCAATACTTCACTATCTAATAATTTTAATTGAAATAACAAAAATTAATTTAATTAATTTTTTTAATTAAATTATATTATTATTAACTCTCAGTCTGTTCATTTGAGCATGGGTTTAGTTTTTCATAGAAATTTTAATCGATGATCATGGTCAAATTTATTAAATTAAATCTTACAAATAAAATTAAGCAGAAAAAAAAAATTAATAATAATAAATGTAGAGTTATCCAATCAAAATATATACAGCATAGTTTTTATATATGTAAGACCTGAACTTAGTGGTGGCAGCCTGTCAGCCATAAAACTGTTTGTAAGTACCAGGTAAAATTTGGAGACTGGAATGTATGTGCATCACATGAACGATGAGAAGCACACCCACAGCGGCTCTTGAAAACCTTGTGTGTGTGTGTACTTTGATCTATGGATCGAAAGGACAGTGCTAGTTGACCACCCGATAAAAGCCATTGCGGGGGAAATAGAAGTGAACTTGGAAGTGAGCAAAGCGAATGGGTAACTAAGACTTCAGATGCAATATGAAGAGTGGACGGAAGATATTATAATGTCTTGTTTACCCGATAAATTTTTAACCCGATGTCATAAATGTTTAACCAGATTTTAATTAATAATCTTTTGAGAAACATGCCTCGATATGTCAACCTTACATTGTCCTCTCAATTATACTTTGCACCTCATATCTTTAACGTATTCGAGAAGATATCAGCGAAACAGACACGGTCTGTTACGCACCGTTTTATAGCCAATTAAAATTCAAAGAAAAGCCAAATGACTTCATTTCTACATGAAGACAAAATCAAAATAATAAACACTTCAACAAATATTTTTGAATTAATTGAATTAAATTTTAATCGATTAGCATTCCCTGCAAACAATTCAAGTTTTGTTTGTAACAAAAGAATAAATTAAATTCACAACAGCTAACATAACATCATACAAAAGAGCTGTTATGCTTTTGACATTAAGAAAAACAAATGAACTGTAAGTGAATGTACTTGGAAAATAGTCCAGACGCAAGGTATTGAAATAAATGCGAAAATGTCTTGTAATAATTCTTCTTCTTCTTCATTTCTCTTGGAATGTAAAGTTAAAAGTCATCGGAGTTTTAAATTGATTATAACAATATGCTTTAAGAAACTTGTTTCACTAATATATTTCAAATGTTTTTGTAAACTCAACGTCTAAAACTATGGTTGTTGACTATGGTTGTTTTACAGTTACTACCGGAGAAAACTAGTTTAACTTATTTGACATTTAAGTAAATAATATGTTTGAACATTTACACTAAAAAAACATACTCTTGGTGGAGATTGAACCAGTAAGATGCTAGATGAATATAGATGGAATAATTAGTAAGCAATCATTTAATAAATGCAAAGACATGTTGAAAGATATAAATTAAACTCGACCTTGCGCATTACCGCGCTCTAGATAATCTTTATTAAATCAATTCGTTGATGCAAAAGATGCAAAGATGTCTAATAAACTAAATTATATTGAAATTTCGTTGCAACTCCACTACGGAGTCACAACTAACCCATGGCCTTTGGCATTCTAGAACAGTGCCATAGTAATTAATCTACTAACCTGCTATGCAGAATTTTATAAAAACAATTAAAATGTGTAAATACTCAAACTAAAAATACACGTAATGATACATGTACCTAGGTACCTCGGAACACAAAAGTAAAAATTTCATTTTTCAAAATTTTATAATTGATTTGTACACTATTTATCGGGAAAAAGTTTATTTGGAAAAATGTCTTGAATAAAAGTTGTAAGTATATTGATTATGAAAAGTTTTATGCGATGCATTTTTTCGAAAACCGAATGAATAATGCACAAATCGATTACACCACTTGCGTTGTTGACTGTAAACTCCCGTTTATAAAAATTATATCATCAGTAAATCACATTCTAGGCGTACATTAAGATTAGTTTATGCCTAAATATATGCAACCACACTCTATCTCTGTGCTAAAGTTTTAGAGAAAATCGCAAATAGTGGATTGACATGGGCGGACGACGTGTTTGACTCCATAAGTATTAGAATTTTGAGAATTTTTTAGGGGATATATTTTTTATGGGGTTTTCAATTTATTTTTGGGCCATAATCTTTACCCATGATTGTGGATATTCCATTGCATTTTTTAAATATTTTATGTCGTTTATTTTTCGAAATAAATAAAAAACCAACATAATATACAAAATTTAATTTTAAAAAAAACCCACATTTCTGACGTATTTTCAGTTCAATTGTCAGTTTAGGTTTTGCTTTGAATTTCTGGAGTTTTAGGGGCTTATTTGTCACTATTAGGAGATGAATTTTTCGAGTGTTGACAACACTGGTATCGATCGTTTGTTGCACATTCAGTACTTGTAAGCGCCTCACCTAAGCCGGTTATATTTTATTTATAAAATTAAATACATCAGAAAAAACTTTTTCAGCTGAACATCATAGATGGTAAAATAGTAGAGAATGGTGGGTGGTTATGTCAAAATAATTCTATTTATAAACTTTAAGTATCACAACGGCGTGTAATAGAACAAACAGGAAACGTCATTTCAATTTTTATTGATGCATAAAAGGCTTATTATTTTATATTTTCATAAAATAATAATCGTATACGAATATGAAAACAATTTATAAAACTTTTACAAATTTCATTTATCAAATTAATTTTGTAATTGAAAGATACACATCTATATTTTTTTTAATTATTAGAAAACTTAACAACCAACTGAATTAATTGCTCAAATACCCGGTATATACTGAGTTCATAATCATTGCGTGAACTGTTTATTTTAGTTGTTTTTAGAGGCGGTGTCCAAAAGTTATGTGAATTTCTCTATGCTGACACCGACTCCAAAAATAACAATAATTGTACATATATATTTAAAATTTTTTGCTTAGAGGAACTAAAATTGGCACCACAAGAATATGCAATTATTTTTTTTACTTTTTAGTGCATTTTTTGTTATAGAATATTTGATTTTTGAAATTGTCAAAATAGGTTTTTTTTATTCAAATTGACAATTGTTTTTTGTTTTGTTTTTTATTTATGCCAATGTTTTTTATAGATTTTAAAGTTGTTACTATAATCTTATTTTTATTTTATTCAAATTGACACTTGTTTTTGTTTTATTTTTTATTTATGCCAATGTTTTTAGATTATAAAATTGTTATTTTCTGTATTTTTATTAGGATATAATTTTTAATTATGGTTGTGGTTATTGCAGCATTGTTAACAATACAAGGTTAAAATTTGTTTTTTGTTTTTTTTTGTTTTGACGTTTGTATACTTATGTATGAATCTTTCAATAAATAAATTATTATTATTATTAATAATAATTATTATTATTACATATATATATATATATATGTCGGAATAACATTGAGAGCATGGTCGTTTGAACCAGTATATATGTTGTCAGACATTGTTGTTTTTTATAAAATACAAACACTTACCAATTTCTAATAGCACACTGAAAACTGCATTTTCACAAACACGCACTAGTCTACAATAATACCCGGTGTCCCGCACTATCACAATCAGTAATTACAAATAGTTGGTTCAATCCTACGACACAGTAAATGCATAATTGTTAATTATTATACAAACAGTTTAACGTGATGGTACAAATAATTGGATAGAAAATAGAGTTAACTAACGAATGCTTCGTAGAAATTTCTAGATATAATTATTATAATAATTACTATCATTGCTATGTCATTATCGGTATAAATTTATATTGTGTTAAATTTAATTGTATTAAACAATTCTGTATTAAACACAGAATTGTATCATTTAATATAAATAATTTTAAGGTAATAAGCGCTTCTAATGGTCAAAGCATAAAGTTTAAAAACCAGTATAGTAAAACTGATATATTATAGATATTTCAATTGGGCATACTTAGAGTAAATTGTATGGAGGATTCTCTGCTCTTAATTTTTGCATTTCCGGTACTTTTTATTTTTAATTGCACATAAATTTTGTTCATTAAGGTGGTTCCAGCACTGTCTTATATAATCAGGACCAAATACCAGTTTGCTATTATTATAGAACAAATACATATACACACATACACATCACATACAATCATTCACTATTCATATATACAAATTAATATAAGTTTGAAATAAAAAATAATTTAAAACATAAAGTTGGGCGGCCATGATGTTTTACATTCTTTAATGAGATAGAGTAAAAGAGAATGATTACTTTGCTATTAATTATCTCGCGTTCTAAACGGTCAAATATTCTGAAACTTCGGGATTTATTAGAAAACGTCATTTTTAGCATGTGAAATGAGCAAAATCTGTTGAAATGCGATTTCATGCTGGAGTTCTACATTTGTAACTGCAGGAAATCGTGACGAAATTTGCTTCATAGTCAACATGATCAATGGAAAAATACTGTTAGTACTGTGGGTCCGTTTTTATTTTTTCTATGTTAATCAATTTTTGAACTATTTAAACTCGTTTACTAATAATAATTCTATTTTCCGCATTGTAATAGTTACTCTATCGAATCGTTTAATTATTATTATTGGGAGTTTAGGTTTAGTGAATGTGAATCGTTAAATAAAAAGTGTTATGTATTTGATTATTAATTATTTATTGAATACGCACTTCGAAGGTGTGCCCTTATTGATTAAAGAATCCATTTAGACGTCTTGTTGAGACTAAAAATTATATATTATATTTCCACTTATTATAGAACACATCGGTACTGTGTAAAAGTTCGGTACTCTACATTCTATATAAACATTCTATATAAATTTGAGAGTGTAATATCTTAACATACATTATATGAATAGCGTTTCTAAACGTATGTGATCAATTTCTAGGAAGTAAATCGTTAGATGTTTACATGACAATGTACATCAATAACAGTTCTTCGAATTCCGTTTCGTACCAGAGTGCACAGGGTTGTAAAAGTTTTTAAAATATATTATAAGTTTCCCAACATTTGCATACCTGATAAAGACAAATGGCAAAAGTAACAGCAAATAATTTTCTACATCATTTCTAAAATTTTAAAAGTTATCTTTTATAGTAGTAGTAGAATTAGTATATTTTAGCATCAATATTTTACATAACTTGTAGTACAACACATCTTAAAGTATAGTTTCTAGCCTATGCTTTACCTATAATATATCATCTTATTAAATTATATACATCGAGATTATAGAATCGTTTTAACATCGTTTAGAAATGGGAAAAATTTAATACAAAAACCATTGACATAAAACTTAGCCTAAATTGAATGGATAAGCCATCCCTAAAACTAAACTGAAATAGAAATACGAAAAGAAAATATGTACAATTTAGAAAACAACAGTATTAGTTGTAATTGAGATCATGTGGAATGCGGAATCTTTTCCCAAAGAGCAACGTATTCGGGTCAAATTGACCCAGTACGTTGATTTCCGGGAAAGGATTTTCGCGGGATTTGGATAAATTTAAGGATAGTAGGATGTCCAGTTTCCACGTGGAGAGCTTCAGACGGATATCTTAGGGCTTTTTTCGAAATCGTCCCAAGACAACGATTTTGAAATTTTTGCATTTTCGCAAGGTGCGAAGGAGCAACGTTTGACCATATCGGGGCTGCGTACGTGAGTACGGGCCGGATACATGACTTGTTAAGTCGATGTTTTAAGCATTCGTCCAGCTTGCTCTTGGTGTTGAGTGACGGGTATAGTCCTGCAAAGGATGCGTTTCCAAGGGCAAGATGCCTTTTGGCGGCTTGTGGCCAATTCAACTGCCTTTGAAGAGTTATTCCTAGATACTCAACACTTTGAGTTTGCCGGATTTCAGTGTTAAACATCTTCAATTCAAGTGGGTAGGAGGAAAATTTATTCCTCCTAGTAAACAAAACGGACTGAGTCTTCGCAGGATTTATCTTGATTTTCCATAGCTTGAAATAGTTTTCAAGCCTGGATAGATGGTATTGGAGGCAACTCGAAATAGCTTTCGGTTGTCAAGAAGAGCAATAGATTGCCGTATCGTCAGCGAAGAGGGCTCCTTCAGTAGCTGGATCCTTCGAGATATCGTTGATATAATATAAAAAGAGCCGGGGTCCAAGCAGGGACCATTGAGGGACACCAGCTTCTGACACGGTATTGGTTCGATTTACTTTGTTGGATATGAATTTGGGATTTTCTGTTTGATAAATATGATATCAGGAATTTCATGATATAGGTTGGTATATCGAGTTTGGATAGTTTATGGATAAGTCCATCGTGCCAAACCGTATCGAAGGCTTTTTCGATGTCCAAAAGGACCATGCCTGTAGATTTATTCCAGTTAAACCCGGTAGCAATGTGGTCAGTGAGTCGGTGAAGCTGACTCACTGTTGAATGGTTTGACCTGAAACCAAACTGTTGGGGGATAAGCTGTCTGTGGATATCTTCATGCGACTGCAGCCGATTCAAAACTACTTTCTCCATGACCTTGCTGAGTTATCTTTTATGTAAAAACATAATATTTTTATAGACAATTACGATGATTATATGATACAATTGTATAAAAACTTCTTTTTAAATTTGAATATATCATTTTATAGCTGATTAAATTTTTCTCATACATTCAATCATTGTTTTCCCTCAATGAATCAAGGATTACCTGTCGATCGCTTGCAAAGAAATCTTCTTTGGGTGATGTCTATTATACTTGCTTCTTTAAGACTTTTTTGAGATTTGGTATGCTAAGATTAGAATCGTAAAGGTCACCAAAGCATTTGGAAATTTGTGTTATGCTTATGGTTTTTCTACTATGAAATTTATTTTCAAGCTAACGAAAAACAAAAATTTTTCTGTTGAAAAATAAAAATGAAAAAAATTTAATCGAATTATAGTATATAAATTATAATAAATTAAACGGATTTTTCATTTAATAAATGGTAACAAATTGTATGTATTTTCTACCAATCTTTAATTACATTTAAAAAAATCCTAACAAATAATTTATAGGTTTCCATAGAAAATACCTATACAGTATTCAAATGAATTGAATAATAATTAATTTATCCCAAATGAATACTAAATATACATAAAAAATTTGATTTACTTTACTATGCTTAATCGAAAATAATAAATTGTTAAATAAACGTCTAGTTCCTAGTAATATATATTATGTACGGATCAATGAACGAAAATGCCCATTTAATGATGAAAAATAAACAAAACGTGTAAAATATATAATATCATTGAAATTCTGAAAAAATATCAATATTTTTTTTTTACCGACGAAAGAAGGAGGTACTCAATTCAACCTGATTTTATAAATGATTTTGATAATTCTTTTTTCGTTGGATAGGGTACACTTCAAAATTCGTTCCATATAAATTTGAAAAAAAAAATTCAAATTTTAGCCACAAAAAAAATAGAGTTCCCAGCGCTTCCACTAAAGAAAAATATCATAAATATCATAATATATGTTCTGTGTGTAAACACTATTTGAAAGCACTCAATATCTTTGCGCAGTTTGAATGTTTTTATAACCGACGAAAAAGGAGTCCTATACTAATGTAAATACCTAAATAATTTTGAGTCGGCGCCAAACAAACAAAATGTAATATTTTGTAATATCTACTTTTAGCCGAAAATCAGATTTACCCTTCGCCCATTTCGATGGAGATTTTTTGGCGCCGTCTCAAAATTATTTAGGTATTTACATTAGTGTAAGACTTAGTTAGACTAAAACGTTACTTTTTTATTGTTTCCCTTCTTTTTTCGAAGGTTTAATTAAAGGTATTTTGTAGGTTTTGTTATTTTTTTAAATTACCTATACGTTCTTGTGTATTCGGCCTTGTATATGATCTCTACTTTTACAAAACTGTAATTCTTCTGTTTGTTTGAGCATCACACAAAAACCACTGGACCGATTTTGATTTTGAAACTTTTTTTGTTTAAAAGCTTATGATTAGACTTACTGGTATTTATGACTTGAAACTGGTAGGCTATCTCGCTACGACGACAGGAGCCGTAGATATAACTTAACGCCCGAGTGTAAATGCGGGTGTAAACTAGTACTTAAATATTACTATAAATTCAATAGAAAATAGCAGATAAAGTTTATGAGCACTTTCTTGCTTTGGTATCAACATATAAGATCTATTTAGTTACCCGAAAAAAGTTTGTCAGCTATTCAAAAATTAAAAATTAGATATGCAACTTTTCGTCCTATAGAAAAGTAAGTCGGGCTACTTGCTAACCTGACAAAACTGCTTCTATTTTGATTTAAATTATATTCAAAATTATCAATATAATTTTTAATAGCTTATAATTGTTGATGATTGATAATTATCAAAGATAATCAAAGAAAACTACAGGTTTTTAAAGTTAAATTTCAAAATTTCCCCCAATTTCTATATCAAATATTAATATTTTATAAATACGTATTTTGACTACTAAGTAGTCATTATCAGTGTAAATTAGCTGACCATAACTATTCCCGGGATATGGAACGAAGAAAACATTTTACGCGATGCTAGTTTAGTGTGTGTATCACCACCAATTTCATAATAATCATATTGAGATTTCTTGAAAATGTTAAGAGACCACATTTAAAGATTACAGGCTATTTCGGAGATTAATCAAAATTTTTGCATTTTTTTTTTAAAGATTAAAATTTTTATTATGAGAAAATAGGGGGTTTGTATATACCTAAATTCTCAAAAAGATGACTAGAATGAGCTATACTTTTAAAACAAATCCAGTAACCGTCTCAAGCTTATTTAGTTGTTACCAAAAGCATATTTTAGTAATATTTAATGAAGTTTGATTTGATTTAATTTTTTTAAAGAAATTTGAAAATTCTAATGCTTTACATTCCTTATATATTGAGTTCATAAACACATTCGTAAATCCACACTCACAGTCCATAAACAAACAATTGGTGGAAACATAATATCGATGATGGATCCCGAACGGATGACCTTTTTTGTTTATTTGGGGCGTTTTATTTTTAGTAACTTGTCGCAGCTATCTTTATTGACCTCAACTTGCACATTATTTTGTGTTTAATTGTATTGTATACTTTGTCAGGGTTGAATAAAGTATTGTTTTAAATTTATTTTTCATTAATTAATTATTTATTTTATTTAATAAATTCAATACTTCACTATCTAATAATTTTAATTGAAATAACAAAAATTAATTTAATTAATTTTTTTAATTAAATTATATTATTATTAACTCTCAGTCTGTTCATTTGAGCATGGGTTTAGTTTTTCATAGAAATTTTAATCGATGATCATGGTCAAATTTATTAAATTAAATCTTACAAATAAAATTAAGCAGAAAAAAAAAATTAATAATAATAAATGTAGAGTTATCCAATCAAAATATATACAGCATAGTTTTTATATATGTAAGACCTGAACTTAGTGGTGGCAGCCTGTCAGCCATAAAACTGTTTGTAAGTACCAGGTAAAATTTGGAGACTGGAATGTATGTGCATCACATGAACGATGAGAAGCACACCCACAGCGGCTCTTGAAAACCTTGTGTGTGTGTGTACTTTGATCTATGGATCGAAAGGACAGTGCTAGTTGACCACCCGATAAAAGCCATTGCGGGGGAAATAGAAGTGAACTTGGAAGTGAGCAAAGCGAATGGGTAACTAAGACTTCAGATGCAATATGAAGAGTGGACGGAAGATATTATAATGTCTTGTTTACCCGATAAATTTTTAACCCGATGTCATAAATGTTTAACCAGATTTTAATTAATAATCTTTTGAGAAACATGCCTCGATATGTCAACCTTACATTGTCCTCTCAATTATACTTTGCACCTCATATCTTTAACGTATTCGAGAAGATATCAGCGAAACAGACACGGTCTGTTACGCACCGTTTTATAGCCAATTAAAATTCAAAGAAAAGCCAAATGACTTCATTTCTACATGAAGACAAAATCAAAATAATAAACACTTCAACAAATATTTTTGAATTAATTGAATTAAATTTTAATCGATTAGCATTCCCTGCAAACAATTCAAGTTTTGTTTGTAACAAAAGAATAAATTAAATTCACAACAGCTAACATAACATCATACAAAAGAGCTGTTATGCTTTTGACATTAAGAAAAACAAATGAACTGTAAGTGAATGTACTTGGAAAATAGTCCAGACGCAAGGTATTGAAATAAATGCGAAAATGTCTTGTAATAATTCTTCTTCTTCTTCATTTCTCTTGGAATGTAAAGTTAAAAGTCATCGGAGTTTTAAATTGATTATAACAATATGCTTTAAGAAACTTGTTTCACTAATATATTTCAAATGTTTTTGTAAACTCAACGTCTAAAACTATGGTTGTTGACTATGGTTGTTTTACAGTTACTACCGGAGAAAACTAGTTTAACTTATTTGACATTTAAGTAAATAATATGTTTGAACATTTACACTAAAAAAACATACTCTTGGTGGAGATTGAACCAGTAAGATGCTAGATGAATATAGATGGAATAATTAGTAAGCAATCATTTAATAAATGCAAAGACATGTTGAAAGATATAAATTAAACTCGACCTTGCGCATTACCGCGCTCTAGATAATCTTTATTAAATCAATTCGTTGATGCAAAAGATGCAAAGATGTCTAATAAACTAAATTATATTGAAATTTCGTTGCAACTCCACTACGGAGTCACAACTAACCCATGGCCTTTGGCATTCTAGAACAGTGCCATAGTAATTAATCTACTAACCTGCTATGCAGAATTTTATAAAAACAATTAAAATGTGTAAATACTCAAACTAAAAATACACGTAATGATACATGTACCTAGGTACCTCGGAACACAAAAGTAAAAATTTCATTTTTCAAAATTTTATAATTGATTTGTACACTATTTATCGGGAAAAAGTTTATTTGGAAAAATGTCTTGAATAAAAGTTGTAAGTATATTGATTATGAAAAGTTTTATGCGATGCATTTTTTCGAAAACCGAATGAATAATGCACAAATCGATTACACCACTTGCGTTGTTGACTGTAAACTCCCGTTTATAAAAATTATATCATCAGTAAATCACATTCTAGGCGTACATTAAGATTAGTTTATGCCTAAATATATGCAACCACACTCTATCTCTGTGCTAAAGTTTTAGAGAAAATCGCAAATAGTGGATTGACATGGGCGGACGACGTGTTTGACTCCATAAGTATTAGAATTTTGAGAATTTTTTAGGGGATATATTTTTTATGGGGTTTTCAATTTATTTTTGGGCCATAATCTTTACCCATGATTGTGGATATTCCATTGCATTTTTTAAATATTTTATGTCGTTTATTTTTCGAAATAAATAAAAAACCAACATAATATACAAAATTTAATTTTAAAAAAAACCCACATTTCTGACGTATTTTCAGTTCAATTGTCAGTTTAGGTTTTGCTTTGAATTTCTGGAGTTTTAGGGGCTTATTTGTCACTATTAGGAGATGAATTTTTCGAGTGTTGACAACACTGGTATCGATCGTTTGTTGCACATTCAGTACTTGTAAGCGCCTCACCTAAGCCGGTTATATTTTATTTATAAAATTAAATACATCAGAAAAAACTTTTTCAGCTGAACATCATAGATGGTAAAATAGTAGAGAATGGTGGGTGGTTATGTCAAAATAATTCTATTTATAAACTTTAAGTATCACAACGGCGTGTAATAGAACAAACAGGAAACGTCATTTCAATTTTTATTGATGCATAAAAGGCTTATTATTTTATATTTTCATAAAATAATAATCGTATACGAATATGAAAACAATTTATAAAACTTTTACAAATTTCATTTATCAAATTAATTTTGTAATTGAAAGATACACATCTATATTTTTTTTAATTATTAGAAAACTTAACAACCAACTGAATTAATTGCTCAAATACCCGGTATATACTGAGTTCATAATCATTGCGTGAACTGTTTATTTTAGTTGTTTTTAGAGGCGGTGTCCAAAAGTTATGTGAATTTCTCTATGCTGACACCGACTCCAAAAATAACAATAATTGTACATATATATTTAAAATTTTTTGCTTAGAGGAACTAAAATTGGCACCACAAGAATATGCAATTATTTTTTTTACTTTTTAGTGCATTTTTTGTTATAGAATATTTGATTTTTGAAATTGTCAAAATAGGTTTTTTTTATTCAAATTGACAATTGTTTTTTGTTTTGTTTTTTATTTATGCCAATGTTTTTTATAGATTTTAAAGTTGTTACTATAATCTTATTTTTATTTTATTCAAATTGACACTTGTTTTTGTTTTATTTTTTATTTATGCCAATGTTTTTAGATTATAAAATTGTTATTTTCTGTATTTTTATTAGGATATAATTTTTAATTATGGTTGTGGTTATTGCAGCATTGTTAACAATACAAGGTTAAAATTTGTTTTTTGTTTTTTTTTGTTTTGACGTTTGTATACTTATGTATGAATCTTTCAATAAATAAATTATTATTATTATTAATAATAATTATTATTATTACATATATATATATATATATGTCGGAATAACATTGAGAGCATGGTCGTTTGAACCAGTATATATGTTGTCAGACATTGTTGTTTTTTATAAAATACAAACACTTACCAATTTCTAATAGCACACTGAAAACTGCATTTTCACAAACACGCACTAGTCTACAATAATACCCGGTGTCCCGCACTATCACAATCAGTAATTACAAATAGTTGGTTCAATCCTACGACACAGTAAGTTGGCTCCAGTTAACAATACAGATACAACACGAATAATACTAACAAATGCCATACCACGGTTATCGCATCAATAAACATAATTAATTATACTAGTCCAAAAGGGCTACCAACAATCCAAACACTATTTCCATGTGATGCTATTTTCATGTAACTTTCAGCAGAGTTCAGTTGATACTAATACGCAACTGCACGATACGGTCTGTACTCGGGTGCTGTCCTCTCAGAACTGACTATCCTGCTTCCTTTTTGAAACTCACCCCCCTTCCTTGATGTTTGTAAAAATATTGGAAAGGGGTCATTCTATTACTACATTATATTTATGTACCATCTCTGGTATATCACAAAAATAGGTTTATTAACATCCGTACCGTACAATTTGCGTCTAAGTAGAGAGCCGCACGTGCCCCCTTCAGCTGAACCCTTACTTACTGTGTTAATTGATAAATCTTAAAGCAATTAGTCTTTATTGCACTTTTAGACAATTTATTTTATTCTAAGAATATATAAGTATTGATAATATCTAATTTCCGGACCTCTATGTCTGGAGGATTCTTTATGTCGGACATACTGTAATAAAATAAACCTTTTCTTAAAAAATAGTTTCTTTGTACTTATAAATGTAAGTGTAAAACTGTAAACATATAGATGTAGAGAAATGTTCGAACAGACGTATCCATAAATAAAAAAACACATTTATTCCTTTGACAAATGTACGATTCCGACATATATATATATACATATATATATATATATATATATATATATATATATATATATATATATATATATATATATATATATATATATAAATATTTATTTATTTATTATAGCAACAATAACAAAAATGCACCTTTTTGGATGTGGTGGCCAATGTACAACGACGATCCGAGCTATAACTCGGAATTTATTCTCATTTTATTCCACTAATATTCTTTCAGTATATATCATTGCCTATATAGCAATGAATATTCATATACAATGTTAAATTCCGATTTAAAACAGGAATGCCGATGATTACCGAGTGTCACATAGCCGATCGTTACAATGAAAACGTGACTTTCTAATCTGGAATGTCATTTCATTGCCCTAATGAAATGATAAATGCATAGCCTCGTTATAGATGTTTTCACATCAATTATATTAACGCCTTTTATATGAAAATGGAACTGAGTTAATATTTATACACGCCCAGAGCTATTTAAAAATATGACTGGTGCATTTATTTTGCCTAAGATACTATAGACGTCACGTAGTAAATACTTGCTTTTGTAATCAACAGTAATTACAAATGTTTATGTTAAGGACGTTCATGCGCTACGCTAGAGTCAAATGAGTACTGTATTTATTAAACTTTATTTAGTGTTTAAAAAAAGTCGTAAACTATATCAATAATATTACAACGATTTCATATATATTTATTTGTGTACACTTAAGCGTCAACAGTACGATGTTTGTCCAAATTCCTTTCGGTTACGCAAGACAAACTGTAGAAGACTTTAGCGTATACTATTTAGACAAATGTCATTGTCATTGAATTTTCAATTAAATACTGATATGAAAAAATTAACTCGTCAACCATGAATCGAACCTCGCGCCTCTGGATATCTAGTCCAGTATGCTTCCGCTATACACCAAACGATTTATAACCGCTTTATTTTGTCCTTAAATATTTCATAAGTATTTATTGTATAATATCAGTAAATGTAAATTAGAAATTGATTTGACTTGATTTGACAGATCTGACCATATCCTATTCTTTGTTATGACGTTCACAGTGTATATGTGTATATTATATATATATATATATATATATATATATAAGTATATATATATATATATATATATATATGTGTGTGTCTGTAATCGCTCTAGTGGTCACAATTTTAATCAGATTAGAATGAAATTTGGTATTTGAGGTGGTTTTGGCATTCAAAAACTCAAGTTCGTTAATGGGTAAAATCGAACAAGGGGAAAGGGGGGGGGGGTTTAAAGGGAGAGAGAAACACAAAATTTGACATATCTCCCTTAATATTTAAAAAATCGAAAATTTATAAGAAGTAAATTTGTAGGTACTAACTTTTACTGTAATTTTGTTTCTTATCATTTTTTCTGTTACACTTATATTTACAGAAGTATTGACGGTTTAAGATTAAAATTAAATTCCTTAATATCTCTGTACACATTAGAGTTTGAGCAAATATGATAAAGTGATGAATTGTAACAAATTGTAAAAAATTTTTTTCGATTGTTCTAATATTAAGAGAGATATTTTATATTTTGTGTTTTCTTCTTTCTTTATGTCCCTCTTTCCCCTTATCATATGTCATTTATAAATAAAAATGGCCTTACAAATACTAAAATTATATCAAATACGACATTTCAGATGAAGTTGAAGTAGCTCCTGCGTAAAGAATTTTTAATTTTAGTTTTAAAGGCAAAAAAGTTTTAAAGGCATATAAACTTGATCTTATTATTTTCGGTTAATTATAAAAAAAAACTCCTTCCTTCAAGGAGAAAAGTATTTTTTGAAATATTTTTCTATTCTACTTTTTGTCATTAGAACTGTGTGCTGAGACCTTAAAAATTGTTTTACTAATTATACAATATGTTAAAGAATAGACGGGCAAATACCTGCAACCTGCAATTTTTCGCACTCACTCACTTATTTTTTCACTCACTCATTGTGAAACACCACAAATTAATGTTATATTATATATTTTTGGTAAAAAACTGTTATGTTTGATATTGATAGACGTGTAGCACGTGAGTAAGATGATTAATAGTAAAACCAAAATATACCTGCATCTAAATCTCTGATCAGTTAGTTTTCAAAGAAATCGCAGAATGTTCCTTAAAACCATTCCTACTTTTCCGTACATTTATGCGCAAATGAGTGCAGAGAGTCTCAAATCACATGGATATTTTCACTAATATAAAGTCGCTTATAGTAAATGTGACGAACAGGTGCGATTATTTTGCCCATTTATAGGAACTATTTTATACCTTATACACGTGTATAAATACATTTATTTAATTATTGGAAATTATGTAATTAGCGTTGGCGTAGGTGTATTCTTTGTATACTAATTCAACTAATTACGTATTTTGATTCTGTATGTAACATTAATTCTTTGTTCACATAAAATTCATTAGTGTTTCATATTTTTCCTGACCACAACAGATCTAATGGTTTCAAAACCATGTAGGTATACACGGTTCTTGATCAAGTGTACTGCTAATTTTATTTCTATACACTGAGATACACTGAGTTGCACTTATAATGGAAGAGAAACATTTAAAATGACCACATAAATGTCATAAAATTATAAAGCCATAGAATTAATTATAAATATATATGAATTTCTATTAGTTGAAGTATGAAATCTTTATTTGGAAAGTATATTTCCCGCTATTTGATACACCAATTTTGATAACCCAAAGTACATCCTATATTAATTAAATTGAATACTGATATGAAAAAATTAACTCGTCAACCAGGAATCGAACCTCGGGCCTCTGGATAACTAGTCCAGTATGCTTCCTCTACACCAAAGACGATTGTGATGCAACAGCCAACTTTTGCATATTATTCTAATTTTTTTTTATTTATTTATTAGACAGTATTTACTTCTGCTGAAGTGATATTTATTTAATATTTGTTTATTTGTGTATACTTTCGTGTCAATATACCGATGTTTGTCCAAAGGAACCGAAGAGGACCGAAAGAAATTTGGACAAACATCGGTATGTTGACACGAAAGTATACACAATTAAACAAATATTACATCCTATATGATTAATAATATTCATTAACAAATATTGCATCTGAATTTTTGGTGTAATTATAGAGCATATGAAAACAGTTTCAAACAAAAGACGTATGATTCAAAAAAACGAACGTTTTTTGTAATTATTCACGAGCTTGAAATGACTTTATACATCAATTCGTTATCTTTATTCGTTTTTTAGTAATCGTGTTAAGGGGCAGACAGTCATGTCGATATCCAAAATGTAAGTTCTAAGAATATTTTCTGCGCCCAATATTGCCAACCGTTTCAAACCTGGAACTAAACTTTAATTTATTGGGACATCATTTTGTGGTGGTTATAGTACATAATTACATAAATTGTGATGCCATTGTGCTTAGTAATAGGTACTTTTTAAAAAATTTCATCAGAATGAGTGTCATATTCTTTATACGACCAACGAAAAAGGGTAGAGGTGCTTAGGGACAGAAGAAAACAAAAACATTTTTTAGATCTATTCAATTTTGATACTGAATTAAAAATCTTAAACTGATTACCAGTCTCTTCAGTCTCATCGGTCTTCAGTCTCTTCAGAAAATTCATTTAAGATTATAAAAACATCAAGTAACCATGGTGATACATTATTGTATTAGGTATTTATTATTATGGGTATTGTATTTAAATAACTTGTAGTAAAATTTATTTACTACAACTTTACTCATTACAAATCTTTTTATTTTACTAATATTAAGAAAAAAATTGTAGATATTAAATTTAAATTGCAAATATTTCTATAAATATTAGTATAGAAATTATTAGTATATAAAAGTTTAGAAAATATGGTCAGGTATTGAAATGCAGTAAAAATTAATTTATAACAAATTTACTCATTACAAATTTTTTCATTTTTCGAATATTAAGAGAGAAATCCAATATTTTATACTTCCCACTTCCTTGAAGCCCCCTTTCCCTGGCACGATTTTGCCCATTAACGAACTTGACCTTCTAAATAAAAAAAGTGCGCGTACAGATAAAAGCTTTCCTTTGGTACACTGTTGCTACAATTTCTGTTGTTAAAACTTAATTGAATATATATTCGGAAAATACTTTAACAAGAGTTCTTCTTGTTCGTTGTCTATTATTTCGATTCTAGAGATGGATACTGCCAGTATAATCCTATATATTTCACATACATTGAAGATAGATAAAATCGATTCTCGAATATTGTATATTGTGTATGGAATATAGTCAATCGTGGCCATGATTATTCGAAAATTAAGTGAAGGAGATATATAGATAGATAGATTGCAGCGGCTACCCTTCGACCATAAGGTTCATTGTGAATTCTAAGGATGTGAGGAAATCAACAAAAAATTTTAACCGACTCCAATTTTATATATATGCAAACGCAGTCGCAGGAAACAGCTAATATATATATATTATATTATATATAAATATAAACATATATATATATATATATATATATATATATATATATACTGCGTTTGCATATATATAAAATTGGAGTCGGTTAAAATTTTTTGTTTATATATATATATATATATATATATATATATATATATATATATGTTTATATTTATATATAATATAATATATATATATTAGCTGTTTCCTGCGACTGCGTTTGCATATATATAAAATTGGAGTCGGTTAAAATTTTTTGTTGATTTCCTCACATCCTTAGAATTCACAATGAACCTTATGGTCGAAGGGTAGCCGCTGCAATCTATCTATATATATATATATATCTATATATATCTATATATATATATATATATATATATATATATATATATATATGTTTATATTTATATATAATATAATATATATATATTAGCTGTTTCCTGCGACTGCGTTTGCATATATATAAAATTGGAGTCGGTTAAAATTTTTTGTTGATTTTATCATTTCCACTGAAACTATACTTCTAAAAAATAACTATAAAATAATTTATTAAAATTTTGTTTAAATTTTGAAATGTCAACTTTGATTGTCGTTTCCATAGTAACTATAGACTTATAGTAACTAGCACACTATACGGATATCTCTATCTATTGAATTTTTTTTTTCTTCCGACTAAGAATTTTCTTCTCACTAAGAATTTTAACGTAATGCTAGATAGCCTACAGCCTTCTTCATGAATGTGGCTATCTAATGCAAAAATAATTTTTCAAATTGGGATGGCAGTTCCTGGAGGTTATGGGTTCGAATCCCGACATCGGCTGATATCGGCAAGCATAGGGTTGCCGGCTATGCTTGTGAACATTTTCTGCAGTTGCCTTCACGAACTCCAGATGCATATCGGCTAAAGTTCCTCTGATTTGGCTGCAGCCGCATATCCTACCAATTCCTAGTCTACACACAAAAATTCCTTCCACTTCACTCACATGCTCACATCCTTAGAATTCACAATGAACCTTATGGTCGAAGGGTAGCCGCTGCAATCTATCTATCTATATATCTCCTTCACTTAATTTTCGAATAATCATGGCCACGATTGACTATATTCCATACACAATATACAATATTCGAGAATCGATTTTATCTATCTTCAATGTATGTGAAATATATAGGATTATACTGGCAGTATCCATCTCTAGAATCGAAATAATAGACAACGAACAAGAAGAACTCTTGTTAAAGTATTTTCCGAATATATATTCAATTAAGTTTTAACAACAGAAATTGTAGCAACAGTGTACCAAAGGAAAGCTTTTATGTGTTCATTATTTATTAATAACATAACAAAATTAAATGGATGGGTGTGAATAAGCACGTTTTTACTACTGTAATCATTATCACAACACACACTCACCACTTACAGGATACTGAGGTTGTTAAGACCATTCTTGTGAGATATGTGGTGGCTTTGAGAAAACGTTACTTGATCTTCAGTCAGTGATGTATGTGGGAATATAATATCATAGACTTCGAAGTTATTTTCGTTTGGAGCAAAACAAATAACCTTTCAATATCTTCATTTTGAAATTGCATGAGTTTTAGCAAGTTTATTTTTATTTTTCAACTAGCTGGCTCGACAGACGTTGTCCTGTCCAAAAATCTCATAGAAAATTATTAATTTTCATTTATAAAGATGAAATTTAATCCACGCCTAATTGCCGTATCATTGCCGTATATTGTTGTATATGACAATACAACAATATGGTACAATCTTGATGAACTTATAGAAGTATATCACGGTATCCTTGTATATTCGAAACTTTCATTATAAAAATTAAATAATTATACAATTTGGAATTTTACCAAACGTTGATTTTGCCTGTACATTTAATAATCAATATAAGAGTTTGTTGGTAGTTACCAAGTAACTCAGAGAAACATACGTACTGTACTCATAGATATCCAAATATTATTGAAAATTAAGATTTAGAATCGAGTGCATTATATTCGTCCCAGCACTATTTAACAAACAAAATAAATAAATTTAAAAAAAAAATTTAATGTAACAACTAACTGAGTTAATTGTTTGAATACCCAGTATATACTGAGATGTTTATCAATAATTGAATTGTTAACATTTCTGTGTATTCGAATTATTAACCATTCTATTTCCGAGGAACATTTAATCACAAATTATCTATCCCTTACGGCTTCAAGTATGTATATTTTCCCCCTGGCGGGGGAAATACTTTCCGTTTTTTCCCATTAACAAACTGGACCTTACTTTTTTGATCTAAAACACACACAAAATTTCAGCTCGTTTTCTCTTTTCGTTCTTGAGTTATTGGGTTCACGGACAGACGGACGGACATGCGGAAATGGTCGAAGTAGACCATTTTATACCAAGCATTTAGGTCAAGGATTAATAATCTCATTTACATATACTGGGTATACAATCAGACAAAAAGTCAAAATAACGTCCTTGCCCGTCGAGAAAAACAACTTTATTGCATGGCTAACATAAAGTACAAAATCCTATGAAAATAAAATAAATCGAAAATGATTAATTTTAAATTGTAATACAAAGACAAACATAGGTAATGAAGGTACGCAGGTTTTAACCTATCAAGGGATTATATTTCAAATTTTGCGCCTATTCCTAGAACATTTGTTTGTATTTTATAAATACGTATTTCGACTACAATGTAATCATCATCAGTATGAATTAGCTAATCGTAACTATCTCTGGGATATAGATTCAGAGATATGTTGCTTGTTGCTAATTGATTCGAATACCGATTTGGCGACGTCTTTGACCAACGTAAATTTTCGAACAGTTTTGACAATTAACACCATGAAAAACAATCGGGCATATATGGTGTTAATTGTCAAAACTGTTCGAAAATTTACGTTGGTCAAAGTCGTCGCCAAATCGGTATTCGAATCAAAGAACATCTGGCTCATGTGAAATTTGGGAGAACCGAAAAATCTTGTATAGCGGCGCACGTTATTAAGAACAACCATAAAATTGATAAATCGAATCTAAAACTACTTAAATCGGTACAAAACTCCACAGAATTAGATGCATACGAAAGCATCTACATATACAAATTGAGAAAACAGATAATGAATTTAGACAATGGCCCAATTCCAAATTCTGATTTAATAAAATTAAACCATTTTCAAAAATTAAAATAATAATCCAATACCTGAATGTCAAAGTTAACGTAGGTACACTCACTTTAGTGACAAAGCAAACGCCGCATAGTCACCAAAGAATACCGCCAATAAATATGTGGGGCTTTCCACACACCTAATCCAGTAGTCAGGCAACTTAAATAATCCTCAAGTCAGATTATACCCTCAGCCAAATCGTATAAAAGGACAGAATTTTTTAATATCATTGTGACACAGGCACCAAATTAGCAACAAGCAACATATCTCTGAATCCATATCGCAGAGATAGTTCCGACTAGCTAATTCATACTGATGATGACTACATTGTAGTCGAAATACGTATTTAAAAAATACAAACAAATGTTCTAGGAATAGGGGCAAAATTTGAAATATAATTTCAAAAAAACCTTGAGTTCTCTTTGATTATTTTAATAATATTTACTATCAAGGGATAGTGAGGTAGGTTTGTTGTTGACGCCAACAACAACAAATTTTGAAAATCTCTGTATTACAGTGTATATAAACTATTTTTGAAGAACTCAAATATTTTTGAAATGGGCACAAATCGACAAAAGACGTTTTGCCCTTGGAAACGCATCCTTTGCAGGACTGTACCCGTTACTCAATACCAAAAGAAAGCTGGACGAACGTTTGAAACATCGACTTTACAATGTATCATGTATCCGGCCCTTACTCATGTATGCAGCCCCTAAATGGTCAAACGCTGCTCCTTCGCACCTTGCAAAATTTCAACAATTCCAAAATCGTTGTCTTCCGACAATTTCGAAAACACCCCTATGATTTCCGTCTGAAGCTCTCCATATAGAAACTGGACATCCTACTATCCGTAAATTTATTCAAACTACCTCCAAATCCTTTTTCCACTCTTCTCGCGAAAATCTTTTACCCGAAATCAACGCACTGGGTCAATTGACCCGAATACGTTGCTCTTCTGGAAAAGATTCCGCATGCCACATGATCTCGATTACAACTAATACTGTTTTCTTAATTGTATATATTTTATTGTATTTTGTTTTTCTATTTAAGTTTAGCTTGTACGGTTGGCTTATCCGTCCAATTTAGATTAAGTTTTATGTCAATGGTTTTTGTATTAAGTTTATTTCCATTCTTAAACGATGTTAAAATGATTTTATAATCTCGATGTATATAATTTAATAAGATGATGTATTATAGGTAAAGCGTAGGCTATAAGCTATAGTTTTAAGTTGTATTGTACTTCAATTTATGTAAAATATTGATGATAAAAGTGGATTATGGTAACCAGAATGATATATATATAAATTTTTTTTGATATAAAAATCATAATCGAGCTCGAAAATATTTCGTAAAATTAAAATCTGGTAGAAGCGTTGATAAATATTAAGAAATAGTGAAAGTGTTGGGAAATTAAATTGATTTTTTTAGCCTTAAAATAAAAATTATAAATTTTTTGGAATGGTTTTCTTTTAAAACATTATTGCAGCCAAAAGTATAAAATAATGGCTACCTGCAAAAAAAAAAAATTTTGAAAATTATTAGCTTCTCATAAAAAATTATTTTTTACTTTTTAGTTTAATTAGGTATTAAAACTATTGTGTTGAAAAAGTTGAGATTGATACAAATATTTGCATACCGGGTATATAATACATACCAGGGTATATTAAGTTTAGTTCCAATTTTGTAACGGTTGAAAATATTGAACGCAGAAAAAAATGTGTGCATAGGTGTTCATAAAATGGTCTAATTAGTTCATGTCCTCAAAGTTGTCTATCCGTCAATTCAAAAACGAAAAGAGATGGTGAGCCGAAATTTCGTATGTGCATTCTAGAGCTAAAAAGTAACGCACACTCACGAGCTGAAATTTCATGAGTGCGCAAAATCGGACCATGTTTGGACCAAATCTTTCAGACCATAAATAGTAGAACAAAAATTTTATTGAATTTATTGAGTATTTAAGCGATTAACTCAGTTAGTTATTATTTTCACTCGTTTTTGTACTATCAGTGTTAAAAAATGCCATATCCAGGGTCTTTAATTATAGTTCAGATAATACTACCGATATTAGTTAAATAGAAAGATGATGATTGTGATACTTTAATTAGGTTCTTTTGACGCCTCAAAGGCATCTATATTTCTGTTTCAAGATCCCATTATAATAAATTTAATGAAACATAAATATTTAAACTAGATATACAGAGTGTTACAGCAGTAACATATAATATAAAACGATGAATAGCTCTCTTTTACATAATTCGAAAAGTTGTGTATTTAATAATTTATAGTAATAATTATAAACTTTGTTTGGATAAAATATATTTTATTTTTCAACTTGGATATTTCTTAAGAAATTTTGGGTATTAAAAATAATTATTGTGTTACTTTAACATCCTGTATACATTTTGAAAATTTAGTGCTAATTCAATTTAAAATTGAAACATATTAATAGAAAATTAAATTAATCGCAAAGTTTTTCTTCTCTACTTACATTCAATGTGTAATCAAAACAAGTATATTATTTGTGTATTTAAAATATTTGTTTTTATACTACTGGGTGTTTCAAATAAGTACATGACCGTGATTCTATATTAAATTTTCTATCACAAAGTCGAAATCAAGTTTCAATCGAACTATCCGAGTTAATTTTTAGGTAGTTGATAAATATGACGTGTCTACTAGTAGGATGTTTCAATATCTGTAAACTACGTTACGCGAATGATTCCTTATAGGTGATAAAAAATAAAAAAATCGTTACGCAGGAGCTGCTTCAACTTGGTAGGATGTGCGACTGCAGCCGACTTTTTGATAGGAACTATGCCAATAGTCATCTGGAGTTCGTTAAGAAAACTGCAGAAAACCTTCTAAAGCATAGCCGGTAACTTCGTTCTAGTCCATACGACGACAGTTTAGTCAATTAACCGCCCCTCCTTTATTTCAACAATTGACAAACTGCCGATTTCAGGATTCGCACCCATCGCCTCCCAGTTCCAAGTACACAGTACGCCTTTACAAGCTCGGCTACTTGACTGGGGACTGAGTTGTATATCAATGATTGAATTGTCAAAAATTCAGCGTATTCGAATTTTTAACAATTCGCTTTCCGACTTTAGTTTATGAAAAAATTTTTCAACGAAAAGTTGTTTATTTTAAAGAGAAGAAGATTTTTGTTAACAAATTTTTTTTATCTCTTTCGGTTTCAAAGACGTATACCCCCCCCCCCCCTTTAGCCCCCCTTTCAGCTCGTTATCTCTTTTCGTTTTTCAGTAATCGGTTTCACGGACAGACGGACGGAAATTCGGAAATGACCGAATTAGGCCATTTTATGTACACCTTTGTGAAGCATTTTTGTCATGGATTAATATTTTCAAGCGTTACAAAGTCGGGACTAAACTGAATATACCTTGTATATTTACATATACTGGATATAACAAAGCATAATGTCACGAATAAAATCATCTCGAAAAGAACAAAAACTAGTGTGTCGAAGTGTTATGTGTGGCCTGTTTTACTATACGCTGGTGGGACTGTATCAAAGAAATACAGAAAACCTTCTGGAGGCAGCGGAGATCTGTTTTTTTCAACGAAGTGGACGTATTTCGTGGGCTAAACACACATCCAACGATAACGTGCGAAAATTAATTGTTGTTAACCTTGAAGTATTCAGAGCTTTAAGAAAAAGGCAACTTAATTTTCTGGGGCATATAATAAGAGCTAGACAGTTTAATTTATACGAGTATAATTAATATTTCTGTTAATATCACAGTCTTGTTATATAATTTTATATATTTATATAATTTTTAGTGATGGTGACTTTCATTATCTACTAAATAGGTTCGATGAACATTTGAAAAAATTCCTTCATCGGTACAAAACCAATTGCTACACTTCGAAAATTCGCTAATAAATTATGCTATTTGTATTCATCAAGTGAGTTTGTTTTATTTATGGAATAGAGAATCAATGTCGCTGTTTTTTTTAAGTTACTCAAAAAACTCCAATTTAATTTCCGACAGCGATTTTGCATGACCAATGTTTTTTACTAAAAAACTTTTGCAATTTATGAAAATTAAAATATTTAAATTATCGAAATATGTTTATACGAAAAAATAAAATGCTTTTATAAATATTGTATACAAAATTTGGAAAAAATAAATCATTGTAAATTTTTGAAATGTGGAATATTTTTTTGGCATACCATGAACACATACTTTGAACCTATCTCGAATCGTTTGTAAAAACATTGTTATAAACTTCAATCAGTATATTATTATTGTTTTCTCAACTCGAGAAGGAAATTATTATAGATGTGAGAACAACAAAGAAGTCAAATCGATCTCTTTCTAATTTATAGTTTTAGTCTGCCAAACAATTTAATTCATTCTAGACATGTGTATGTGATGAAAGCGTATATACGTATTATGATATACTTTAATCATGTATACTGAATATACATTGTATACACATTGTTTACAGTTTGTGTATCAAACGTCTTACCATACGGTTTAGAAAACACCACCATAGTAAATACAATTAATAATAATGACCCATAAGGGTCCTAGCAATGTAAACTGTCCCTGAACTTCGTCACCTGGATTTAACTAAAACTTTATCAATACACAGTTAGGATAGTATTAGTTATATAAGTATAAAACTTATGCTCTTAGCGAATTTTCGAAGAAAGTTAAGCTATTGGTTTTGTACTGCTGAAGGAATTTTGGTTATATTTCTTCAAATATTCACCGAACTTCGTAAATACTCAGGAGTTTTGATATAGAGCGATACCAGCCTGCAGAAAGGATAAATATCGTAACTTTTTATTTGGAAAACATAAGAAGATTTATTTCTACTCAGAGAAACTATCTACGATATTTTAATGTCAGATAAGCTCCTTCTAACCATACGATATTACTGATTATTTTGTTTCGGGTTATCTGAAAGAAAGAGCTTATGTAAGCTTGCTACAATGCTTAGAACAACTTAGAATATTAGGCGAGAGATTATGCGGATATCTCAAGAAACTTTAAAAAAGGTCAGATGTGCTGAAAAGAGCTCATTGTTTTCAGCGTGAGAGAGGATATCATTTGTTAAACATCATTTTTCGTAAATAGTAAATAGAAAAAAACTTCAAGAAACATAATTTATATTATGAGTTGTAAAATATAAATTTTCTTAACTTCTGAAATATTTTTGTAAATTTAAAATCGTGACGGTACTTTTGTGCCACTTTGTAGAACAGTCGGTATGATTTAAAATAGTTTAAAGTTATGGTTTTTTCGGTCGATAATAAATGGATTTATCCATGTTTAATACACATTTAGTATGTTCAAAAGTTAATGCAACAAACAATGTTGTTATAAGTGGATGTTCTTTCGAAATTAATTTCCCGTTAAAGTTTTACTTTTACAAAATCGTTTAATAACATTAAATGGAGCCCTAGTGTAGGTAGAACACCGATAGAGGATACCCGTGCAAAACTTTGTGTACGTTGGTTATATGTACACCTATTTATAATTCCTTCATCAATTTTCTATCCTTTACTCCCACGTACATAGTTTATGATCATCACTGTAAATACGTGCATCGGTGATTTTCTGTTAAGTGTGATTTTCCATATCTAACGCGCTTTATATTTAATTTTAGAAAAATTGTTCTCGTTTATTAGTTATAAATATCATAACACGTTTTTACACGTGAAAGTTTTTATGAGAGTGTTCAATCGCAATGAAAATATTTGATATAACAAAAATTACATTGAATATTCACATCATGAAATTGATATAAAATATATCAATCGCATAACAGATATAATCTGTTCTTGTTGTTTAATATTTCTTTCTTTGCCAATCACTTCAGTTCATGGTGAACATATACGAATAACAACAATAGAAATATCCATCATACGCGAGGACTGCACTTACATATAAAGTAACATAAGATATTGCAAGAAAAGTTGCTTCAAATAGAATCCTTCTCTATTTTTATATAACTAAAAACTTACATCAAAAATAATTCTGTGTTGGCTCAGTAAAACGTTCGATTGAAAATCTTTAACGTGTAAAACACATATGAATACATTAGTGTATTCAAATTCGCTTCAAATGTGACATAGCCAACGAAAAAATACTTCAGTAAAATATGTCCGTTTAATCAGTCAGTTTAATCAGTCAGTTTAATTAGTCAATTTAATCAGTCGTTTTACTTAAAAATCATCAATTAAAATCCATTTTGCAAAAAGAACTCTACGTTTAGCAGTCTAATAGTTTAGTCGTTCGAGTATCATTTTTCCAGTCAGAGTTTGGAGTATTAAAATTTGTTTTCCAATAGATGTAGTCCAATAGTTCAATTATTATGTCAATATATTCATTGCTGCATAAAATAATCATGTAAGAATTTTGTCCAGGAATGTAGTTTTATTGATTTTTTTTCATGCTCATCTGAATAGTTTTTCATGAAAGTTTTTCATGCTCATCTGAAAATCTTTTTTAGTTTGAACTAATTAGCGAGGGGTTGTTAAAAATGGGCAATCTTTACATACTATTTGCTGTTACCACATTATTTAATGTTCGTAATAATATTATGAATGATATATGTTTTAATTTGAAAAAAGTAATTCATAAACTTACTGCCCGGACCGTGGTATTGTTAAATAATTAAGAATAATTTTTTGGATCCAGCACATATTTCTAAGTATATAAAAGAAAAGTTCTCAATATAAGAGAAAATATAAAAGAAAAATATTTAAGAGAAAATATTTTTCTTCTTGAAGAAAGGAGTTTTTTTTTGCAAAAAGAAAATAATAAGATTGAGTTTTGATTTATTAATTTTTTATCTTTAAAATTTTTTTTTATTTTTAAATCAAACAATTGCAAAGAAATTACATATTGATTTTAAATCTTTTTTCTTTCATAAGAAAAGTTTTTTTTTTAACAAAATCAATCTAAAATTATTTTTCCAAAAAAATTTATTTAAAAATCAAAAGAATCAAATACTAATACAGATTAAATTTTGTTAAATGATTTTTATAAAAACATAAATAGTAAATATAAGTTGAATTTTTTTAATAACATAAATATGTAAAAAAAGCAAGCTTGCAAGTATGCAATTATGAGTCAATTATTTATATGCATCGGCAGAGGAGTGTAAATCTGGTTCGATTCATTTAATGCCGGGCCATTATAATTTTTAATAAGTTTTATTAATGATCAGACCCTCTGAATACGTCCATGGTTGTTGAGAAACTAAATTGTTCTAGAAAAATCTATACAATAATATAATTTCAAAAACAATATTTTCTAAAACGTCAACAACCGTCTTTCTAGAAATGTGTATGATGGGTACATGAAGCCGCAGTTTCTACAATTCAAGTCAGTTTTAAAAATCAGTATTGTTTGATATTCAGTTCTAAATGAACAGTCTATTGAGTCTAAATTTGACATTTGTTCGAGTATCAAAGTTTAAAACAAGTTATTGTTCGAGTATATCCAGTTTAAAGTATTGTTGGATTAAAATCATCAGTTTAAAAATTACTACTGTTCGCTTCATATCAAAGTTATCAATTAAACATTGTTAAAAAAATATTAAATTAAAATTCTTTTTTTTTTTTAAATCAAATAAACTTAAGGGTTGAATTTCATACAAGTTTTTGCTTTATTTAATTTTTTTTTAAAGTGCGTGTTGTCCAATTGTAGTATCGGAGTATCGGAATCTGAGAGTAGGTTCGACAGTGCTCTCAGGCCGTTGTAATCTATTACATTAACTTATTATTCCTTTTTACGTTAAGATTTTGGATTTAATGTCATGTATTTATTGACTTTCTTAATAAATATTTCATTAAATTTTTTTAATTTATCGTTAACTATATGGTTTTCCCCTACGAACTTTTTTTATTATAAAACAATAATAAATAAACTTTCGCTAAGTTTTATCAATGAAAATTGCTTTTGTGTTTGTTGTTGAAACAATCATGCCAACATATACTGTTACAGTGAAAACAGTTTGTAACATGTAATGTGTAAGAAAAGAAGTTTCAGCATAAAAAAATTGTGGATTTACAATGGATTGTGGATTGTATTGTTATTTGAGAATTGGCCATATAAAAAGAATAATATAATGCCTTCGATGGCGTTATGGATTTTTCTCTGGGATATTACTACTTCTGAAATGATAAATGAATTTGAAATACTGAATAAAGTCATAAATTAATTCTGATAATGTCATAAAGTCCAATTTGGTGAAAATTTCGTCACCTCTTATTTCACATTTATGTACCGTTAGAAAACCTTTGTATATGGAAGAGAGTTTCAGAATATAAAACGACCACAAAAGCTGATGTCATTTTTTAAATTTTCTAATTTGTACCATATTTATTCGATTTTCGAAAAAATGCTTCGAAAAAAAGTTGTTCATCATAAATATCGTTACAACTTTTATTAAAAAATTATTTTTCGAAAAGCGAACAAATAAGGCGCAAATCAATTATAAAATTTTAAAAGCTGACTTCAACTTTAGTGGGCACGTGTACAGTTTAGCACAAATTTATCAAGAAATTTTTACGAAAAAAGGACATGAACCCAATATTTACATGATTTCTAAAAAGTCACTAGTAATAAATAGTTTTTACTGTAATTATGGTTAGATGTCTGTGTATATAAAACAATCATTGTTTTGAAGTGGTTTGTAAGTTTCGTTTTGGTATAAATTCTCATTTTGTTCAGATAAAAGGATTACATAATGTTTGTAATATATACTATTTAAAAAAAATTTCGATTTAACTATTTGGTTTAATTTCGTTGAAATGGCCGAAAAACTTGTATAATTGTTTTAAATTCATATAAAATTAACTATATATTTATATTTACTTTAAATATTTGTATTATCTTTAAACTATATTGGCCCATTCTGGTATCTTGGCTCTTTTTAGCCTTTAAAGGAGCACTGTAGAACCTACAATGGATTCCGATACTCGACACACACAAAAAACAAAAAATATTAGAAAAAGTATACTAAATCTGTGTCAATTGGACAACACGCACTTTAGAAAACAGTTAAATAGAACAAAAACTTTATGATACTCAAACCTGAATTTATTTGATTTGAAACAAAAAGAATTTGAATTTAATTTTTTTATTTCCAATATTTAAATGAGTCTCTTTCTCTTTTTAATACAACAATGTACAACTGACTTTACTTGAACAATGGTAATTTTAAACTGACTGTTAATCCAACAATGATTGTTTTAAACTTTGATATTAATCGAAAAATGTCAAATTAAAACTCTGATCTTAATCGAACAATAGTTTACTTTAAACTAATTTGAACTTGGTAAATTTATCCGTTTATATAGAGGGCATCGACCATTTTAGAAGAATAATTTTTTGAACCAACAGAAAATATTGTTTTTGAAAACATTTTATTTTTTCCCCCTATTCTTCTAGAATATTTAGTAACGTTTCAGAGTACTGGGTACTGCGTTACCGGCTGTTTGTACTAGGCATTCAATATTTACCGATTTCATTTTGAATTGCGTAACATTATCGAGCTTGATATCTATTGTTTACTATAGAAGTTCTTTAACAAATTTTGTTTGTGTAAAAATGTTCGAATTATTATATTTTTTTTTTTCGAAATAAGTTAACTTTCAGTTTATAATTTTTTTCATTCAGTTGATAAAAAAAAAACTCCTTAACTAAGGAGAAAAATATTTTCCTTATAACTTTCTTTTATATACTTAGAAATACGTCAAAATATATATATTGTAATTGTTAAAGAATGTTTACTATGTAGATAATTCACACTGATAATATCCTCTAGGTATCCGGAACGATCATAAAAATTTAATATCCAGAGGTGAGGTTCCACTCTTTCTTTTAGATTTTTCTGAACAATTCTACTCGTGCCGGCAAATTTTAAGAAATTTTTTCTACAAAATGTTTAAAAAATGCATTAAAATTATATCGAATTACATATAGGTACGAGTATATTGCCGAATTTATGAGTCAAAAAGCTTTATTTTGACGCCCTAAACAATGCCTTAGAAAGAATTCAACTTTTTATACTGTAATTTTAGTAGTCTATTCGTGGGTTTTTACACAAAATTCCTGTGATAAATTTCATATTAGAATGTTGAATAGCTTGTAATCGACGGATGGATGTACGAACACTTCTATAAGTAATTCATAGGTGATTCTATAAGTGATGAACAGTGTGTCTATAAGTGTTCTGTTTTGCCAATTTTAGCATGGAACTTTTTTTTACTTTACCTGTTCCATATTTGAAACAATTCGCAGATATATTATGTGCTATAGGTCACAACAGTAGCGTTCTTTTTTCAAAATTGAATCGTTGATTTGTGCCTTACGCATTCAGTGTCGGGAAAGTTTCGAAAAAAATCGCTGATGTATTTATAATGGATAACTTTTATATGAATCATTTTTTCGTAAAAATGAATAAAACACAAATAAATTATAAACTTTTGGTAAAAGAACGCTTCTTTTGTGGTTCAAAGTGATCGAAATTCTGATAAATGTTTGATAACAAATAAAGTTATGCAATGAATTTCAAATTATGTCTCATACAGTTGAACAGAATATCAAAAATCATATCACATAACATGGTAGTGCGTCAGACCAAGTTTAAGAACTAACTATACAGACCGTTTTCAAAAGCATTTCTAATAGAGAATCAATGTTAAATAAATAAAAAAAATATTTACTTTAAAGCCATACAAACACATACATTGTGAAACTGAATGTCTGGATTGGAATATTGGGTGACCATATTATAGGACCATTCTTCATTGATGGATCTTTAGATTCTCAAAAATATGTGAGTTTACGAAATAATATTTTGCCAACTATTAGAGCTCTTCCTAATTTAGACCTGGAATCTGTATGGTTCCAACAAGATCGTTGCCCTGCACTCAATACCATGATAGTAAGGCTGTTCCTGGAACAAACTTTCCAGGAACGTCTTATGAGTGGTTTTGGAACCTTTAAGTGGCCAGCCAGATCGTCAGATCTATCTCCTAACGACTTTTTATTGTGTGGTTTTCTCAAAACACAGATCTATCACGGAATAGGCCTGAAAATTTGCAACAATTAAGGCAAATAATTGTTGACAATTGTGCGAATATTTTCCCTCAAGTGCTAGAAAATACCCGGGTAGATTTCTACAGCCAACTCGGATATTGTTTAGCAAATAATGAAGGAATATTCGAACCGTTGGTTTAACTTATTTTTTTATCGGAATTCTATTTTTTTTTTCTTTGTGGGGTTTTATTTTTCTTTTAATTTGTGTCGATTGTTGTTTTATGTTATATCGTTAATAGAATACTATCAGTTATTTTCCAACATTCCACATACAAATAATAAGGGATATTCAAACAAGAATTTTCAATTGATAGAAGTAATGCTAAGCTTAAGATGACAACAATGAAGATATTTAACCGACTCTCATTACATGTTAATGTAGTACAAAACAGTCCAGCATGCATTCACAGCAGACACACTAAAGAGTACCCCCACTATTTTTATTTGTGGAACATGTGAAACATGGCTAGTTCCCATAAGTTGTTTTAGAACGGAATAAACTCTTTTCATATTGTTTGGGCGTTTGGCTACATTCAAATTGAAAATATATTGTGAATTTTTAAAATAAAATTGATAATATAAATTTTTTGGTTTAAAAATCCCAAATTTGACCATTTTCTACCCATTAACAATCTATCAAAAATTGATACTGAAACGAAGGGTTTTCAGATTTTATATTATATAGATCAACCCATAGTCGCGAATATTTTTAATGTTAATAACCATTTTTAAATTATTTGGCAAGTCAATATTTGGTTATTTTACTTTTAAAAATGGGCATTAACAAAAAATTTTCTCATTAATGATTATGGATTTCATTACAATTATATAATCTAGAATCTGAAAATCCTTCGTTGTACTATTGCATCATATATTTCGATGAATTTTGAATTATTCAAAAATGTTCAAGATTTTTAAGAATAAATATGAATCTTTAAATTCTCTTTTAGTTTTTGAGATACAAAATACATGTAAAGTAAGTATTCTGTCTATTAATAACTTTAAAATTAACAAATAGGTATTATTTGTGTTAAAAATTTACTACCATCGTTCGTCAACAAGTTTATGGAATAAATTTTCAATCCGGATTGGTTCAATTTTATTGAACGGGAGTGTATCTATTATATGTAATCAAACATTTGTATTAGTCTGAGCGGGTATTAAATGAAGCAAGAGCATATATGTCTGGACCGTAGTGCTAAAGTCTCTCTCGCTATACCAACTAGCAATATAGGCAGTATTAAATATGTGGAACTAACTATGTATAGACCAGGAGATGGTGACAGGTGACGTTCTCCCATATTATACCGCATGCCTTTTTAATACTTGATAACTAACCCTAAAATGTGAAAGATAGACGGGTTTTTGGCCGCTGCACGCTTTCCGGTCATAAGGAAAAGCGTTTTTATTTTTGTTGAAAATTTTTGTATTCTTCCGTGATATTAGTTTGAGATCATGGAAAACCTGTACTGAATGTTACTGAGTTTTCCTGAGATTTTTCACCGTTGGTCATACGAGGAGCGTATGCCAATTTTCCCAGTGTTTTTGTGATTAAAACTTTAATTCTTTACACCGGCATGCAATTTGAAAACAAGGAAGTTCCCTTTAAATGTTTTCATATTTCATAACCCTTTGAGCCCTTTCGATGGCTGCGGATTGTATGCCATCAATTATTAGAGATTCAGTTTATTTGTACTACCTTACAAAGGCAGGAAGTATAATATCACGGAAAGACATAAAAATTCTCAACAAAAAGACCTTATGACCTTGTCCAGCCTTAAAAAGGCATGCGATATAAAATGAGAGAACGCCACCTGTCGCCATCCCCTGGTCTAATACTGGAGTAAAAAGTAAAAGAATGTATAAGTAACAAAGATAATAAATAGTAAATAATTTTACTACAATTTTGTTTCTTATCATTTTTTCGGTTACTCAAATATTTCCAGAAATATTTTCGATTTACAATTGAAAAAATAAAATCGTAAATAATTTTGTATACATTTTGGGTTTAAAAAAATGAGATAATCAGGTAATGAATTAAAGTAAAGTTGCTTTCTACAACTTTACATCTTATACATTTGTTGACTTTTCTAATATTAAGAAAGATATTCTATATTATGTGTTTTCTTCTCCTCTAAAATATCTAGACTATATGAATATTACATTTCATGTATCATACATGCAGCGAGCATTGAAAACTTTCCAAAAGTAATGATATCCGACAAAAAACATAAATGTTTGAGGGATGAAGAACCAAGTTTTCGCACACATTGATATCCCAGCAAAGACAAAAATGTTCGCCTTCAAAGTAGTGAAATCTAAGTATGAACCAAGTTTTCCAATAAAAATGAGAAAATTATTTATGCATATATTTATTGTGTTAATTTCGCAGGTGCAGGGTGCTCATAATTTACTGGGCAAGTGGTCAGATTTTATAACACTTAATATACAAAGAGATAATCTGACTACTTGACTGCTTGCATATATTAATCATTTTCGCATTTTTGTTAAAAAACTCCTTACATAGATTTCACTAGTTTTGAAGAGGAAAATTTTTTTTTGCTGGGAATCAATACTTTATGTGTTCGAAATACTTTATGTGTTCGAAAAATGTGTCAAGATATTTTAGAGAAGAAGAAAACACAAAATATAAAATATCTCTAATAATATTGGAAAAGTCGAAAAATGAAAAGTTGTAGAAAATCAACTTTACTTCAATTCATTACCAGATAGTTTTATACCCTAAGTATATTACTATATAAGAGTATATGAAGTTTAGTCCCGACTTTGTAATGCTTGAAAATATTGATTGCAGACATAAGTCCTTGACAAATGTGTTCATAAAATGTGTTCTAACTCGCCCATTTCCGCATATCCGTCTGTACGTCCGAGGACACGATAACTCAAAACCGAAAAGAGATAACGAGCTGAAATTTTGTATGTGTTCTTGATATCAATACTTTATGTGTGTGAACTTGGTCCCTCTCACATGATTTTAGTCGGATTTTATATTATCTCACCCTTGTATTATTCACAACTAAATAAGACATATACTACATTTATAAGACACAAATCATAAGGTATATTAGTTTGCTGATTAAAAGCCTGTATAATGTTGTACAATATGTTTTTAGGTAATGTGATTTATGGTAAAGATAAATTATTTGGATAATTTCAAAGAGACAGAAATCAGATAGGAATTATTTTATGTATATGTTGGATGAATTGAAGGATGATGGTTTCTATTTAATACTAAAATAATATACTAAATGTTACATTAATTTATTTTATCAGCGATACTCAAAATGTTACTTTCCATTTAAAAATGTATTCTATATGGTACAACTTACGTTTATGTTAAGAGATAACGAATAGTAACTGAATCTTTTTTGTCAACTGTGGTTTAAAAAAAGTATTCTTAAACCAAAGTTTTTGGTACTTTTTAATTTTACTCATAGAGGTCCTTTAAGCTGGCTGAGCAAACTCAACAGAACACAATTATACTTATCTCATAATTAGACGCTAATTAAATGCACTAATTAAAATATAATTGCTCCTTTTTTATTTGGTATCCACGTTTTGCTAGCTTAAGGTTAAAGCAATGGTTCGAAACGCAATAAATAAATTAGCAATGAGTGTAATGTGATTCCGACAATTAAATACAATATTTATCTATTAAAGACTTTATGCTTTAAGGGAATAAACATGTATTCTGCTACGTTAAGATTAACTTAGAGGACCAACGGCTTAAAATCAATGAGTTATAGTGTACTTAATGTTAAATGATTAAGATAATTAGATGCAGAAATTAACAATTAAATGCTTATTAAATATATATATATATATATATATATATATATATATATATATATATATATATATATATATATATATATATATATATATATATATATTTGTATATACATATACATATACATATATATATACATATTTATATTTACATACATATATATATATATATATATATATATATATATATATATATATAATACTATACTATATACGAAATATTCGAAACCTACCAATTCCTAGTCATATATAAATTTCTAGTTCTTTAGGGGTCGGAAAAAAAGCCCTACAATCGTCTTTGGTGTAGAGGAAGCACACTGGACTAGTTATCCAGAGGCCCGAGGTTCGATTCCTGGTTGACGAGTTAATTTTTTCATATCAGTATTTAATTTAATTAATAAATTCAATGACAATGAAATGTGTCGGGTATACGCTATAGTCTTCTACAGTTTGTCATACGTAACCGAAAGGAATTTGGACAAACACTTGTATGTTGACACGAAAGTATACACAAATAAACAAATATTAAATAAAAATATCACTTCAACAAGAAGTTTATACTGTCTAATAAATATATAAAAAAAATATATATATATATATAAAAATTAGAATAATATGAAAAAGTTGGCTGTCACATCACAATCGTCTTTGGTGTAGAGGAAGCACACTGGACTAGTTATCCAGAGGCCCAAGGTTCGATTCCTGGTTGACGAGTTAATTTTTTCATATCAGTATTTAATTTAATTAATAAATTCAATGACAATGAAATGTGTCGGGTATACGCTATAGTCTTCTACAGTTTGTCATACGTAACCGAAAGGAATTTGGACAAACACTTGTATGTTGACACGAAAGTATACACAAATAAACAAATATTAAATAAAAATATCACTTCAACAAGAAGTTTATACTGTCTAATAAATATATAAAAAATATATATATATATATAAAAATTAGAATAATATGAAAAAGTTGGCTGTCACATCACAATCGTCTTTGGTGTAGAGGAAGCACACTGGACTAGTTATCCAGAGGCCCGAGGTTCGATTCCTGGTTGACGAGTTAATTTTTTCATATCAGTATTTAATTTAATTAATAAATTCAATGACAATGAAATGTGTCGGGTATACGCTATAGTCTTCTACAGTTTGTCATACGTAACCGAAAGGAATTTGGACAAACACTTGTATGTTGACACGAAAGTATACACAAATTAACAAATATTAAATTAAATCAATGTCTAGTATCTTTAAATTTTATAAAATATACAAATTAACCTTCCACAAGAAAATCTCTAAAAAATGATGAAAGTCGTATGGAAATTCGAAGTTTAGAAAAATTGAACAACAAAAAAAATATTATTTAAAAAAATACTATAATAACCGTAAAAAACTTCAAATTTGAAAACCAAACGTAATTCCTTTGCCCAATTGATTATGAAACTATTAACACTATAACTTCAAAATAGAGTGTCTATTATTCGGTAGAGTAACTATTGTATGTGGACTAGGAATTGGTAGGTTGTGCAATTATAGCCCGCTTTAATAATAGCTATGCCGATATTCATCTGGAGTTTGTGGATGGATAATTCAAGGATGACCCATAGGAACAATTTTTATCGCAGTTATCGAGTTATTTGCGAAACTATTTTGACCGACATATGTTTATCCTTATCCAATTCCATCCGGGCGAAGCAAGGTCGCGCCCCTAGTTTGCAATGAAATGAATACTATTTAAAAAACTTTTTTCAAATGTCAAATTATTTTACTTACGTAAGATTCTAAATGAGATTTCATTTTATTTGAATAAAGTCAGTCATAAAATGACTTCTTCTTTATCATGGTACTGTTATTTTCATTGTCATTTATTAAATGATTAGAAGTTTTTATTTCATTTTACTTGAAACGTATGAACTTTTTTGGAAATTATTTTATCATTAGCATTATAAATTGAGATTAATGTTGTTGTGAAACTGGAAGGGGTAATAAGTAAGGATGGGAAGTTTGCCCTATACTAAATGCATTGATATCTCATCCATTGCCAACTCTAAATAAGTAAAAAAATTCAATTAAATCGATTCAAATAATTTAATTTTTGTAAAAAAAATATATATTTGTAAAAAAAAAATATTGTTTAAAAATTAAATCCTAAATTTCATTTTTTCGAAGAGTTTTAATAATTAAAAATATGTTTTTATGTATTTCAAAAAAGTTGCATGGGGATAAAACTAGATAAAACTAAATAAAATTAGATAAAAATAAATATAAAACTAAAAATAAAAATAAAAATGAAACTAGATATAATTAAATGAAACTAAAAATAAAACTAGATTTAGAACATTTTTCGATCAACAAATTTAATTATCTCAGAAACCGAAAACAGGATTAATTTGAAATTTAGTCCAGGTATTTAGAAGACATTGATAATTATTATAAAACTGGTATATCTGGTTGTCGAGATATAGATTTTTGTATTCATGTTTTTATCTACGAGTCCATTTAACCTATGTGAAAATCTCTTAAAAATCGTAACTTTAACATTTTTTTACTCAAAAACTAAAAACAGGATCAACTTCAAATTTTGACAGGATATTCTTTATTATTAAAATAATAAGCTGCCAAATTTTAAAGAACCTGTCATTAAATTGAATTTTCTTCACTACAACCTTAAATAATAATCGAAATATCAATAATGTGGATATTATTACAATATGTTTTATAACATTACTAGCTGACCTGTGCGGCTTCGCCTCGTAAAAGCAACGATATTTCAAAACTTAACCTTAACAACCCGTACCTCCTGGGGTGTGTGCCTTAATTTCAAATAGGAACATTTTATGTTTTTGAAATTTTCTTAACTCTTTAGGTTTTAAAGTTAGATATTTCCACTCCCCCTTGTGGGATTGGGTATGTAGGGGAGAATGATCGATTTTGCAAGTTGTTTATTTACAATCCCATAGAAATAAGGACTTTCAGTTTTTTTAAAAATTAGCCAAATAGGTTCAGCCAAATAGGGTAAGGCGACTCTTCGGCAATATAAATCTTAAAATTATATTATTTAACGACGTTTATAAAAAAATTACTATTCGTCAACAGAATAAGCTCCGAGTTTGTATTAAATAGTGTAATTTATACACAACTACAGTTTAATATTCACAGTTTTAATCAGAAATATTCGTTCATTCAATGGATACAACAACAAATGTAAGTAAAATTTCATTTTGCTTTTGATTTAATTAAATTTTCTAATCAATACACTAACACACATTCACACACACATAATATTACGGATGTGTAGTGTATAAAATCAATCAATATAATCAATATGTTTTAATAAGACTTGAACTAAAGTTTATTTTATTTTAATTTATTATTATTGTGGACAATAACGGAACTGTTGTGAAACATAAAATTTTCAGTATAATATTTTGAAAATAAACAGAATACTTTCAATCATAAAATGGATGACATACATAAATACACAATTTCAATAAAATTGGGATATATTGAAATATGTATTAAGTTAATTTGACTAAAATTCATGATTTTATTTTAGTCAATAAACAAAATTCATTACGCAGGAGCTGCGTCAACTTTGCGAATTTCCTTAGATTTCATAAATCACTCTCTCGCGGTCATAATTTTAGTCTGATCAAAATGAAATGTCGTATCTGATATGATTTTGGTATTTACAAGGCCAACTTAATTAATAAATGGCATAGGCCAAGGGAAAAGGGGGGAGGGAATAGAGAATGAAGAAAACTAAAAATATAAAACTATTATCGAAAAATGTATGAGGTTCCTTTTTTCTCAAACTCTCATGGGTACAGGGATATTTATGATTTTAACTTTCATACTTAAATTGTAAATATTCTGTAAATATTATAGTAAAACTAATTTTCTACAACATAACTTCTTTTATATTTTTCGATTTTTCTAATAATAAGGGAGATATTAGAGGCCCTGGACCAAAGGACATGGAGTATATTTATCTAAAAGTGACATCATTCCCTTTCTAAAAACTCAGTAAACATTATTGCAAAAATGCCGGAGAAAAGAAATAAATTCATAGAGTTCCTTACTGTCAAACAATTCAGTGCTGCAACAGATCAAAAATCTCGATAACTTTAATGATAAAAGATTCAGATCTCGCATCAACCATAGACTTTCACAACTAGCTTTTCTCCCTGTAAATTAAAAACAAAACAGCATGAGAAACTAGGATTAGGGTATCGACGACAACTGCTGACTTAAAGAGAAATGGAGCAAAATTCAGAACACTTACTGACGAATCATTAGAAGTACGAACATAAGAGCTCAGAATGTAACATTTTAACAGCTCATTCAAACAAGTTCGTATACATTCCATTCAACATACGTCATTTACCGTTAGCTATATTTTTAAACATCTAGCTTTAATAGTGCTTCACCGAGGCTACGAGGTATCTCCGCCACGTCTGTTCCTCGGTTATGAGGCACGAGGCGAGCCAAGGCGAGGTGGAAAATTTTAATACTCGTTACTTACCGGACGAGGCGAAGTATATTGTCCAAAAAACCTAGCCTCGGCCCAGGCAAATTTACAAAAAGTAATTTTTTTTTTTAAATATAGTATTTTTTTAAAAAAACATGAAGCAATAGATAGATGCATTTTAAAGGAAAAAGAAATTTAAGGCCATGATTACTTTTTATAATAATAATCATAAATTTTTATATCGCCGGTTTGCAAATTTTATAGAGAAAAGTAAATGTATTATTTTTATTTTGTTGATCGACTGCATATTCTTATTTTAGAGAGAGAAAAAAATTGTGCGGTCTGGTGACCCCGTCAGGAATTGCTTTACTCTATTTTTTCAACTCTAAACGTGACTTAATATGTTTCCATTGATTATTTTAGTGTATTTTTGTCATGCCAAAAAGCATAGCCCTCTTTTATCCAACTCTCTCTATATCTGTCTCTCTCTAATTTGTATATTTTATTTAGCGATATTATATACCGGAATATAACCAAATGATAACTCTTCTATAAATCTCAGAGCTCCCAGAAGGCATGACCATCCTCCACCAACTCGACCCGGAGAAGTACGATTATTTAATTTCCCGTATACCAGCGTAGTTGCAGTTAATTTCTCCTTGATTATTTGAGTCAGTGTCAGCATAGAGAGTTTCACATAAAATTTATCCTTCACATAAAATTTGGACACAGCTTCCAAAAATAACAATAATTGTACATATATATTTAAAAATTTTTGCTTAGGTTAACTAAATTTGGCACAAGAATATGCAATTGTTTTTTACTTTTTAGTGCATTTTTGGTTTTAGAATAATTGATTTTTGAAGTCGGGTTTCCATTTTGTCAAAATTTTTTTTATTTCTCGCTTTTTAGTGACTTTGAAGTTCTATAACTGATTTTATTTGTCTGAATATGGGTAGACCTACTAAACGACCTACTAATTTTTAGTGCATTTTTTTATAACACATTTTTTTTACCCGTTTTATTAATTTTTAGTGCATTTTTCATAACAGATTATCAGTTTTTTTTTACATGCATTTGGTCTTTTTTGTACAAATTTTTTTTTTGAGTCGGTTTTTTTTGTTAAAAATTTTTTTGAAGTCGGTTTTTAAAAAAAGTATCTTATTTATCCATTATGAATTAGTACCCTTTCTTGGTGGATTTGGTGACAATGGGATTAATGGGAAATCAAACCCTTTGTAACAAACAAAAAAAATTCAAAATCGGTTCATAAATGACGAATTCTGAGGTGACAAAAAATACAGACGAATTGAGAAACATTCTCCATTTTGAAATCGAGTTAAAATCAGAACAAATCCCATATGTAGCCCTTAATCACGCAAAACTGTCTCAATCATTTGTTCATATATAGGCTTTAAAAAACAATATAACACTATCAGGGACAATTTAAGCGGTGTAGAGAAATTGTTTTTTAGAAGTTTCGTACTTTAATTCTTAATTTAAACTGTATAATACATTTGATAATTAAAGACATTCAAGTTAGTACACAGAAAGCAAATGAACAACACTGTTCTGAATATATTTACATTTAAACAAAAATATTGTATTTTAGATTAAATTATGTAAAATCAAAAATTTGATTTAAAGTTTTATCAATTTTGAAAACATTATATTCATCATCATAACTGAACAATTATATTTAAATATATATGTAACCAAAATTAATTAACTATGTCATATTTGGGGTAGGTAAAGTTAGTTGATTATCTTGAAACTTTTATTATACCGGATGGATAATATTAAATTTAGACGTATTTTCTTCATAGATTCAGAATATTTAGATGTGTGAAAATTGTTTAATAGACTAGTTAACATGTGACTTTTTTTCGAATTCCACTTCGCCTTCTCGAATAATTATGACCAAGGTGTCATTCGATTCGAAATTGCATCTAGAAAGTTTAAAAAAAGTTGAAGTCCCGCATAAAAAATTTGAAAAGTTATAAACAATTTAGTAAAAAAGGGGGTTTCGTTTTTTTCAAATATCTCAAAGCTATAGTAGATATCCGATATCGAAAAAAAGATTCTTAAAGAGCAGAAATTTTCCTTAAAAAAAGCTTCACCTCCCGGAACTGTACCACTAACATTTATAATTTTAATTGAGAGATAAAAATAGGGCTTGAAAACGGGTAATTTGGCTTCGCTTGACTCCGACACTTTTATTTTTTTAACCCATTAAATATGAATATTAAGGAAAGAAAAAATCCAGGTACTTACTGAATACTTAAACAAACAATAATCCGTCGGCAAAAAATTGTTATCTCAATTTTTCCATTAACTATGCTTTTGCTAATTTAAAAAAAAATTTCCAATCTGGATAATCCCTATAATTTTTAAAATATAAGTCTGGAATTTTTTTACTTCTGGGAGCTATTCTTTGAAGAATTTAAAAAAAATCCTCGTTGGAAAATTTAAAAAGTTTTGATTCTCCATTTTTTTTATTAACAAACAAAAATACGAAAAAATTCAAAACATAAATAAACATAAGTAATGATCCATTATTTTCATTCGTAATTTATTAAAAATTTGAGTAAGAGCTTTGTTTAAAAGCTCAATTTGTTCATTGGTTGATGAAAAACAAAAAAGACTTGAAGTGGTCTTGTCGTATCTTTATTAGTTTAAAAATATGTTTAAATTTTTAAGTCGAAAATTTTTATCATTACTTTATTTATGTTTTTAACTTTTGCAATTTTTTTATGCGGGACTTCAACTTTTTCAAAAACTTTCTAGAAGCAATTACGAATCGAATGACAATTCGGTCAAAATTTTCTGAGAAAGCGAAGGGGATTTCGAAAAAATTTCCCTTTTTTTCAAAGTTTGTAATATATTATTTCAAAGACCTAAAGTGGAACACGAATGTAAAAACTTTCAAAATTATTCGCTGTATGGAACGCCATAATTATTCGCAGTACGCAGTATGGAATTTTTTGTTGTCTGGTTTGCTTCTAAACTATTGAAACAAATGGATTGCAATTTTGTCGGTAGCTTCGGGTTTAGAACTTTATACCATCGTGCAATAATTGGTTGGATCAGGCTGGTAAATCATTACATTATGTTGCTCAGTAACTGGAATGCGGGCGATTGGGAGCAAACATTCATTTTTTTCTGTGGACCAACCTGTATTAAACGTATAAATTAATAATATATGACGAATATATTTATAAAATGTATCACACAAAAATACAAAACTTAATCTACTTAAAAGTTATATATTATACATTATAATAATTTCAAATGAAAAGAGGACAACATTCGGTTTTATTTACAGGAAGTTTTTCAAATACTCAAAGCGAAATACGGAGTATGATGCTTCTTTATCTATATATATATATATATATATCTATATATATAGACCAGGAGATGGTGACATCTGACGTTCTCCCATTTTATACGGCATGCGTTTGTAAGGCTTGATAATTAACCCTAAAATATGAAAGATAAGCGAGTTCTTGACCGCCGTACGCTTTTCGGTCATTAGGAAAAGCGCTTTTCATTTTGTTGAGCATTTTCGTTTTTTTCCGTGATATTATACCGCCTGCTTTTGTAGCATAAGGTAGTACAAACAAATTGGAGCTCTAATAAATGATTGCAATCCGCAGCGACCGAAAGGGCTCAAAGGGTTACGAAATAATGAAAAAAATTAAATGGTACTTTCCGTGTTTTCAAATTGCATGCCGATGTAAAGAATTTAAGTTTTAATCACAAAAACACTCTGAGAAAATTGGCATGCTAATGTAAATTTTCCTAGAGTGTTTTTGTCACCATCTCCTGGGCTAATACACTATTATCGAGTTTGTAAAGTAAATGTTACTTCTGCTCAACTTTTGTTTATTCGACATTTGGTTCGAGGAGTGGGACAAGACGAGATCACGCTGGTTCTCGATGAGAGTCAAAGCAGTTTTTTCTCTCGACTCAGATAATTCGACACAAGAAATATGATATTCTCAAAACAGTCGCCTTGACTAAAAAGAGATTGCGTTCCTGGTTCCGATTATTATTGAATATTTCAATCATGATGCTATTTATCATGAATAATTTAGTCATGATATTTTAATTGAATAGTTGATCGACCCATTATTGACAATAAATTAAACTGAGTCGAAGCAAATACAAAATATGATATTAATTTGTCTAAGATCTCAAGATCAACGTATGAAAACTTAGGTAGTCATTTTGTTAAGATTAGCTCCCCTAGTATTTTTACAAAAAAAGCTTTGTATCACAGATACAGACTTTATGAGGAGCCCAACAAAAACAGAATTTTCCTGATTATTTTTATTCTTGATGGAGAATGGTTGTGTATGAGCAAATAACAAGGATTATTACCGCTTGTGACAAATACAAATATTTTAACCAAGGGCGTAGATTTAAGGGATATCAAATTATCATCGATTTTTTTATCATGGAATACATTCTTTTTGCGGAAATAATTCTTGTTATTTTCTCATAATATTTACAAATTTTCATGTTATTATCTCCATCAGCAATGAAAATGGTCGGGAAAATACGGTTTTTTTTACGCCTTTAAGCCCCTGTATCTCCGATACAAAACGATACTTAATAAGGAAAAAAAGTGAGGGGAAAAATATTAAGGGAGCAAATCTCCATAAAATGTCTTCTTCTATAGTATTCTTTAACAAAATGGACGATTCCTCATAAAATTCTAGACCAATGATTCTCAACCACTGAGCCGCGGCACTTTTCTTAAAGTGTGCCGCCAAATTTTATAAATGTATATAGTAAAGTATTAACCAAAATAAAAACGAAAAAAGATCGAGACTGTTAAATGTAGAAGACGATATGAAAGTAGCATTGCCATTTTTACGACCAAATATCAATGAAATTATCAAAAAACATCAAGCTCAAATTTCTCATTAAAAGTATTCTTATTATTAACTTGTAATTAATCCCTTAATAAACGTACTGTTGTTTTTGTAGTACATATTATTTTATTTTACATTCAAAATTATTAACATAAACTATTTTACACAGTAATTACACAGTATTTTACACATAGGTAAGTAAACAACTTTTAAACTTATCTTTTTCTTTGTGTGCTGTCAAATTTTGAAATCGTTAAAAGTGTACCGAGACAAAAAAAAGGTTGGTATCACTGTTCCAGATTTTCACCTCAATCACATGTTTTTTTGTTTTTGGTAAGAATAATTTAGTTGCCTATCTTTTGAACAATTCGATATATTATTGACTGATAAAAGTACAAAATATACCCAACGAAAAAGTAAATTCCACCATCATTATTCCAGAAACTTTCTATCCATTTATAATATTTTCAAATCAAAATAGGACAAATATTGGGTTTTATATAGTACGTATACATATAAATATTATATTATGTATGTTATAATTAATATAAATTGAACTTTACAATATAACATTGAACATTTTAATTAAGTTTTAATGACTATAATTGGATATTTAATCATAATACCAACATACGTATAATCAATGGGCAGAAAAGTTTCTTTTATACATTACAATATTACAAAACTGTGGTATGAAGTTGAAATGAAACTGAAATGATTTTATATTACAAAGGAAGATTAGTTAAAGTATTATTATAAAGGAATAATGATGTATATTCTTCTTTTTGAGGAAATATATTGCATGGAGGGCGGGGACTAACTGCAAGATAGGTTCTCACTAAAATTATTCGTTTAATATTTAGTGGATAGTTTTTTTTTAATGATTGTTTATGACTAAAATAAAAAGTGGAAAAACAAATCAAAATTATTGAATGATTTCAAACTCTATTTTACAATGGAATTCCACAATTCAACAAGCTCAAAACAATAATATTCTGAAATGTACACTCCCGTTCAATAAAATTGAACCAACCTCAAATGTTAATTTTCTTACATTTCATAAAACTCCTCAGTTTTGTAACGCTCTGTATATTATTTATTTATAAACAAAGATAAGTAGTATATTTTTTAAATGTGAAAAACGAAATGGAAGTTTCATATTTTCTATTTACGTAAACAAGTCAGTGATAGAATAAGAATATGTAATGTCAAAACATGTTAAGTGTTATATCTCCCTGTTACAGATAAAACTTAAATAAAATGTTGTATCTGTCAAAAACATTTTTAAAAGAATAATCAAAAATGTGAGAGACTGATTCGCTTTAGGTCGGTTCAATTTTATTGATCGGGAGTGTATGTACTATGTATTCGAAAATTATGATATTTTAATTTGAAAATTGTCAATAATTTTAAGACTGCGTTAAAAGTAGTCCTCAAACATATTTTTGCCGTGAAAACGTCTATTCGCTCGTCGCACTGATCGTCGTCACTGATCACTGGTCGAACATTCTTGTGTGAGACTGAAATCGCTAATAACTTCGATACTAATAATGCGTTTACAATGGTTGAGCCCTTAACAGATAGATCATGTCTTTACTTAGCTGTCGAGCTGTATTTTTTCCCTGTTACGTCATATCATACCAGCGTAGACTTAAGCGCATGAATGATTACGAATAAGCTTTGTGTAAAGTCATAAAATGGGTGTAGCTAGGAAATGGGTTTAGCTAGGACACTGTGGTAGGGTCGAAAACAAATGATACAAACGGTGCAAAGTGATACATAGCTGACCCATCTGGCATAGAGCGGCCAGCGACAGTCCAAACGTCTACAGATCGTGTGCAAGCCCCGAACTGCACCTCTCTTCTTTTTTTTTATAAATCTTTCGGGTATATTCTGCCACTCCATATTTTTAGGGTCAATAACTTTTCATCTGACTTCACATTTTTACTAACCCACTATGGGTCACTCTCACTTTAATCAACCAAATTTTAAAATAACAATCAGAATCAGTAAATAAGAATTTAATGTTACCAAGTAGTTATCATCAGCATGAATGAGCTAATCTTAATTAATCTTCGGGAAGATATGTTGCGCGTTACTAAGTTGGTGCATGTCACACGTCAATTTTTGAAATTTAGTTTCAAAAACCTAGAGTTCCTTTATATTATCTTTGATAATTTTTAATGTTTTAAAATTTTTAGTTGTAATATCTAAAAAACCGCAACAGTCGAAATGTACTCCTTTTGAGTACATTTCAGTATAGCAACAGGAATTACTATAACTACAAATTCCGAAAGTAGGGTGTTGTCATACCTTAGCAATAGGTGACGTCGATGAACTACTTCCAGCAATTTTGTTTGGACAGTATCAAAATTACATTCCTTAATGAAAAATAAGCCTTAAACCAAACTTATATCACTGAAAATTTAATACACATTATTTGAGCCATTTTTTACATAGCACTAATTTCATTTTCTTGTATTAAATATCGAGGAAACCAAAGCTCAGTTTAAGATATCTCCTTCAATCTTTTTCTTTGAAAATGCATACTGATACTAATAAACGACTCACACAACTTACTTTTAGAATACTCGTATCGATATGTATATGCATATAAGCAAACACCACTGACTGACTGACTGACTCATCATCGCCCCGCAAAAGCAATTGGAGTTAGAAACATGAAATTTGGAAGATATGTTCCATAAAAAGTGCAGTGATGCACTAAGGAATAATTTTTTGAAAATCAACTCCTAAGGATGTGAAGTAGAGAGCGAAAGTTTGGATTGGGATCCCAATTTTTTTAAGAACCATGAAAATTTGTATTAAGGCTATTAATAACAACCAATGTAATACGTGTTTAAGCGTTTTTAAGATTATCAACTCTTAAGAGGGTTAAATAGAGAATCAGAGTTTCCTTTTTTGTGGGACATATTGTTATTTAAGTCATACACAAAAATACGTGTTACCGAGTTTTTGAAAAATGGACTCTTAAAGAAGTGAACCACGGGATAAGAATTTGTAATGAAGTTCAGTCTTTTTGTAAGTTAGAGACATGTATATTGATATAATGTTTATGAAGAAAAAGAGTCCTTGACAATTTTTACGAGAGATGCATTGATATAATGTTTTTGAAGAAAAAAAGTCCTTGACAATTTTTACGAGACATGCATATTGAAATAATGTTTATGAAGAAAAACAGTCCTTGGCAATTTTTATGAGGCATGTATATTGATATAATGATTATGAAGAAAAACAGTCCTTGCCAATTTTTATGAGCGAAGCTGCTTAACGGGTAATGATAGTATATTGATAAAGTGATTTATTTAATTTAACAAAGAATGTATGTGGCTTTTTTTTGAAAGCTCGTTAAAATACATGGTTTCAATGCATGACTTTCATCATCAGATGTAAACGGGTTTTTCCCTTAAATATATATTGAACAACATCAACTCAAATCGAATAGATACATATATATATATATATATATATATATATATATATATATATATATATATATATATATATATATATATATATATATATATAGTTTTTTACACAACACTCAAGTTTATCCGAAATGGTATTTCCAATAAATATATGTATATATATATAGAGAAAAAAAAAACAGAACATGAAAAACTTGATGTCAAGATGAAGTATTCAGTTATCGAATGAAATTGATCGAAAATGGATAAAATAATATATAAGCAAAAAGAATACGATCGAAAAACTATTCTTTTTGTGTACCGTACTACAGAGCGCATACAAAACAACCCTCTATGTATGTGAACATTTCGGTCTTATTGGTTTTATACAAACTATGCAATAAACATTTATGTTTACGACAAAATAGTCGATAGGGGAAACGTTGATTAAATGACAGAAAACTCAATTTTTGATGGTAGAATTATTTTATCATAATAAAATATTTTATAAAGTATGGGGGGTGTTGATGTCCAGGTAGGGGAGATAACAACTAATAAAAAATATTCAAAATTCGCTCATAATTCAAAAATAATACACGATACCTACATATAATCGTTTCATACTAAAGTTGTACATGGAACATAAAGGACGAAACATCGTTACCAATCATGATGAGCGAACTCATTCAAGCAATTAACTATGTAGGATGTAGTAAAACGCCGGGATATGATGGAATACCTGCAGAGTTTATAAAAGTCTTGGGTGGACGAAACGTAAAGGAACTCATACCTCTTTTTAATAGAATCTATGAAGAAAGAATATTACCGTCGGATTTTACAAAATCATTATATTATCCATTGCCGCAAAAACTTCAAAGAATGTGAAGATCATCGAATAATCAGTTTAACGAGTCGCACAGCGAAGATACTAATGAAGATCGTTTCTAATAGAATCCAAAATTCAATTCTCTAAACCAAATAAGTGACCTCCAATGGGATTTAAAAGCGGCATTGGTATCCGTGAAGCTAAATTAATACTAAAAACTATAGTAGAGAGAACGATAGAAAATAACGCAGATATATAAGTCTGCTTTGTCAACTACAGCAACGCTTTTGACAGCAAAGCTTTCAACCAAACCCAATTTATTAACTTGTTAGAAAATTTAGAAATTGATAAGAAACACCAATTGAAAAAAAAAAATTAGCTGATGTAGCTCTTGCATTCGTTCGGCACCAACCACGAGTACCCTCCTCTCATATGCCCTCTCTATAATTCCCAATATATTTACGAATCATATGGGACGAAATCTGCAATTGTTTTTTTTTTTATTTTCAAATTAAAACCGATTTTCACTTATATTCCTGCAACTATTTTTATTGTCTCGCTACGCCTTTTAGTAGTGCTCCGCGGCTCGTCAGAATAAAATCAGAATCAATGTCCTAGATAAACACGTATCCACGCTAAGCCAATTTTTAACTTTACACAAAGGTAATTACAAAATGGTAATTCGCAACCATTCGAGCACATGCACCCACTCTGGTACGATTACTTCATAAGCAAATCAAATACAGAGTGACAGATACGATGAAAAATGATCTCTTGTTGGTTCAACCATTTTATGAACACTAAAATATTTTGTTCGTTAAAAATTCCATACTCAAATAAAAATTCGTTACGCAGGAGCTGCGTCAACTTAGCGAATTTCCTCAAAATGAAATATAATATCAGATATGACTTTAGATAGATATGACTTTAATATTTGCAAAAATTAAATTTATTAATAGCCAAAATAGAACAATGTATAACGATTATAGTTTATAGTTACTATGGAAACGACAATCAAAATTTTTACAATAAAATATATTTCGTGTATACGTGTCAAACAAACACAAAATATTAAATATCTTTCTTAATATTAGAATAATCGAAAAATGTATAAGGAGTAAAGTTGTAAAAAATCAAGTTTGCGACAATTCATTACTTGATCATTTTTTTCAAACTCTAATGTGAACAGAGATATTTAGAATTTTAACTTTCAATCTTTAATACTAAATATTTCTGTAAATATTAGTGTAACAGAAAAATGATAAGTAGCAAAATTACAGTAAAACTTAATAAATTATTCGATTTTTCAAATATTAAGGGAAATAGTCAAATTTTGTGTCTCCTCCTCCCTCTAAACCCCCGTTCGATTTTACCCATTAACAAACTTTAACTTTAGAATACCAAAAACGCGCCTCAAATACCAAATTTCATTCCAATCGGAATAAAACTCTGACCACAAGAGAGTCCACAGACATTTAAAAAAAGTACATATGTATATATGTATATATATATATATAAATTTTAGCGATAGTGATTTTTAACATCTAATAGGTTGGATCGATGGACTTTTGAAGAAATTTTTACGAAATTCCAACATTGGTGCAAAAACAATAGCTGCATTTCCTTTGGAGGAAATTCGCTAAAAAGTATATATATATATATATATATGTATATATACATATTCATAGACAAATTTTAGCGATAGTGATTTTTAACCTCTAATAGGTAGGATCGATGAACATTTGAAGAAATTTTTACGAAATTCCAACATTGGTGCAAAAACAATAGCTACATTTCCTTTGGAGGAAATTCGTTAATATTATACCTTCGTACACTTGGCCACAAAAGTTTAAAAATTTTAAAATTATTTTCCTGTGCTAAAAATTGACTTGCCTTTTGAAAAAATACTTCGAATAAAACTTGTTCCTTACAAATGTTGTAACAACTTTTATTCGAAATCTTCAGATTATGCAAACCGGTGATCCTGTAAAGTTTGGCAGCGATCGGGGAAAAAAATTATTATTTTTTTGGCAAATTTGTGTCATATTTTTAGTTTTATGTCATCTGGCTGTAGTTAACTATAAAATTTAAAAAAAAAAAAATTAATTTTTATAAATCCATATTATGGATTTTATTAAATCATATTAATCCATATTACATATTAAATATAGAGCGTGTTGGCAACAATTTTACCAATTTTTTACCTAACACAAGAATATTTTTTGTGTTTTTGTGTGGGAGATATTTTGAACTAAAACTTTTCAATTTCGTAAAATTTAATATTTATTCCCATATAATATTGATAATTCAAACTGTAACTATAGAACCAACCCGTAAAGATAACTATACCCTACATTGAAAGTGATTTTTAAAATAAAAAACATAAAATTATCAAAATTTTTCACTGTAATATTAATTTTTCTAATTTTGTATTTTGATAGAGGCTTTGGCAATATATCAATTTTATATTTTAAATAATATTCAAAAGAACGATTTTGATACAATATCAATGAATATATAATGAGTATATAATAAGTATCAAACAAAGTTGTTTATTTTTAAAAAGGAACATTTTTGCATTTAAATTTTTGTTCTATCTTTTACGGTTTCAGAGATGGACAGTTTGACCAAACATGGTCCGATTTCGTCCATTCACGAACTTTACCTTACTTTTTAGCTCTCGCTAAACACACACTAAATTTCAGGTCGTAATCGTGTTAGCTCGTTATATATTTTGTTTTTCAGTTATCGTGTACGTAGACAGGCATACAGATTTATGCGGAAATGGACAAACTAGGTCATTTTATGAACACCTGTACCAAACATTAATTTCTTCGATCAATACTTTCAAGCGTTACAAGGTCGGAACTTAATATATCCTTGTATATATAATATATACCGGGTATAAAAACGTGTCATTCGATAACTTTTTTCTGAGAAAATATACATACACACACACACACGCACATCGAAGCAAAAATTAAGGATCCGAATATAAAATTTGGTATGTTGTTATGAATAAATTCAGGACCACTTCATCGTTATTTTTATTGTACACATGGCCACAAAAGTAGCGCTCATATCTAAAAATTTTATAATTGAATTGTGTATTATTAATTCGGTTTTAGAAAAAATGCTTCGAATAAAAGTGATTTCATACTAACAACTTTTATTGAAAGTATTTTCCCAAAAACCGAACGATTTGGTACATATCCATACTACTGTATAAATGTGAAAGTAACTCTGTTTTTTTGCTACCTCTCCACGACTAAACGGATCGTTATGAAATTTGGCAAGGTGATAGGTTATAGGCAATCTTTTGTCACAAACAATTATCTTGAAGGAGGTGAACATAAAAAAAAATACATACAGTCGAACATAGAATCTCCTTCTCCCGTTTTTTTGGGGTGGGTTAAAATTTTTGTTGATTTTATCATTTCCACAGAAATACTTCTAAAAAATAACTATAAAATTATTTTATTAAACTTTTGTTTCAATTTTGAAATGTCCACTTTGATTGTTGTCGTTTCCATAATAACCATAAACTATAATAGCACACTATAAAGCGTTATATAACGATACACACACATCTATATATATATATATATATATATATATATATATATATATATATATATATTTATATATATATATATATTTATTTATATATATATATATATATATATATATATATATATATATATATATATATATATATATATATATATATATATATGTATATTGTATACATATATTATATAGCGTGATTATCTAGAGCACTGTAGTGTGACATGCCGAGTTTAAGGGATTTTTGCCTGTGTTTATTATTATTATTATTTTCAATACATATATATATTTAGTTTTCCTATAAATGCGAGCAAAGTCGCGGGAAACAGCTAGTTAACTATAAAATTTTGAAGAATGAACGTTATCTTTGTCTTTCATAGTACTGACAGTCTAGCATTAGGTAAGTAAGATTTGAATTCTGAGCTATTGCGTTATAAAATTAAACCGTATAAGCGCTACACGTGCCAGATGGAAAGAGCGTATCTTTCCTATACATGAAATCAATTTAGAAGCTAATATGAAAATATCTCTTGTGTTCGTTGTTTGAACCCACAAACCAAGCAGTGCGTAGCCTTCCGGTACCCAGTAGTAGTTGCAGTAACCGAGGGAGGGTCGAAGCCTGGCATTCTGGGCCTTTTTACAAACTCCTAAAGAACAAGAAGGTTGCTTTCGTTCTTGTCCAAACGCCGACAGTTTTAATTTCAATTAACTGCCCAATTAATTTTTTTTTCTTAAACTAATTCAATAGACAAACTATTTGAGTCATCAACAAGCCTTGACAACTTAATAGACCTATAACCATATTTTAGATGCCATATACTATATTCATGTACAAAGTTGAATAGTTTGACCTTAATCTGACACAGTTTAATACATGAAAAAAGCTCACATACAGTGGAAGACAAAACACATATCATTTGACATATTTTCGGATTTGTAACATAGAGACTACTACACTGCATGGGTGATTCTCTGTGATTTTTAAATGGAAATTTTTAACACAGCAAACTTATTAAAATTTCTAATTCACCCCCTTTACCTAGATCAATTTTTTTGTATTATAAATACGTATTTCGACTACAATGTAGTCATCATCAGTATAAATTAGTTAGTCGTAATTTACTCTTTGACAATTAGAAACAGATAGAAAGTCGAGATCAATAGACAATAATAAAAATAAATAGAAAATTAACTAAATTAAAATATACGTAATTTAAAATATAATAAATTTTAAATTATATTGAATTTACTCTTGTTAAAATTTCTTTCATTCACATTTATTCCTGTAACCTTACTCTTATTAAAATTACTCTTATATTGTCTCCGGATATGTTACTCGTCGCTAATTTACACTGATGATGACTACATTGCAGTCGAAATGCGTATTTATAATACAAAAAAACTAATCTAGGTAAAGGGGTGAATTTGAATTTTTATTTCAAAAACCTAGAGTTCTCACTAATTATCATTCGATAATATAATGTGTAAGAAAAATTATTACTAAATTAATAATTTTTTGGTAGTTTTAAATTTTACTTATACACAGTACCAAGTAATATGAGTCTAATATAATTTTAATTGAACGAAAACTATAACGAAATACCAAACCAAATATAATGGCACCGATATCCACAGTACTGGCATATAAATCATATTGTAGTGAAATCTACCGTACTGACATTTGTAATATAATTTAACCTCACTTCATAATGCAGACGAATCATATATTTCCGGGAAAAAAAATGAATAAAAATATAAGGTAAACAATTAAAACATCACTTTAATGCCCGTAAGTAAGAATACCACGCTACAAGCAAGTAATTTTATGACTTACTTAATCAAATCGCGAAATAGCGATTGTGCTCCAAAGGAACTGCAGCTATTGTTTTTGTATCGATGATTGAATTTCGGAAAAATTTCTTCAAATGTCCCATAGATCCTACCTACTAGATGTTAAAAATGGCCATCGTTAAAATTTATATATATATATATATATATATATATATATATATATATATATATATATATATATATATATATATATATATATATATATATACGTTTATGTGGCTGTGGACTCTCTTGTGATCAAAGTTTTATTCCGATTGAAATGAAATTTGGTTTTTGAGGCGATTTAGGTAGTTTAAAGATCAAGTTCGTTAATGGATAAAATCTGACAAAGAAAAAGGGGGTTTAATGCGAGGGGTGAAGCTAAAAATTTATAAGAAATAAAGTTGTAGAAACTTTATTTTACTATAATTTTGCTTATAATCATTTTTTCTGTTACACTAATATTTACCGAAATAATTACAATTTAAAATTGAAAGTTAATATTCTTAATATCTCTGTACAAAATCGGTACAAAAACAATAGCTGCATTTCCTTTGGTGGAAATTCGCTATAAAGGGTAATGAAGTCAGTACATGCGACGGTACTGACATTTCGAGTATTTTTTCGTATATCAAGTTGACTAAGCACTGTCGCCTAGCAACGTTCCTAATGAAGCCCAGTCTTGAAGAATCGTTATTATAATATTTGAATTAATTCGACATATCCAATATGTAAGCAGAAATATCAATAGACAAAAATGCAACAACAGTTTTAGTCTAATATGTTTTTGTTTGGACAGCAAACCCGTGTTTCTCAGTGATATGTCAATGAGACCCTCTTTTTATAATATTGACAAATTACAATTTTTCGTGAATAAAGTAGTGTTTTTTACCATTGGATCTTAATATCTAAGCGTTCCATCATTGGAAGCCATGGAAATCTCATTTATTTCATTTTTTTTGGTATTTTTATCGGTAGTTTTGTTATCGCGTGGTTCTACCCGTAATAAGGCTCACTGGCTGTTATCCAAAAAAGGCCCGGGCCTTATTAAGAGTATTACATTCAACCTTTTTATTTATTGATTTAAAATAAATTTTCAATTTAACGGCATATATGTTATATATAAAAGGTTAGATACATTAAAGTAAGCTCTTAGTACTTCATGGAAAAAACCAGTTTCTTAGTTCATTTAGTCATTTTAGCACGTTCTGTTACCTTAGTTCGAAGATTTTTCCCAAGACTCGAAATAACGACCTGGGTGGTTGGTGATTGAAAATAAAATACTGAATTCGAGATTTTTTTAAAAATATTTTATAAAAAATAAGTAAACAGCAACAGCTTTTGAAAAACTCAGCATAGTGCAAAGAACCAAAGTTGTTCAATTTTATTTTGAAAGTCAGCATTCGATTATTCAGACACAAAGATCGTATCGAAATTTCTTTCATGTTCCGACAATTTGCCCATTGGTTCAGCGTTTTCGGCAACATGGGGCTGTCTGTGATCTTCCACGTGCAGGAAGACCTCGTGCAGTTCGAAATGATGTGAACATTTCTCGTGTGCAAACAAGTGTTGAGGAAAACCCCGAAACTTCCACCAGGTGACGTTCTCAGCAGTTGGTGATCTAGGCGGTCTTTGCAAAGAATTTTACATACGTTACACCTTTTTCCATATAAGATTCAATTGGTTCACGAGTTAAAACCAAATGATGCACAAATACGCATTCATTAAATAAATCATAACGTTACATATGCGCCATCCTTTATAATGATATTTTTTTAAATAGGCCCAGCCTATTTCACGCTGAATTTTTGTGCAAACTACATGAATATTAAAGAAGAAAATATTTATTTTAATGATTAGTTAGTGAATTATATTGATAACTTTGATTTGACAAAATTTTTTAGTGGGCCTTATTGAGGAACCCGATTCAAAATTCAAAATTCAAAGTTTTTGAAATTATCATTTTTTGATGGAAACAATATAAATAGTGATGTTTTTTTTCAACCATCGGATGAATAAATGCTCAATTTGTGTTTATTACGCAATTTTACATTTTTATAGTCATTTTGAAAAAAGTCAGTCATATTAGGCACCAGTACCTACCTTATGAGACAAATTTAGACACGATTTCTATTTTAAATTGTAGAACTCTTATTGATAGTGTATTGATATGATATTATGAATCTAATTAATGAGAAAAACGCACTGGACATGAATAATCATATAGTTAGTAGAGAATCACCCGTATGTTCTAAAGCATTATTTTGTGCACCGTAATGTTACTTACATTCGTTTTTATTTATTTATTTTTTTATTGTATATAATTTTTGTTCTCTTCGTTTTTGGTTTATATACACGAAGTTGTATTGGGAATATTATATTTATAACATTTTAAGAGTTATATTATACAGATATTATTTTCTATACATCTATGTTTATATATATATATATATATATATATATATATATATATATATATATATATATATATATATATATATATATATAATCGTATATAATCGTTTTATGGCATCGATTTAATAGCAATAATAATCATAATCAATCAAATTTGTAATCGAATACTTGAAAATATTGAGCCGTATATAAAATAAACATACATATAATATCATATGACATGCATAAAGTCCATTTAAAGACTTAAATCACTGTTAGTATTGGTAACAGTATCCTACACATAATAGTTCATCTGAGGCAACTTTTTTTTTAGAAAATGTTTATTTTATTGTTATTATTTATTTAAAAGGTTGTTTGAAAACTTGTGGAAAAAACGGATGAGGATAAAAAGAAAGACCATTTACAATGATTAAGTTCGTGAATGTATAAAGTCAGCATTTTTTATCTAATAAAAATTTGCATACGCCGTCGACCGCAATTACAGTCTCTTATATTTTCGTTTTCTTATCTTGAATTCCCACCATTTCTCACATAAAACTAGTGGTGGGGCTTATCTACCACCGTTCTATTATTTTGATTCCAAATAGACTTTTTAGACTCGTCAATATAGTCAATATAGGAGATACTCCCCTGTACCAATTACGCATAGTTTATAACGAGTTTTAAACTAATTTCGTTGACTTAAGTGCATGTTAAAGTTTGTTTGAGTTTTTTCCCCATTAATCACTAAGTCAAGATTCTTTGACGGCACGTCATGGCCACATAAAAATTTTTTATAAAATTTGGCACGTAGATCAATCCAGATTCTCCATCTCATTCTTAGATGATGGCAGGTTGCTACTTCTTTTCGGAAATACACGTAATAAGATTGGCGCATTACATTTTTTTCAAGGCAAAATCAATGGTTAGATTGTAGCGACTGCCCTGGACGGGCTACACTTCGACCATAAGGTCCATAAAATTAATTGTTTCAAAGTTACAAGTTTTGGCGTAAATTTTAATTAGTTTTATTCATGTACCAATTTTATTCACCCATCTTCCATCTTTGAAAATATCTATCTTTAGTACCGTTTTCCATTTTGTCCTTTTTTAAAAATAAATAATTAGTCATTTTTTGACATCAAACGCTTGATATGAAAACTCATAGACATCTAGGGAGGCCGAATGAACCTACGACCTCTGGCATTCTAGACCAATGCTCTACGATGTGTATGATTTTTCATATCAAGCTTTTGATGTCAAAAAATGGTATCAATGTTCAGACATATTACTTAAATGTCAAATAAAGTAAACGCTAGTCACTTCCGTTGGTAAACAATTTGCGTTTGAAACATTTTTTCATAAGCCTATTAGATACCGGGCACCAGTCCAAGTATGTGCAGTATGCAGTACTTGGAAACTGGGTGGTTATGGGTTCGAATCCCAACATCGGCAGTTTGTCAATTATAAAAATAAAAAAAAGGGGCGGTTAATTGACTAAACTGTCGGCGAATGGACAAGAACGAAGTAACCGGCTATGCTTGAGAAGATTTTCTGCAGTTTCCTACACGAACTCCAGACGAATATCGGCATAGTTCCTATCATAGTCGGCTGCAGCCGCATATCCTACCAATTCCTAGTCTACTCACAAATTCCTTCTACTCCGCTCACATCCTCACATCCTAAGGCATCACAATGGACCTTATGGTCGAAGTGTAGCCCGTCCAGGACAGTCTTTACAATCTACCTATCATATACCGGGTAATTAAGCTATTTACTCAGTTAATTGTTATTTTCACGTGTATTTTATACTTTATGTTATGGTTGTCACTGTGAATAGTATACTTTCAATGAATAACAGACGTATTTTGTGTTCCCTACTGTATATTTGAAAAAAGATTAACTATTATTTAAAAATAGAATTAACATTTTTCTAAGTGGTTGCTTATTTTAAATTTGAAAAATTAATTGCAATTTGTTGTTGATAAGATATTATTACAGACTGTGTTCTACTTTATAAAATTATCAGCTTATATTATACATGATACAGTACTATAAAGTACTATACAACAGTACTGTATATAGTATTACTACTATATACAGTACTACACAATATAATATATTTAGGTCATACAACAAACTGTACTACATAGCCACTCACTCACTTAACAAAATATGTATAACCGACATTTACTCTCTTAACTAACTCCAGAGTTATTCAACATTCAGTATATTATTATTAGCCCTTAAAGCTCTCTCCACATACTCAGTGTATATCTATATCAATCTATCTATATATAGAGTGGTCTATATAAAGCGATACACTTCTCAAAAACTATTGTATTTAATATTAAACAAGTGCAAATAACAACTAACTGAGTTAATTGCTTAAGTACCCGATATATTCTGAATTTATGTGAAAAAAGTTTATGACAAAAGTTGTTTATTTTCAAAAAAGGAACATTTTTTGTCTTCAAAATGTTCTATCGATCATGGTTTCAAAGCTGGGAAGTTTTGCCCATTTTGCCCAGACATGGTCGGATATTGCCGATTCAGGAACTTGACCTTACATTTTTTCTCTAGAACACAAAGACATAATTTCAGCTCGTTATCTCTTTTCGTTCTGGAGCTATCCTGTACACAGACGGACGGATATGCGGAAACGCCGAATTAGGCCATTTTATGAACACCAATGCAAAACATTTATGCCTGCGATAAATATTTTCAAGCGTTTCAAAGTCGGGACTGAACTTAATGTACCTTGTATATTTAAATATACCGGGTATAAAAATTGGTTACGCAGGAGCTGCATCAAACTAGCATATTTCCTCAGAATAAATGCACCATTTCTCTGTTGGAAATAGATATCTTAATTCACTTTTTGCCTAAATTGTTATATACTTTATATGACTAACGTGAAGGGAAGGGGAGGAGTTTATCTTAGAGAAAGAAGAAAACAAAAACAATTATACCGAATAAATGAGTCTTAAACAGATTAACGTCATTCTCTCCAGAAAATTCACTTAAGATTATAAAAACATCAAATAGCCATATTATTGAATTTTTGACATATTATTGAATTTTTCAATTTAAATATGGGTATTGTATTTATATAGCAAACAGTTCTGTAAATATTAGAGTTTTAGAAAATATGGTCAGGTATTGAATTGTAGTATAATCGATTTACTGCAGTATTAATCATTAAAAAAATTTCAATTTTTATAATATTAAGCGAGAAATTCAAGATTTTATGTTTTTCACGTCCTCTAAGCTGCCCTTTCTAATACAAAAAGCACGTTATATACCAAATTTCATTCCGATCAACCAAAAATTGCGGCCTCAAGTGTTGCCGCTTTTCCTTATCTACTAGGTAAGTTCGAACATTTGAAGAGATTTTTCCAAAATTCCAGCATCGGTATAAAACTAATAGCTACTTTGAAAATTCGCTAATAAAAATCGGTCAAAAAAGTGTGAGTGCTATTAATGTTTCGTGGAAAATTAAAGTTATTAAAAAAATCGAATGGTTATACCCACATAAGGGTTATATATATATATATATATATAAGGACTTGATATCCAGAGGTCCGAGGTTCGATTCCTGGTTGACAAGTTAATTTTTTCATATCAGTATTTAATTAAAAATCAATGACATTTGTATGTAAAGTATACGCTAGTTTTCTAGAATTTGTCTTACGTAACCTAAATGGAATTTGGATAAACATTGTATTGTTGACGCTTAAGTATACACAAATAAATGTATATGAATAATAATTTCGACAGAAGTAATACTGTCAAAATAAAACTAAGAATAATATGAAAACGTTGGCTGTTACGTCAGAGTCGTCTTTGCTGTAGGGGTAAGCACACTGGACTAGATATCCAGTGGTCCGAGGTTCGATTTCTGGTTGACGAGTTAATTTTTTCATATCAGTATTTAATTAAAAACCACATAAGGGTATTTAATTACTATTAAGATTTAATTTAAAAGAAAATATATAAATTATTGAGTTATATTAAGCATTTTGTTAACTACAAAATGATAATTACAACAATTTTTGTCAGGAATTATTTTGTAATTTAAAATCTTGCTCTATGTCGTACTGCTGTTGAAAATTTTTTCCAAAAATTGAAAAATAATGCCAAGATAAAATTGTCACTTTATGGATTTCAATCGGATTTTAAATTTTAAATTTTATACCTCTAGTTCAAATAATCGTTTACGTACATCATTACATTCTTTGACATCAAATATTTGATATGAAAAATCATACACATCTAGGATGAGAAGTCGTGAGATTTACCTCTGGCATTCTAGACCAATGCTCTGCCTCTGAGCTTTATGAGATTTTATGGTACTAGAATGAATATGATCTCTCACTATCTTGATGTCAATGTATTATTAACTTGTTTTTTTCCTTTTTACATGTTTTTTTGTAAACTAGCGTTTATTTAATTAGACATTATAGTAATATGTCTGAACATTGATATACCTTTAGATAAAATTAGAGTACTGACGTGAAAATCTATGTCTTAAGAAGTATAATCATGGTACAATGGTTTTAAAAAAATCGTCGAGATAGTTTTCGATAAAGGACTGTTTTTCCCGAAAAATGTTTAAATCTGAAAATTTTTCGGTTCAAGTATCAATTACCTCCTTAAGTTAGCACCCAAAATCAAAATTCAAATTAATACAGTTTACATATATAATTGGGCCAACATACTTTATCCCTAGACTAAACTTCAAATTAGTACGTGTAATAATTTTATAGAAAATGGATTTTACAGACGGGCAGATAAAAATCGAAGTGGTTCCATTAGTATAAGTTTAGCCGCAAAAATAACGACTAAGTTACCAGTACACTTCTACATGCGCACAGATGTATAAATATATAGCTAGCTGAAATTGTAGCAAAACTTCTTTACAAAATACAAAATTTTTTGTATTTATATTTTTCTTGGTTAAATATTTATCACACTAGTTGGAAATTTATAGACCGATAAATAGACCGATAATCAGGGCCTTTTTTCAGAATTAGGAAATTATACCGCAGTCAATTTTTATGAATAATATAATTATTTACTAATAAACATTTTTATAGTTTTAACACTTATATGCTAAACAACTTTATTCTAACGCAGCAGCTTCTTGTCTATTAAGGCCCAAATAGACGGAGAACATGGTTGCAGCAACATTGAACAGCAACTAGTTTGTTGCACTGTGTGTGGGGTGGTTGCAGCAACAAAAAACAAACTTTTTGTTGCTGCAACCACTCCACACACGGAGCAACAAGCTAGTTGCTGTTCAATGTTGCTGCAACCATGTTCTCCGTCTAGTTTGGCCATTAAGGCCCAAATAGACGGAGAACATGGTTGCAGCAACATTGAACAGCAACTAGCTTGTTGCACTGTGTGTGGGGTGGTTGCAGCAACCAAAAACAAACTTTTTGTTGCTGCAACCACTCCACACACGGAGCAACAAGCTAGTTGCTGTTCAATGTTGCTGCAACCATGTTCTGCGTCTAGTTTGGCCATTAAGGCCCAAATAGACGGAGAACATGGTTGCAGCAACATTGAACAGCAACTAGCTTGTTGCACTGTGTGTGGGGTGGTTGCAGCAACAAAAAACAAACTTTTTGTTGCTGCAACCACTCCACACACGGAGCAACAAGCTAGTTGCTGTTCAATGTTGCTGCAACCATGTTCTCCGTCTAGTTTGGCCATTACAGCAAAAACATTGTATATTTCAACAATAATAATTTTTTTAATGGAACACTAACTGTGCAAGTATAGTTTTCACCTGACCGATTTTAGAAAGGCCAACCGTTCTATGTTTTGTAGATCAGCCCGTATATTTAACTATTAACTCAATACATATGAGAGTCGGATTAGATTATAAATATCTATATTATGTATGTAAGTGGGGATTGGAATCGAGAACTTGTCAAACTATGCATTTACAGAGACTGTGGAAGCCTAATAACATGGATGTGATAATTCATTATAGTAGATCGACAGGCCTATCTTATATGTATATAGTAATTTAGGGTAAGTGAGCAACATTTTTTCAAGAAAAAATTTTAATCAATATCTCTAATCAATTAACTATAATTTTTTAATACTTCGGCATTTCCGAGTATACTTTGGTCATGGAGGACTGTATTGTAGTCTCTTGTAACAACCTTGTTTCTGAAATCATTTTGAGTGTCATGAAACTATGCATTTTCAATCAACCTTGAATATTTTTTTCACAATTCTCAACAACAGAGTTTCTTTGGTTAAAGATATAATTAAATTAAAATTTTAATTATCTGCAAAATTTAACATACTTCCTATAGATTATTAAAGGACGTAGTACCATGAACCACAGACTAGATAAATGGCTCAAGATATCCTAATACCAATAGAAACTATAGAAACTGTTATCCAAAAGTGGTAGGTTTCAAAAAATCTCATAAAAATCGGACAAATTGTCGCTAAGATGTAACAAAAATCCAGAAGCCATCGAAATGAATCGAATTAAATTTTTTATTGACACGTTTTATAGATTTTGTAAATGCAGGACCATGGGTCACAGGTAAGAGAAAAGGCTCAAGATATTGTGAACCAATACAAAAAATAGGAAGTATGACCCAAAAATAGTAAGTTACCAAAAAACATTTTAATGGAGTGGGATAAAGTTTTGCTGAGATGTCACAAAAATTATTAAATAATGTAGTCGGCCAAATTCAAATAATTTTCACGACAAACTTTATAGGGTACCATCTATATTTAATTTATCGGGTACTATCTTAACCATATTTTCAACATTTATCTATATATAGATAGATAGATTATAGAGGCTCTCCTGGACGGGACACACTTCGACTATAAGGTCCATTGTGATGCCTATGTATATGAGGATATGAGTGGATGCCTAAGGATGTGAGGATGTGATAATTATGTGTAGACGATTTTGATAGGAACTATGCCAATAATTATCTGGAGTTCGTAATGGAAACTGGAGAAAACCTTCACGAGCATAGCCGGTTACTTGGTTCTTTTTCATATCTATATATAATGGAACAAATGTATTTGAATAACAAACGTTATCCTTTGGTAATTCTATAGTCCAATAGATAATTTGAATGTAACATATAGCTTCTTCTATTAAACAATACAGTCCTTTTATAGTCAATACTGTTCGTCTATAGTGCAACCTTGTATGGAAATAACAACTTAATCGTATACATGGTCTAGCGTATTACATAAAAGTTTTACATTAAAAAGTTAAAATAGTTTTATTTGTTTAGAAAAAACTAACAAAGCGGTACGGAAAACACGTTAAAAATACCTTTTATTGGCCCAAACAGATTACACTTTCGTCAACTTAAATAAAACTTCAAATTCGCCTCCTTTACCTAGATCAGTTTTTTGTATTATAAATACGTATTTCGACTACAATGTAGTCATCATCAGTATAAATTAGCTAGTCGTACTTTACTCTTTGACAATTAGAGATAGATATAAAGTCGAGATCAACAGACAAAAATAAAAATAAATAGAAAATTAACTAGATTAAAATATACTAGATTTAAAATATAATAAATTTTAAATTATATTGAAATTTCTCTTGTTAAAATTTCCTTCATTCACATTTGTTCCTGTTAATTTTACTCTTATTAAAATTACTCTTATATTGTCGCAGGATATGTTACTTGTTACTAATTTGGTGACAGTTTCACTTTGTGAATGAAGGAAATTTTAACAAGCGCAATTTCAATATAATTTAAAATTTATTATATTTTAAATCTAGTATATTTTAATTTAGTTAATTTTCTATTTATTTTTATTTTTGTCTGTTGATCTCGACTTTATATCTATCTCTAATTGTCAAAGAGTAAAGTACGACTAGCTAATTTATACTGATGATGACTACATTGTAGTTGAAATACGTATTTATAATACAAAAAACTGATCTAGGTAAAGGGGGCGAATTTGAAATTTTATTTCAAAAACCTAGAGTTCACACTAATTATCATTCGATAATATAATGTTTCAGCTGCAAAAACATAGGGCATTTCCTTCGAATTCATAAATTACTCTCTGGCAGTCACAATTAATAAAATAGCCGAATCAAAGTGAAATGTCGTATCTGATATGATTTTGGTCTTTGCAAGGTCAACTTTATTAATAAATGGTCATGGGAAAAAGGGGGCATACAGAAAGAAGACAACACAAAATATAAAATATCTCTCTTAATATTAGAACAATCTAAAAATGTATAGGGAGTTAAGTTGTACAGAACTATGTTTGCTATACACTTCCCGTGATCATTTTTCTTAAAATTCTAATATGAACAGAGATTAAGACTTTTAATTTAGTCTTAAATTGTAAATATTTCTGTAAATATTAGTGCAACAGAAAAAATCATAAAAAAACAAAATTATAGTAAAGCTAATTACCTACAACTGTATTTCATATAAAATTTTTCGATTTTTCGAATATTAAGGGAGATTTTCCCTCTAAACCTCCCTTTTCCGATTTTACCCATTAACGAACTTAACCTTCCAAATACAAAAAGTGCCTCAAATACCAAATTTCATTCCGCTTTTGGTATTTGAATTGGGTATATGAGCCCGCTTTTGGTATTTGTAAATTTTAATTGAAAAAATTTTTACGAAATTCCATAATTTGTACAAAAACAATAGCTGAATGTCCTTTGGAGGAAATTCGCTAAAAAGTCACAATTTTTACATAAAAAACAACAATTTGTTGTTTAAAAACATACAATTTGGTTTCTACATTAGGTCTAACTGAGCTAATTGCTTACATACTCGGTATACACTAAGTTTGTGAAAAAAAGTTACAGGCTTAAGTTGTTCATTTTTAAAAAAGAAAAATTTGGACAGTTGTCTACGGAATCGCACTAATTAGATCACTTTATGGACATCTATACCAAAAAATTTTTTCTTTGTAACAAAAAAAATACCCCGTCGCCTTGATATACGTTGTTCTACGTCCATGCGATTGCTGATATTTTTATACGAAAAACTTTATAATTTAATTTTTTTCAACATCGGATATTTTAAATGGGACATTCTAAATAGTATATTTATATGGTGTGCCATTTTAATATAAATATTACACTATAACTGCTATTGTAGAATTCTTATTTGAAAACGAGATTTTATAATCAAAAGACTGATTCAAGTGGAAAAATAAGAATCAGGCATGCCACATGGTACTAACATTTCGAGTATTAGCGAATTTCCTGAAAGGAAAAAGAGCTATTGGTCTCGTACCGAAGTCAAAATTTCGCAAAAATTTCTTCAAATGTCCATCGATCCTACCTAATAGATGTCAAAAATCATCATCTGTAAAATTTATATATATATATATATATATATATATATATATATATATATATATCTATGGACATATATACATGTATATATATATATATATATATACATATATATATATATATATATATATATATATATATATACAAATATATTTATATATATATATATATATATATATATATACATATATATGTCTGTATTCACTCTAGCGGTCACAGTTTTCATTTTATCGGATTAAATTTGGTATTTGAGACGCTTTTGGTATTCAAAAAGTCAAGTTCGTTAATGGGTAAAATTGGACAAGGGGAAAGGGGGGTTTAAAGGGAGGGGGAAACACAAAAATTGACATATCTCCCTTAATATTTGAAAAATCGAAAAATTTATAAGAAATAAAGTTATAGGTACTAAGTTTTACTGTAATTTTGTTTCTTATCATTTTTTCTGTTAGTTAGAGCAAAAATAATAAGGTGATGAATTGTAGCAAATATAATTTTCTACAACTTTATTCCTTACGCTTTTTTCGATTGTTCTAATATTAAGAGAGATATTTTATATTTTGTGTTTTCTTCTTTCTTTATACCCCGCCCTTCCCCTAGACGTATGTCATTTATTAATAAAATTGGACTTGCGAATACTAAAATCATATTCGACATTTCATTTTGTTCAGACTAAAATTGTGACCGCTAGAGAGTCATTTACGTATTCTAAGGAAATTCGCTAAGTTGAAGCAGCTCCTTCGTAACGAATTTTTTTTTCGTAAACCATGTTGTTTAACATTTCGACACGATCTTTAGTTGTCATTGTAGAACTCTTTCATATTTATGATGTATGTAAACTTAATTAATAAGAAATATTTAAATGAGCGATGAGGCCCATTTTCACCTCTATGGTCACGTGAATAAACAAAATTGCAGAATATGGGGCACCCAAAGTCCAAGAATAATTGTTGAGATCAAATGCACCCACTTTGATGCACAGTATGGTGTGGAACGAAAACGGCGAACAAGTTGCGGTTAATGTGAATGACATTCAATACCGAACAATGATTGAAAATTTTTTAAGGCCAGAGGTAGAGAATGATCCAGAATTGTGGTCCCAACAAGATAGAGCCACAGCTTACACAGCTCGTTCAACTATGGCACTTCTGCGCGAAATTTTTGTTGATCGAATAATATCGCGTTTTTATGATTTCAACTGGCCACCGCGTTTGTCCGATTTAACAACTCCCGATTTTTTTCTTCAGGGCTACCTAAATCGTAAGATGTGGGTCCATAAGCCAAGAACCATCCAAAAGCTTAAGGCCAATATCCGAGAAGAAGTGAGGACGGGGGAACCTGAAATTCTAAGAGAAGTTATGGAAAATGCTTTGGAAAGAGCACGTCAGGTCGAAGCAAACAATGGGCATCATTTGAAAGATATTATCTTCAAAACATAATGTGAATATATTTCCAAACTGTAATCTAAATTTAAAAAATGCCAAAGTTAAATAAAATCAGAAAAAAAATAGTTATTCATTAAATAAATCATAACGTTACTTCTGCCCACCCTGTACATACGTTTCGTTCATACATGAGTAGAAATAATTTAAGTATATATATATATATATATATATATATACTTAAATTATTTCTACTCATATATATATATATATATATATATATATATATATATATATATATATATATATATATATGTATATATATTATAATCAAAAGCCATATAATCGTATATATAATTTCATTGAATATCCTATCCCACTATGACACCAATTGCTTGCTACATTGCAGGAAGCAAATAATTGGTCACTATCTTGATTTTGATGGCATTTGATACACTCATGTTCGGACGTGTTACTTAATTGCCAAAGTAAGACAACTCTAGTGACCTACGTTAGTATAATATAGCCCAAAGATAACCATACTAACATTGACGGATGGATGGATTGACGCAAGTCCACAAAAACAATTAAATATATTTTTAATGTACAATTTGGTTCGAGCAAGTTTTATTATTTGAATCACAATAAAGTATTAATTTTCAACCTATTTAATATATCAAGTTTCTCAAACTTTGATATCCAAAATAATTTTTTGGAAAATCTAATACTTTATTAATTTGATACATTATTTTTTTGCATATAAAATATTAAGGGTCCTCTTTTCGCGCTGACAGTATAGAAAGTTTGAAGTGGCCGAATTAGGCCATTTTATGAACACCAATTCCAAACATTTACGCCTGGGATCAATATTTTCAAGCTTTACAAATCGGAACTAAACTTAATATACACTGGTATATTTACATATACCGGGTATAAAATGCACGTACAGCACAGTACGCGCTAAAGAAGTGAAACTTCTTAAAAATAGCCAAAATGCAACGATATATAACGATTTATAGTTATGTATCTAGTATAGTCTAAGTTTCTATGGAAATGATAATATAGACATTTCAAAATGAAAACAAAATTTTAATAAAATAATATGTATTGTTATTTTTAATGTATTGTTATTTTTTAGAAGTATAGTTTCTGTGGAAATAACAATCAACAAAATTTTAATAAAACAAAATATAGCTCTCTTTCTATTTCTCTCTACTTCATATCTTTCTTATCTCTCGTGTAACGAAATTTGCCTAAACCTTACGCGTTCTTAAAATTTCACTCTCAATCCTTGTCTACTTATTCATTCACTTATATTTATTAATAGCCAAAATACAACGATATATAACGTTTTATAGTGTGCTAGTATAGTGTATAGTTTCTATGGAAATGACAATCAAAATTAACATTTCAAAATTGAAACAAAATTTTAATAAACTAATTTTATAGGTAATTTTAGAAGTATAGTTTCTGTGGACATGACTTTTTATTATACACACAGCATACCAGGACACACTACTAAAGTCCAGAGGTGGGTGCAGCCAGCTCGCCGGAGTCGAACGGACTCTCAATAACCTGGGTGAGAGTACGATGTTTCAATACAGGTTGCCTACCGATTATTGCCCAATAATTTATTCAATCAATTTAGAATTAGTTTTATAAAATATTTATTGTTTAAAAAATATCTTTTACAATATGGAGAGATACACCAAAAAACATAATAATAATAATAACAATAATAATAACAATAATAATAACAATAATAACAACAATAATGATGATAGCAATAACAATAATTACAACTACAATAACAACAACAACAACTATATGTATTCCCTTCTAAGAAAAAATAATTAAATCAAGTAAATAATTGTTTATTAGTTCTCCGATATGAATAGTTTAGGAAAATTAATCGGAATTTCCTAAAATCTAATTCTAAAATCTAAACTAAAGCTAAATCATCAAAAAATCTACAAGCGGTAAATGTAAAAATCAAAAGATTTATATTTTATAATTTATATAACATTTATATTTTATTCATACCCAAATATATTAAAAAGGTACATTTTATGCCCCAAATTACCAGCCCAAAATTCCAGAGTATGTTTTCAATGTATTGTATGTATTGTATAGTTTGAATAATAGTGACCATAAAAAATAGTTGGTATTATTATATTTTTTTCAGAAAATGTTTTAATTAAAAAAAGAAAATAATAATAATTGGTAAGTTACCCTATATTTACTCAATCTCTCTTCCTATCTCTCACTCAGAGCTGAGTGCAGTCAAGGTATGCCCACCTATGTACCAAACACACTAATACACACAGAATACCACATTTTGTTTCGTGACAATTTGTTCCTAGTCACACCACCCGTAAGCCGCGTTAAAGAACTTCGTTCCAAAAAGGATCATACTAATTTTTCAACGAGTTGTCCGTTTCATATTTAAATACAAGTGTATGCACAAGCTATTCATGATAAAAGAGAAACCACATTAAACAATAACCATTAATCGAATAATATTGATGTAGTAGTATTATTTAGACAAAACATTAAGTCTGAAACAAAATACAATAGAACCAACTTAGTGTTTTATGGATAATATTAGATCAATTCTAAATAATGCGGTTATTTTGAAATTTGTAAAGAGAATGAATTATCTTTGAATTAATTTTGTTTGGTTTCATTTCATTCTCGATAAAGTTAAAAGTGATATATATATTTATTATGTATTAAACTGATCAAAGTGTACAAAGTGGTCGGAACACATAGATGCATAGCGTACACTGTAATAATCTACTGGGTAAAAGAGTTTATTGTCAGCATGTTCCAGGCCATTCTCTAGATGCTCTAGTCCACTGATCGCCAGTCCACTGATCTCTTTTCCCGTGGTACCCAATTCCGACAACGATATGATCATCTATTGTTGGCCTTTATGTCTACGTGGTCAAGATGATATCTTAATGTACACCGAAATCTTTGTGATTCTTTGTATGTATCTAATATCTACAATATGACGTACCATCATTGGAAGAAAAAATTTTACGGTAATCGGTCATATTCAGTGTCTTGTGGATACCAAAAGAAAGTTAGGAATGCTTGGGTGCTTTTAGGTTCTGGTATATGGCCCTCTCTTTTCTTAATTTTACATAAATATTGTTCTACATGCCAAACGAAATTCCTGTACAAAATTCTAAGCACTTTACGAAAAATATATCAAAGAAATTCCAACTTACTTTTTGGCGATTTCGGTGTTTATTTTAGGCGATTTTTCTTATATAGTTGATTTATTTTTTTTAAAAGGTTTGTCATTTTGTTTTTCAGAAAATGAAAATTTAATTTAATTTATTTTTAATTTCTCCACCGAGTCTTACCCTAAACCGTTCGCTTCGGTGCGCCTAACTTAAAACTGATTAATTCTTTATTATTTTTAAGGATTAAAATTAATCGTAGAATTCCATAGTTTTATATGAAATTATCTATACAATATCCAATTTGTCGATTTCATTTACGAGACGTTCCCGTTTTATTAATTTTTACATTTATTCTTTTTTCTTCCGCACCGTATTTACAACATAACCGTTGTTTTAAAGGTTATAGGCATAGATATCACACGGACATGTATGCATAAACTAAAAATTTGAATATGCATATATATTTATTTGTGTATACTTAAGCGTCAACAATACGATGTTTGTCCAAATTCCTTTCGGTTACGTAAGACAAACTGTAGAAGACTTTAGCGTATACAATTTGGACAAATGTCATTGTCATTGAATTTTTAATTAAATACTGATATGAAAAAATTAACTCGTCAACCAGGAAAAATTCAATGTCAATGACATTTGTCTAAATAGTATACGCTAAAGTCTTCTACAGTTTGTCTTACGTAACCGAAAGGAATTTGGACAAACATCGTATTGTTGTCGCTTAAGTATACACAAATAAATATATATATGAATAATAACTTCGACAGAAGTAATACTGTCTAAATAAATAAATATAAGAATGATATGAAAAAGTTGGCTGTAACGTTCACAGTCGTCTTTGGTGTAGCGGAAGCATACTGGACTAGATATCCAGTGGCCCGAGGTTCGATTCCTGGTTGACGAGTTAATTTTTTCATATCAGTATTTAATTAATTTGAATATGGTACCCGTAAGTGTCAAAAATATGCGATATAAACCGTATTAAATTTGGTGCAACCATTTATGTATGATTCAGTGACAAGCGTCCTCATAAGCTTCCAGTTTTATAATATTAGATGGGATAAAAACAGAATATTCCCAGACTTTTTCAAAATATCATATTAATATATTGTTTTAACGAAGTTTTGACAGTATTAAAATTTGTAACATAAAATATTTGGATTGTAATTAGTCAAATAGATTAATTACGCAGATTATAAATCTAAATGACAAACAATCGTATTAATTTTATAATCGTTAATACATACGATAAGAAAAAATAGTTACGCAGGAATTGCGTCAACTTTGCAAATCACTTCTCTTTTGGAAATAGATCGTAGTTAACTTTTATCGTATTAATTATATCTTATTAAAAATGTCAAGTAACCATGGTGATGCGTTTGTAATATATATTATGGGTATTGTTTTAAAATTGGAAATATTTCTGTAAAGCTACAGAAAATATTCTCAGAAAATGAATTGTAGTAAAATTGATTTACTACAACTTTACTAATGATAATTTTTTTTCATTTTACTTATATTCAGAGAAAAATTAAAGATTTTTCGTGCATATATTTTCCTCGAAAATTCGCTAAAATATACAAATATACATCTTCTTTCTGAGTAGAACATAGAAGATTAAAAACGACAAAATAAAAAATGAAAACACTCACATGAATACGAAAATTATTTCAAAAAACATCCTGTAGAAAGATATTAGTGTTTGTATGCTATACGTCTACGGAGTCGAGTAGTATATATGGGTTAGTAGCTGGTTCATCATCATTGTTATCTCCTATTCACAATATGTTCCCAAGGGAATTTGTCAACAAGCAATGAAGAACTGTAGATAACCTATATATATATATATATATATATATATATATATATATATATATATATATATATATATATATATCCATATATATATACACGAATATGTATTCTATCTGGGTATGTATGGTAGGTATATGTATGTGTATGCCCTGATTATCCGCCATTATTACTATTATGAAGATTTTTTTTTGTAGCTTCCCGCTTATTCCTATAATTTTGTTACTTATTTTTCTTCTCTTTTTTTCCCGGTTTTTTTGTTGTTGCTGTGCGTTGCTTTAAGTAGAAAACAAATTACTGTTGTTAAATAATGATCTTATTTTTAGTTATATTTAATGATATTTAATTAATGGATATTCTTAAAAGGGCGCTTTCAAACTAAAAAGTGTGGGTTTACAAACGTAAATCTACACACACAAAAATGGATCATTAAAAATTGGTCATGTAGGCACTATGTAGAATATACTAATGTTCTTAGAGGAAGTAATCGAATAATGAATATCCTTGTGGTATGAGGATATTACCAATCCCTAAGTATTAGAAAATTAAAATGGGAAATATTTCTGTAAATATTAGAATTACAGAAAATATGGAAGATAAATTGAAGGGAAATGTATTTTTCATTTTACTAATATGAAGAGAGAAATTCAAAACTTTGGATTCTTTCCCCCTCAATGGCCCTTGCCCATTGGCCAATATAGCCCATTAACAAAATTGACCTTTCAAATACCAAAAGCACGTTACATACCAAATTTCTGTGTTTATCTCTTGAGGCCACGATTTTAGTCGAATCGCATTGAAATTCGATATCTGATGAGCTTTTGGTATTTGAGAGCCTAAGTTCCTTAATGGGTTAAATTGGCCAAAGGACAAGAAGAAACGGGAAGCGTAACTGATTATGGTCATTTTTTATATCTTGATGAAAATTTAGGTATGAGTTGTTCCTAATGATGCTTAAAACTGTGAGTCTTTTTTGGAACTATGGACCAGAAAAGTAACGATCATTCCTCAAAATTTTATAATTAATTTTTGTCCCATACGAAAAATTGAATAAGGCACAAATCAACTATAAAATTTTGAAAAATGAGCGCCACTTTTGTTGCCCATAGTACAAGAGACAGAATATTTGTTATGTTTCTCTAGATACATCTTGGGGTCTAAAAAGTATAGCACTTCGACTTTATGGTTCATTGTGCTCCCCCTTCTACTTCAGTTCGACGAGATTCGCTTCTTCCATATGTTGACAATAGCCTGGAGCTTGCTTATCTGGTCCTCCCTAAGGTTCATATATTCGGGATGAGATGCACCGAATATCCTGTATCTGCTGCAACCCAGAGATTCGCAGTCAAAGATAATGTGGCTGGATGTTTCTTCCTTCTCGCCACACAATCCGCACATAAAGGACCCGTTATGGAGTACCATTGTGTGCAGATGCTTCCGCAGGGGATAATGCCCGGTAATGAATCCGATAACCCTCCGCAGTTGCATCCTGTTCAGCCTCATTACATCGAGAGATAGCCTCTTGGTTGCACTCTGAAGCAGTATCTTCCGAACTTCTGCCTCGGTACTTTTTCCCAGTGATCACAGTGTTCAGCTTTTGACCACTCGTAGATGGCCTGTTTACATGCAGTCCCTGGAATTCCTAGGTATCGTAAGTACCGATGCGAATATAAAAGCTATCAGCCAAAGGTTTCGTATGCTACGATTCAAAAATGATAGCGCAAACATGCGATGGCAATTGCAACCGTCTGACATTATAATATTTTGATTTTATGCCAAAAACTTTCCATGTTTGAAAAAAAATATGTACCAGACAATTTTTGTTAAAAATGTAATTCCGTTCGAATTGTTCATTACAGTATTTGTAAAATATTTATAAACCACGGTTTATCCTCTTTTTAATACTCCTATTTAGATGTTAGGCATCAGCGGCAATTTTGAAATTGGTTTAATATAAGATCTTAGAAATCTAGAGCACGGAAGTGCGTAAGGCCGAGTTTAAGGGGTTTTCTGCCTTCGTAGATTTATCTAAATCAATTCAGTTAAATTCGGTTCCTGAGTTGAGTATTTTCTATGTAAACTTTGTTATTCATATTCTCTGTGCATGTTTTTCGGCAATAAAGGAATGCAAAAATCAACAGATAACTTTTATACTCTTATTATTAGGAAAGATAAAAATAAAAGTTTCTGATAAAACCTCTAAAATAAATCCACCCATTTTATTTTTCAGTGTCCAGCCCCGACCTCATTGTTGAAATAAAATTTATTCATTCATATAAGAAAAAAACATAATATATTATTTATCTCCCAAAAAATTACACTAAAATGAATAAAAATAAATTTATTTTATACAACCTTATTTTCTATGACCAGACTCTTTTCAATAGCATTTTTATGATCCTTTTAAATCGAGAGGAACAGACAGAGAGAACAAGTGACAGAGAAAGATAGAGTATTGATTTCATTATTACACGAACAAATGATCAATCAAACTTTTCTCTGCAATAAAAATTTTTGTAATATACAGTGAAAACAGTTTTATAATAACAGGACCAAGAGTTATATAATATTAATCCCTCTTGTTCTTTCCTTTTTACTTGGCTTCAGAAGGAAAAATTATGTATTTTTACTCGTAACTAAGATTTTTTATATTTTTCTTGATTCCGAGAATATCATAAATGTTTTCTGCGATATTAAAGGGTTTCCCTATCGTATACAGCCCTAGAAGATACAGCGGCTAGAGTAGTGTGTAGTGGATCAAGAGATTTTCTTTTGTTTCCTACGAACACCAGGTAGACATTCTGGTATCTGATTGTTTTGTGTATCAAGGTAATACTATAGTTCACCCGCAAGTGTTTCGAAGTTTCTTCCTGCTTTCTCTCAAAACCTACAGTCATCAGTACCAACCTCCGGAGATGTACCTTGAATTAACAATGCTAGTAGTTCATTTTAGTTCAGGCTTTGAATATTTTGGTTTTTCTTTTTATTAACACTTCCGAGAAAATAGTTGGATTGCTTCAATCTTCGAAGGGACCCTAAAACCAACGTACTTTTGATGTTCACCTTCATCCGGAACTTTAATCGGTAGTAGTAAATCCACAGAAGAGCTCTGAGTACTGGATGTACCGACGTTTCTAATGTTGTCAGATCATTTGCTACTTCATACTACGTCAAGAAAACGAATACAGCATCTTTTAATCCTTAGACATTTCTATCTTCTTTCTAATCAAGTTTCTAGCTCTTCTGAAAGTAATAAATAATGACTATTGTGTGAATCACAACAAAATTAACGATTTCTTATTTACTCAGTAACCACTACAAATAGAATCTTGGGGGAAAAATTGTACTGCGGCGTAGAACTTGGCAGTGTACTCAGATATAGGTATAAGATTCAGCAAGAACTTCTATATTTTGTCGTAATGTCGCTACCAACAGTTTTCACTATATATATTATTTTTGTTGTGTAGTCCTTCACATAAAACGAATTTTAGTAATTTTATCAATTTTTGGTAATATTTATTATATTTATAGAGAAATATTTTTATTATATTATGCAAGCATACAAGAACAACACCCAATGAATGTTATTCTACAGAGTGCTCAATTTAAACAATACACCTGAATATTTCTTCTAGAACAAAACCTTTTAGAAAAAAAGTCTTCATACCAAATTGGTTTTGTTCGGAGGAGAACATCTTATAGTGAACTGAATTTCAAATTGTTTCAAATTTCAAATCTTATAGTGAACTGTTTTACAAATGGGAACCTATATATTTTTTGACAGAATCGGTTAGCTGAGCAAAAAATAACTATAAAATAACTTTTATAGATTTAATTTTTGATCAATAATAAATATGAGTCTAAAGATGCATTTTCATGCTGTCACTTGTCGCTGATTTTTAGCGACAAATGCGGTCACATGGTTAAAATTCAACATGCATTCAATCTGGAAATATTGTAACGAAAAAGCTCAATTTTTTCGTCGGATTCTATCAGCGTCAACGTAACTCGAAAAACCGCATTTATTTATTAATTTCTATAACCAGGTCACTATTATGTATGTTTATTACTCACAAGTTTAATGTTTACAAACCAGTTTAATGTTTATTACTCACAATTACATGCACATATTCAGTGTAGTGGTTAGTATCGATACATCGAATTTCGATATATATATGTCACATTTGTCGCTAAAATTTGACGCTTAACGCTGCGATTTATCGCTACAATTTTTCCAGATGGCGTGCATGTTGAATTTTAACTACGTGACCACATTTATCGCTAAAAATCAGCGACAAGCGACAGCATGAGAATTCACCTTAACTTTGTTTTTTTAACCCGACTTCAAAGAGGAGGATGGTTCTCAATTCGTCTGTATTTTTTTTTTTTTAATGTGTGTTACCTCAGAACTTTAAAGGGTTTGATTTCCGATTGGTCCCATTGTCACCAAATCGCATTCTGATGAAGGGATCCCCTGAAAATCGAGGAATACCCTCATTTTATATGAGATAACTGATTTTTGTTTGTTTGAATGGCTATACTCTTTCATAATGGAAAAATAAGAAACTTTTTTAAAAACCGACTTCAAAATGCATGTAAAAAAAACTGAAAATCTGTTTAAAAAAATGCACTAAAAATAAAAAAAAACGAATAAAAACAATGTGTTATAAAAAAATGCACTAAACATTAGTAGGTCGTTTAGTAGGTCTACCCCATATTCAGACAAATAAAATCAGTTATAGAACTTCAAAGTCACTAAAAAGCGAGAAATAAAACAAATTTTTACAAAATGGAAACCCGACTTCAAAAATCAAATATTAAAAACAAAAAATAATAAAACAAAAAATGCACCAAAAAGTAGCAAAATAATTGCATATTCTTGTGTCAATTTTAGTTCACCTAAGCAAAAAATGTTAAATATATATGTACAATTATTGTTATTTTTGGAGGCAGGTCCAAATTTTATGTGAATTTCTCTATGCTGACACCGACTCCAAAAATAACAATAATTGTACATATTTATTTAAAAAATTTTGCTTAGGTGAACTAAAATTGACACAAGAATATGCAATTATTTTTTTACTTTTTAGTGCATTTTTTCTTTTAGAATATTTGATTTTTGAAGTCGGGTTTACATGTTTTTTTACGGGTTTACGGGTTTACATGTACAATTTTTTTTATTTCTGAGAAAAATTGTTAAAAAAAATTTTTAAACAATTTTTACATTTATTAAAACATTTATTTTTACACAAATAAACGATTTTTCTTCTGAATTAGTTTTGTCGAAAGACTTAACTTTTCTCTATATAATGGTTAATTACTAACTAAAAAAGGCTTTATTACCCAGTTTTAAGGTTCTGTTTTCTTCAGCTATCCGATTCTGTCCAAAAAAAATGCGTTCCCATTTGAAAAACCTTTATCTTCAAAAACCCTGAAGGTCATGGTTATGGTGAAAATCAAGATCACCATAAGATTCCCCCCCCCCCTCCGAACAAAACAACTTTTATTCGAGTTATTTTATTGAAAAAGGCATCCTTGAAGAGATATTCATAATACGAGCCACCTGTATATTTGATCGGTATAAATGTTAATAGCTAGCACATGGCGCCATTTACTCTCTATGTAATAAATACTATTTGCAAATATTTGTTTTTTTTTCTATTATTAATATCAATAATAAAATATATTTGGACAGTTTTTGCAATATAGTTTTAAAAAAATTGGTTTTAAAAACATTTGTGGTTATATATTTTAAATAAATGCGAAATTTATGTTAAGATGTTGAATCGATGCAGTAATGTTCTTTAAGGTTGCCCTACATGAAGACTGAAAGAAGAAAAGTTTGTATATAAAATCTCAAAGAGGTGTTTTACCAAGGCCTTTGAGAAAAAAATCGAAATCAGGACGTTAAACTTATCTGCTGTAGTTTAACCGATACCAGTAAAACGCAATCCTATCAACTGAATGCGAGATTTTTTAATCGAAAATAATAAAATCGCAGGACTTCAGCAGTTCGAAACAAGACAAAGAAATAGAGCAGAACTAACAATGACAAAGACATCGATAGCTGTATCTTACACAAATTACTTACTAATCAAATTAATCATATAAAGAAATAATTATTTTAGATAGATAGATTGTAGTGATTACCCTGGACGGGCTACACTTCGACCATAAGGTCCATTGTGATGCTTAAGTATGTGAGGATGTGAGTGGAGTGGAAGATATTTTTGTGTATAAACAAGGAATTGGTAGGATGTGCGGCTGCAGCCGACTTTGATAGGAACTATGCTGATATTCATCTGGAGTTCGTGAAGGAAACTGCAAAAAACCTTCACAAGCATAACCGGTTACTTCGTTCTTGTCCATACGCCCACTGTTTAGTCAATTATCCGCCCCTTTAATTTTTCTTAACAATTGGAAAACTGCCGATGTCGGCATTCGAACTCAGAACCTCCCAGTTCCAAGTAGACATAACGCCTCAGACATACTCCTGAGACCACTTGAACGGTAATAATAATTTTATCTTAATAAATAAATGTCATTTAATTAATTTGTTTGAATATAGTTATATACTGTCGGTCATAGTAGATATTAATCGTCAACAATAGATCCCTCCGATGTCATTTACACTTAGGAACTAGGTATGAGGAATGCAACGTGCTCAAGTTCACAACTGTAGTTAAAACTGTGTAAAAATGGGAAATTAATGATTCAGTTTTAGAGGTCAATCGAGCATTTCAATCACAATATTTCAAATCAGAAATCATCGATTAAAATTCAACCCAAATTGTGCACGTAAAAGCAAAACTATAATAAGTGAATATAACAACTCACTGAATTAATTGTTTATATACCGCTTGTTTTCTGAGTTCATTATCAATGCGTGAACTGTTGAAGTTTGAAGCTGAAATTGTTATGCAAATCTTCAGTTTATAAAATAAAATAGTCAGTTAATTTATTTAAAAAAGGATTATTTTTGACTATGAATTAGGGTTCTATTTCTTACAGTTTCAATGTTGGATATCAACACCCCCCCACCCACATTTAGCTCTAAAACACACATTCAAAATTGCAGTTCGTTAGGTCCTTCCGGTTTTGATTTATTGTGTGTACGGACGGACAGACAGACGAACGGATATGCGAAAATGGATTAATTAGGTCACTTTATGAACACCTATACCAAAAGTTATTTCTGCGATAAATATTTTCAAACGTTGCACCCTACTCGGGAGTAAGCTTGATATATTCTTGAGTTTGTTAAGAATACTCGCACTTTTACAGAAAGTGTCATAATACTGGAATTGGGCAAATGAAAAAAAAGGAGGTATGCATGTAGTCATCGCTTATTTAATTAGAAACATCCATATAACATATAATTAAATGTTCATTAGAAACATTACTCTTCAAGAGTCTTGTTAGCGAATTTCTTGAAAGGAAATAGAGCTATTGGTCTCGTACCGAAGTCAAAATTCCGCAAAAATTTCTTCAAATGTCCATCGATCCTACTTAGTAGATGTCAAAAATCGCCATCTGGAAAATTTATATATATATTATATATCTATGGACATTATTTATATATATATATATATATCTATGGTATAAGGTTTTACTTTAATTTTGTTTCTTATCATTTTTCTGTTACCCTAATATTTACAGAAATATTGACGGTTTCAGATTGAAAATTAAATCCCTCAATATCTCTGTACACATTAGAGTTTGAGCAAAAATGATAAGGTGATGAATTGTAGCAAACATGATTTTCTACAACTTTATTTCTTACTAATTTTTCGATTGTTCTAATTTTAAGAGAGATATTTTATATTTTGTGTTTTCTTCTTTCTTTATTTCTTTCTGATTTATTAATAAAATTGGCCTTGCAAATACTAAAATCATAGACGACATTTCAGTTTCATCAGACAAAAATTGTGACCGCTAGAAAGTGATTTATGTATTCTTAAGGAAATTCGCTAAGTTGAAGCAGCTCCTGCGTAACGATTTTTTTTAATGTGTTTTTTTTTGTCGTGAATATTTTCCCGAACATGATATATTCGTACACGTACACGAACACGTAAATACTCGAAAACGTAAATGAACAAATTATAAAAAATTATATCAAAATTGCTTAAAACATATTATAATAAATTTCCTATTTTAAAATTATTCTTTGCGTTGTTGCTCTAAATTGCAAACTAAAAGCATAATAGGCACGAACGCCTTTGTCGAAAGGCGTTTTCGTAGAATCGCAGAGTGTTATAAACACTAGTACATCACATATATGCAATAAACAGCATGAAGTATGTATCATAAAAACTACAATAAAACACAAAAAATTATACCTATAGTCACAGGTAATAAAAAAAAAAAGAAAACAAAAGACTACTTAAAAAGAACAAAAAACCGGCAATGGACATGTCGAATGAGAAAAACCGCGAACGTATAAGCAGTTTTTTTTTTGTGAAGGTGACAGAGACTGAAAATATGATACGTAATAACATAATCCATATGCATAGAAGAAGAAAAAAGGTGGCATATTAAGGTACAGCTGACTTTACTGAAGCTAGAAACTCAAAATTTGTTAGATAGCCGATGTTTTTCATGACTCAAGTTCCCTCTAGAAAGCATTTTTAGCAATTAAAGCTTCAAGGGCGTGAAAAAGAGGATCAATGTCTATACATGTTAAAAATTGAATATGATCCTGTCGATATGCAACTATATGCATATACATTTCAAACAAAAGGGGGTAAAATTTACTTCAAAGTAGTAAAATGAGGAGCGAAATATTATATGGTGTAAGTAAACCAAAGTAGTACAATGTCGACACCAGTATATGGGCAGGAACTATATATGGTTTTTTGTAACATTAATGATGATCCCAGCTAACCAAAAGTTACAGTGAAAAAACGACATTTGCCACAATCGGTCATAGATATTTCAAAATGCATCAATTTCAATTACCATGCCTTCGAACGATATCCAAGTCACCCATATAATTTATTTCTTTAACGAAAAAAACTAGATATTGAGGTATCCATAACTTTATCCAAACTAGCACGAACTCTTTTATCCCCAATCTTCCCCAATTAGATTCTGGTGATCCATAAGTTGGGTCGTTTTGTCTCACGTTCAAAATACTCTTTAGAATTACTTCTCATATACTCTTTAAAAGTCACTAGAACGCTGTTCAATTGTAATTTCAACAGATTATCTCTTTCCATATTTATACCCGCTATATCATATACAAGGGTATATAAATACACAAAGGTATATACACACAAATATAAACAGGGGTACATTAAGTTTAGTCTCGACTTTGTAATGGTTCAAAAGATTGGTCGCAGAAAAAACTGTTTGGTATTGTCGCGGTATCGAGTCTCTCTTTAGCCTTCCAAGGAGCGCTTTAGAACCTACAAAAGATTCTGATACTCGACACACACACACAAAAATATTAGTAAAAGTTTACTAAATTGATGTCAATTGGACAACACGCACTTTAAAAAAAATTTAATGATACTAAAACTTTATGAAATTCAAACCAGAAATTTATTTTATTTGAAAAAATGAATTTTGAACTGGCAAATGTCGCTGTTTAAGTACTGACCATAGATCTTTCTAGACACATGCTTGTTGGCAGAAATATAGAAAATTGTTTTGCAAACATATTTTTGTATAGATTCTTCTAGAACAAACTAGTTTCTCAACAACCGCGGACGCATTCAGAGGGGCCGATAATTGATAAAACTTATTAAAAATTATATTGGTTCGCCTGGGATACGAACCAAGTATCGTCGTCATACCCCTCTGTTAGAATACTCATTTAGGACGTTGGCTTAATAGCAGATACTTCTCCAGCTCAAAATTTATAACATATAATGCACAACAGTACAGCATAACATCACATAACATTTATGTAGTTATTTTACACCATAATATTTATGTTATTGGACAAAATTAAACTTGTATTTACTTTCTTAACATGTTCAAATTAAAACTAATATTGATTCATTTGATTTTTTTTTTAAAGCATTGTTTTAAAGACAAAAATAAATCAATCAAAACTAGATTTTATTATTTTTCTTTTTGGAATTAGAATTGTGTGCTGAGGTGCTGTGATATTAAAAATTATTTCAATAAGTTTCAACAAAACAGTATAGATATTTATAAAATGACCTTATTAATTCCTTTTTACAAGTCCATCCGTCGGTCCGTCAACGCGAAGACACGATAACTCAAAAACGAAAAGTTAAAACAACCTAGAGCTGAAAAGCTACCCAAGATCTCCGATTTTTACCAACCGGGGCAAGCACTTGACATTGGCGCTCCTTTCCTCCTGCATTTGAGGTGATGAATTCCAAAAACTCACAAAACAAATATATTGGGTGGGAATTTTTTTGACTGGGAGAATTAAAAACAATTAATAAATTTTCACTCTTGATTACTTATTTCCTACAACTTTATACGTCGAGCATTCCTTTCCACGAATGAGTTCATAACTTTATCAAAGTTCGTGGCTCATTGTTGAACGTAGAAAAGCTTTAATTATTTTTAGCTTGCTGAAACTTCACTCGTAGCTTGCAGCTGTCGTCGGTAATGTGCAGTATATCCTTAAAGCTATACTAATATTGGGAATAGCTTCGTTCAACTTATGTTTTGGAAAGCAATCGACGTAACTTTAGACACTCCAACAATTTCTAGAAACGTTTTAAAATTCAATTTTAAATTTTGCGCAAAGTTACTGCTACCGCTCTTCTATGCACTGTAGTGCCTTTCTGAATGCATTCAGTAAAACGAGTTTTTTTCAAACATATAAATTTGGCGTCCCCTGAAACTGCCAACTAGGGCAGGTGCCCCGGTTTGCCCTCCTTAGATACGGGGCTGATGAAAGTAATGCCATGTTCGTAAATTGGCAAAATCTGTGAGTCTCCCCGACCATGGAGAAAAAACAATTTTTGAAACCTTTAGAGATAGAACAACAATTTAAAGACAAAAGTTTTCTTTTTTTAAAATAAACTCAGTACCTACCGAGTATTTATACAATTAACTCAGTTAGTTGTTATATTCGCTTGTTAACTATGGTCTTGGCGGACATATAAACGAAATCAACTAATTCGAACAATTTGAAACTATACCAAAATTTTATATAGTTTCAAACGATATGTGATGATAATCTAAATTAAATCATTTTCTCACACATGTTAATAGTTATTTACGAGTATGTCGTCAATAATATACAAACGATATATAGAACTGTGTGAATATAAAATGGTATTTTCTAAAATAAAACCCACCAACACAAACAACAACAATGCCACCACCATCAGTTTTGTTGTATATAGTTGATAACAACAATAAACTCTCCAATCCTGTGTTTAGTAGAAGTACTCAGTAAATAAACAAAGAATTGGACCATAAAAACATTCACTTTCAGAGAGTTTCATTTTAGTGGTGTTGGTTGGTATTGCTTTCATATTATGTCATCATACAACAGTTCTCTCTGCTTTTTTTAGTGTTATTTTTATAGTAATTACCCTCTTTGAGCCTTTTGTTTTTAATTCATTATTATAATATGTTATAATATGTCCTACAGGATCACATAATGTGTTTTGTCTGGATGTATCGCTATAGGTAATATAGGCATACATTTTTTTATATATATAAAAGTTCGTTTTGTAAATTTATTCAACATTTGAGATCGATTAACCAGATTATGTAAATAAATGTTAAATTTTGTACACTTTGATTACCCTTTCTGTATGTGTTATTGTTTTTACTATCCCAATTTAATTATTTTCAGAGGGAAGAAATAAACTTGTGGGTCACGAAGGAACGAAAAGCTGACCACAATTTTCATTCAATTCAATTGCTAGTTAATAATTAATGAATAGTCGTCAGTAAAAGTGGCCGTTTGTTAAAATTTCATGATTGATTTGTCCCGAATTCGTTCGGTTTTCAAAAGGAGAGGGTTTTCAAACAAAACTTGGTAGAACAAATCGAATTTTTAGGACGCCACTTTAACAGGTTATGAAACATTTCCAAGCATTGATTTTTTAGCTATCAGCATAAAAATAAAAACAGTAGTGATTTTTATACCCGGTATATGTAAACATATAAGAGTATAGTAAGTGTTTAGCCCCGACTTTGTAACGCTTGAAAATATTGATCGTAGACATAAATGTTTGGAAAAGGTGTTCATAAAATGGCCAAAATCGGCTGTTTCGCTCCATCTGTGGACACGATAATTAAAAAACGAAAAGAGAGTTGAAACGAGTTGAAATTTTGTGTGTGTGTTTAAGAGCTAAAAACGGAGAACAAAAATGTTCAAAAAAGTCAAAAACTATTCTTTTCTTATAAATAAACAACTTTTGTTATAAATTTGTGTTCATAAATTCAGAATATATCGAGTATTTAAGCAATTAACACAATTAGTTGTTATTTTCACTTGTTTTAAATAGTTTTCTATTTCTTTGGTGGAAAATATTTCTTTGCTAGAACAATTGTCTAATTTTAAAATTTTGTGAAAATTTTAGCTCAGCTTTACTTGTTTTGAGAATTTAAAAACTTATAGAGGGTTGACAGGGAGTACATGGCACAGAAAAACTAGTTTACAGAACAACAAAGCCCTTTGTTTTAATATCAATTAGAATACATAGATTAAAAAAATATAAAAATATTTATGAATAATGAATGATTTGATCTTTTAAGTTAGGTATGACAGTATGTCTATGACAGTAATAAAGAGCAGTGCCATCGGCTTGCCTGCGGTGTAGACAATATATATGACTATAAGCATGGTGATTTCTGGTGAACACAGCAATTACAAATTTTATTCAACGGGCTAATTTAGGTAATTCTATCCTAAGCTTTCATAGCAGAGACGGACAATAGATTTTCAGACAGTATCAGATTTGTAAACGACTTCTAAGCTCTACAAAACAATGGAGTTTAAGAACAGTAAAAGAAGTTAACAATATTTAAATAGTATTTTTATTAGGGAAATACAAAAAGTTGGTAACATATCCAAAGGATTTTTCAAACTTAGGAAAACGTCATGTGGTCAGACTAGGTTTATCTACTCGTAATTTTGGATAATTCAGCTTTCATGCCTTACAAACTCTGCTCTTTAAAGGTCATACTTGTGTATAGTGACCTACAATAAAAGAAACAGTATAGAAAATCTTTTACTGACATGAAATTTGATGATGCCAATCTTAACAAGGGTTTGAATTTCTTTCCAATATAAGCAGTTAAGTAGCAGATAAGTGATCTTTTATAGCTGAAATACAGTCGGTCTACTTTCTTACGTATATGGAATGTTTCTTTATCCAATAACACAATTTGTAGTCATTATACGTCCGCTATTTCCTGCGTATACTTTCATTCACCCAATAACTTTTTTTTACACTGACACCACTTTTGAATGATTAATTTTATATTGGGGTCTAAAACTATTGCACTTTGACCTTATGGTCCACTTTGCTCCCCCTTCTATTTCAGTCCGATGAGATTAACTTCTCCCATATGTGGCATTAGCCAGGAGTTTGCTAATCAGGTCTTCCTGAAGGTTCATATATTCGGGGTGAGATGCATCGAATATGCTGTATCTGCTGCAACCTAGAGGTTCGCAGTCAAAGATAATGTGGCTGTATGTTTCTTCCTCTTCGCCACACAATCTGCACACAATGGACCCGTTATGAAGCCACCACTTTATAACATAACATAAGAAAAAACATACCACTTAAAACATCTGTGTACCACATTAAGAACATCTGTGTGCCACAAACTGTTATTAGTGGAACCACAAAATTCGCAACTTCCTTCCAACTTCCTTCCAACAACTTAACCATAAAATAGAGAATAGAATAACAGGTCTAAAGCTAAACAAGAAAATATATTTTCCTATACTTACGTATAATAAAGAAAACGAAAATTAATTGGTAAAATCTTATTTTCGACACTGAAATTTTATTGTATGCAGAAATTGTTTTTATTTTACATGTTATAATTTTCGTACCTGATAGATCTTGTCTCGAGAATTTCGAGAATAATTGAATAGTTTTATTATTTGAATAATTAAGTCTCAACTCGATGTCAATAAATATTCATTTCAGTAGCGTAATCCGACCTTAGATAAATTTACGTTTAATGATTAATCTATTTTTATTAAGTTTCTAAAATTCAACTTTTAACACGCAACTTTATGGGAACATATTTTTCATTGTAGATAATAATGAAAGTTAACACTCCAATAACTCAACTGATCAAATCAAAATATATATTATGCGATTAAACTTTTCAGCGAATTTTTGAAGAAAATGTAGCTATTGATTTTGTGGCGATGTAGGAATTTTACATCACAATATAGGGAAATATATGGAACGCCTTTTAGTGCGGGGCTCAAAATCACGTAAAACCCGACCAACTCGGGGTATGACCGATGAAGTGAAAGATACAGCCTGCTACAGTTACACACCAATTCGTACACTTGTGATACACGTGCACCAATTCGTACACGTGTGATACCCAGAAGTTGTATATATCTTCGAGTTTTATTATCAAACTATTTAATCTCAAAAAAAGTTTTTTTGTTATGATGTTAAACAATTAGCTTCAAATTTTTACAATGGCTTTATGCCGAATTTATTATTTGAAAATAACAAATACCGAATACCCGGCTATCTTTACTGGCATAGACTTGTGTTATTATATTGATTATATACTAATAGCTAATGTTTTTATTTAAAATTGAAGTAAATAACATGCAATTTGTGAAAAACCATAGAGAGCTCCAAAATTAATCATCAAAATTTGACACTTGTTTTAAAAAGGTAAATTTAAATGAAATTGGGAAAACATACTTATTAAATCTGTAAAAAAGATAAAAACACAAGTGTAAGTGTTCAATATATATGTATATGTCGCAGATAGATTTCGAATCCGCTATTTTACAAAACCGCAAGTTGTTTTACATCACAACTTCGTTATGTAAAACAACTGAACGACGTTTAGCTGTTTTACATAATTACTGAACTTTAACACGTAATATTGCTTAAACGTTTTGCGTTTATCAATGCAGCGGGTCAACGATTAGACGTTACGTAGAACAGCGTGAAATAAAATGTCAGATTGTAGATTTTATTTTAATAACATTATTATTATTATTATTAATAATAATATTTCTATTACCTAGCAGTCTATATTGTTTAAGTCTTAAATTCATAGCTTAGAATTATTGTAAACGGGCTAATGGATTTCCCATTACTAAAGGTCCTTTTTCCTACCAAGTCCTATATATTTTAGACATAGTGTCAAAAAATATTGAAATTAAATAAGATAAATATTACAACCGAGTACTACAATCTTTCACCTCATCGGTCATACCCCGAGTTGGTCGGGTTTTGCGTGATTTTGAGCCCCGCACTATAAGGCGTTCCATATATTTCCCTGCACGTCTAAACTTGGGTAGCATATTTGTAAAACGTATCGCAATGACAATCCAGCTGAACGTCGTTCAGTTGTTTTATATAACGGAGTTGTGATGTAAAATTCCTACATCGCTACAAAATCAATAGCTACAAAAATTCTTCAAAAATTCGCTAAAAAGTTTAATTGCATAATATATATTTTGATTGGATCAGTTGAGTTTTTGAGTTGCTAACTTTCATTATTATCTACAATGAAAAATATGTTCCCATAAGGTTGCGTGTTAAAAGTTGAATTTTATAAACTTAATAAAAATAGATTTATCACTTAAACGTAAATTTATCTAAGTCGGATTACGCTACTGAAATGAATTATTATTGACTTCGAGTTGAGACTTAATTATTCAAATAATAAAACTATTCAATTATTCTCGAAATGGAGACAAGATCTATCAGGTACGAAAATTATAACATGTAAACTAAAAATAATTTCAGCATACAATAAAATTTCAATGTCGAAAATAAGATTTTACCAATTAATTTTCGTTTTTCTTTATTATACGTAAGTATAGGAAAATATATTTTCTTCATGAAAGTTTATTTGATGTAAGAACATTAGATAAAGTTTATTACATTTAAGAATTTTTAATAAGAATTTTCAAATGAATTTATTATTCAATAAGAATTTTGTACAAATGAACAAAAACGTTCCTAGATGAATTTAATATTATACACACGCATAGCGCATATTAAAATAGACAATTCTCTACATCTCATTTTGAAATAATTATTTTCAATTCAAAATTCATACACACTATTTTTATTTTTACGGATATTCACACGTGAGACTTGATATTAGATAAAACTTCTGATATTTGGGAAGTTTAATAGAATCGACACCTAACCAAGTGAAAATAACAACTAACTGAGTTAATTGCTTAAATACCCAGTAAATACTATCTCTTACGGTTTCATAGATAGGCAATTTTGCCTATTGTGCTCAAACATGGTCCGACTTTGCACATTCACGAATTTACTTTTTAGCTCTAGAGCACTACATATACACGGATGGACCGACTGACGGGCGGACAGACCCATTTTCGAAAAGGGACTAATAAGGTCTTTTTATGAACACACATATACCCAAATTTTTAGCGAATTTCCGAAGGAATGGTGTATCAACGAGGGTTTAAAAATAAAACCTAGTAAGACCACACTAATTCCATTCACACGAAAAATAAATGTGGATAAAATAAGACCACCCATCCTCTTCGGTGAAAGATTACTATAGAGGACCATAAGGTCGAAGCGCAATACTATTCACACCCCTCTATCTGTTTAGCTATCTATCTATCGATATATGAACTCCATATATATTATGTATCATATACTGATACATGTAGTGTACTATAATATGGTTTACTTTGTTCTGCATTAAAATCGGAGGCGGGTTTGATACGTTCTCACCACAGACATTTGTCATTAGATCAGTCTTTGATGGGGACGTCTGCCTGTAGAGTAGTAGAGTATCATGGTATACTGTGCATAGATAGTGATAGGTGCACTATACATTGTTTACAGATTGGGTGTATTTTAAAATACAAACTGTTTATAGCAGAGGTGGACGTAGACGGCTTTCCGGAGCCACGGGGCTCCCCAGCAGAAAGTGAGAGTAAGTAAGCAAGGTATGTTTTGAAGTAAGACGGAACGATGTTTCAATACAGGTTGTCCTACCAATGCAACATTATTAAAATGTAATTTTTTGGCGGACGATGATTCAAAATAATTATTTTTAAAAACAGCAACTACGCGATCGCGTTCTGCTGTCCCTATTTCGTATTTTTCAAACTCGGCAGAATGTTTCGCGATATAATGACGTTGGAAATTACTTCTTTTTAAACAAATAAACGTTTTACCTTAAAACGATGCTCCCACTTGTTGATGCCAAAAAATATCCTCCTTTTCTTCGCCGCCGCCCTCCAGTTCTAATCTTATCCAAGACTGCTTGCGATGTATTCTCCATTATTAAAAACACTACTTTCATTTTTTTTGAAAAAAGAAATTATGCGAAAAATAATTTTCAATAACACGAATAGTACTTTCAACTTTTTTAATTCAAAGTAGACTAAATCAAAACAACTCAGTTAGGTTGAGTAAGCTATCATAAAATTCGCACTTTATGTAAATTTTAACCATTTAGAAATTAGTAACAAATTAACTCCTACCCACCCAGCTTTATCATTGGCATGTTTATTGTTTCCAGTGTCATCAAATTCCCATGACACTATACCCTCTACTAAGAAAAAATAATTAAATCAGGTAAATAATTGTTTATTAGTTCTCCGATATGATTACTTTCGCAAATCATTCGGAATTTCCAAAAACCTAATTCTAAAATCTAAACTAAAGCTAAACCATCAAAAAATTTACAAGCGGTATACGTAAAGATCAAAAGATTTATATTTTATTCATATACAAATATATTAAAAAGACAATTAACAATTCAGTAGGTGAACAATCCACTTTTCCCTATTTTTCTACACATAGGGGTGAAATTTTTTTTCAAATTTTATGGTACAACCTCGAAGTATATACCCTATCCAAAAGTTAAAAATTATTGAAATCGGACTTCTCTGTAAAAATTTATGCGTGATAATACATAATATATATATATATATATATATATATATATATATATATATATATATACATATATATATATATATATATATATATATATACGGATTAACTTGAGAACCTCCTCGGTTTTTTTCGTCGGTTAAAAAACAACATTCAAATTGCGCAACGATATTGAGTGCTGCCAAAATATTTACTTACACACAAACAATATACCGCGATTATGAATTTGTTCTTTAGTGGAAGCGCTGGGAAGTCTTATTTTTTAAATTTTTTAAACTACTCTGTAAAAAGTCATGCGTGATCATACATTAAAAAAAATACAGGTTGAATTGAGTACCTACTTCTTTTCGTCGGTAAAAAGAAGTATAACTTCTTACGTGCGTATAATAAACATTCACTTTTTTTTAAAATAATTTTAAAATACTTCCAAAAATGTATTATATTTTCCGAAATTTCGGCGTGGTAACGATGGTCACTTAAAACGGACATAATGATATTTGTACCTAAAACACATCATTTAATTATTATCTACTATTTGTTATTAAGTAGAAATTTAATTGTTTAATGTCAAACATAAACTTCGAGGGGAAATGTCTTAAAACTTACTTAGAACGTTTCTACCGTAAGTAGACAATTTTAATGATCATGTCAATTGAAAATAGATTATTGTGCAAAAACTACTTCCGACAAGTAACAAATTCTTCACCGTATTTCCTTCATAAAACATCTCTTTGTACACAATCTCATGGAACTTTCTCCAGTAGGGTTTTCCAACACCCACTGAATTTATAATAAAAATTTGCAAGGAACATTGTTAAAGTTTTCACAAGTTAAAATAAAATCTAGTTGTGTTATCAACATAATGAACTGGGTTAAAAGATGTTTTCTGATATTGACAAATAAATTTAAAAAGAAGTTTTTTTTCTTTTCTGTTTTTCTCTGTAAATTGTTTGTTTACTTGAAAATTTTAAGTAAATTCGTGACACTCGAATTACGATTAAATGTATATTCATTGTCATTCACAAATTGAAAACTTTGTTATATACTATTTCTCAGGTTGTTTTTGTGCGAGTAAGTAAATGCCGCACTTTTTTCAGGCCAACTAACAAGTATATACGAGGTCTGTCTGAAAAGTATCAGAACTACCTTCATATCTCCACGCTGGCATTATTTTTTGACATCGGGCGAGTGGTATCCTTCAAAATAGTCCCCATTTGATTGAATAACACGCTCCCAGCGGTGTTTTTACTTTCCAAAGCAGTCCAGGAAGTCAGTTTTTGGAATAACCTTGAGTGCTCTCGTCGCATTATCTTCAACCGTCTTTTTGTCGTCGAACCGGTGTCCTTTGAGCGGTTTTTTTTCAAATTCCAAACCAAACAACCAAAAGTCACAGAGGGCTATGTCGGAATTGTACGGAGGTTGGCGAAGCAGTGCGATATTGTGTTTAGTTAAAAACTGCTGCACAAGATTCAATGAGATTTCTTATCACATTTTAAATTTGAGGTTAAAATATTCCAAATTGTAGTTTTTGCTATTCCAACATCATCTTCAAATTCGCACACAGTACAACGTCAATCTACTTTAATCGCAACTCGCACACGATCGCTATTATCCGGGTTTGGTGTCGTCGAAGGTCGGTCAGAACGAGGATCACTATCAACAGATGTGCGGCCAGTTTTGAAACGATTATACCAATCTTTTATTTGTGTTTTGCGCATACAGCCATCCCCAAAGGCCTTCTACATCATTTGAATAGTTTCCGAAGTAGTTTTTCCGAGTTTGAAGCAAAATTTGATGCAAATTCATGGTGGGGGGATACACGTTCCGATTTTGCCCATTAACGTACTTGACTTGACTTTTAAGCTCTATGTGTGCTAGCTAGCATACAAAATGTCAACTCGTTATCTCTTTTCGTTTTTGAGTTATCGTGTTGATAGGCAAACACTCGTTACAAAATCGGAACTAAACTTAATATACCCTGGCATATCTGATATACCGGGTATAAAAATGGACGCTAAAAATGGTATAATAAATCAACGCCACTTTTGAAGATAATACTATGTATGTCGAAATTTTGACTGTTCATGTTCAATTCTGGCAGAATTGAACAACTGATTGATGAAATCATTTAATGGGAGAAGTCACTACAAAAAATTGTTTGACACATTTACAATGAATTTAGTGGGTGTAAAATGTGCGGAATTTTCTTCTTCTTGTTTTTTTTTTAATACACTTAAATTTTATGTTTACATAACTTTTACAGAACTTCATTATCCAAGCTGTACACAAGAACAAACGGAACATAACATTTCATTCGCTAGCATCTTACCCCACTGTAACTATTTTCACCAATTTTTACTTAACTGTAATTTCTTGAATTATTCTAGATTAGAACTTTTATCAATTGGGGCTTTTGTCAATGTAATTTTTTTGAAGAAAATCGATATCGACCGTGTACTGAATCTTTATGTTTTGGGATCAACTTAGGTTTTTAAATAATGGTCTGCGTGCGCATCATATATTTAACTTATAGGTAATATTTTTAATTGTTGTATCTATTTATTTCCTTTCAAATATTATTAAAACAAAATAAAACCAAAAAAAAACCTTTAACAGCAAGGGAATGAAAAATGAGGGCGGAAAATGAAAAAGTTTTAGATGTAAGAATTTTTAAAATTGTAATATGGTCTAAGATCCGGCATTAGTGAAAACCTTCCCTCATCTGTTAATTGAATGAAATAATTTTTAAAAGGCAGATAACAATATTATAAACGTAGGAGTGCAATGTCTGCCACCGTAGTCCTGCTGGCTGTATCATATTAATTAATTAATTAATTAATATGATATAGTGTCTTTGTTTGTTGCTCGATCAAATATATTTGTCTCTCTCCCTGCGCAGAACACATTTTTTGAAAATTTTATGACTGTGATATTATAAAATACATTTTATATAATAAATATATAATTAAATTATTTGCAGCCTACATAAAAAAATTTTTAAGTAATAAAATTTTCAAAAAATGTGTCTTACGTAGAGAGAGAGACATATATATTTGTTCGAGCAACAAACAAAGCCACTATATCATATTAATTAATTAATTAATATGATATAGCCAGCAGGACTACGGTGGCAGACATTGCACTCCTACGTTTATAATATTGTTATCTGCCTTTTAAAAATTATTTCATTCAATTAACAGATGAGGGAAGGTTTTTCTAATGCCGGATGTTAGACCAATATAGTTAAAGATAAACAACAACATTGTTATTTGTTTCCCTATTGCCTGTAATTTGACGCCATTTAGCTGCCTTTAATTATTTATCATGAAATAATTTTATGGTATAGTCAAATAAGCTTCAAAAACGTGTTTTCAGGCAGGTTGCTCAGAAGCGCCTTTTTTTTTTAAATCGATTCATTTTGACAGAATTAGCCACCTCGTGACGGAACAATTTTATATAAAAAAGAAAAGAAATGAGCCCCCATGAACATTAAAATTGGTTTATTAGAATTAAAATTCCCAAAGTTTGAAAAACGCAAATATTTTAAATAAAAATAAAAAATCTAGAAATTATTAAATTTTTTTTTTAACAATGGCAAATTATGCCTTTTATATGTTAAGAATAATGTGCCCAATTTAGCCCTTAAAAAAATTAGGTCCCCGACAATTAATGAAATACCATGTCACCTATTTTTATAAATAAAAAGGGTGCAAATCATATTACATGAATAAGTCTTTTTTTAAATGAAAGGTGTTAAAAATATCTATAAAATGAAATTATTTTTTTAAAACTGTATTTGTATCCATTATTTATCAATTTGTTTATAACGCGCTGTACACAAATTAAAATAAAACAGTCAAGAAATTTTTTAAATAAACTTAATTTTCTTTTAACTTAAGATTTTTTTTTAGATCTTTAATTAAAAACAAAAAAACTACACGATCCGTTAACTTTTTGGAGAGTTATCATATGTTTTACTTTTGCTAATTAACTTATAAACAAATAAATATTTTTAGATTTGATAAGGATTAATCGAAAACTTAAACACTTACCTATCTAACTCTAAACTCAAAAAAAATTTGCCGAGCAATATGGTTTCTTTCTTAAAAATAAGTAAGATAAAATACGTGGGTCTCAGCTTGAAAATAATAATTTAATTATTTATAGACAGTATTAAAGAAGGACAAAATGATACTATTACTATAGGCCATATTTGTACATCTCATACAGACATCGTCTGAATGAATATATGGACTGTACAGTGAATAAGCACAGTGAAGTGTACACTGTACAGCTCATATATTCTTTCAGACGATGTCTGTATGAAATGTAAATATATATGGTCTATCTCTATAGTAATAGTATCCTTGTGTGTTATAAATAAAACCTATTTTGACAAAATGGAAACCCGACTTCAAAAATCAAATATTCTATAACAAAAAATGCACTAAAAAGAAAAAAAATTATTGCATATTCTTGTGCCAATTTTAGTTCACCTAAGCAAAAATTTTTAAATATATATGTACAATTATTGTTATTTTGGAGGCGGTGTCAGCATAGAGAAATTCACATAACTTTTGGACATCGCCTCCAAAAATAACAATAATTGTACATATATATTTAAAATTTTTTGCTTAGGTGAACTAAAATTGGCACAGTAATATGCGATTATTTTTCTACTTTTTAGTGCATTTTTTGTTATAGAATATTTTATTTTTGAAGTCGGGTTTCCATTTTGTCAAAATAGGTTTTATTTCACGCTTTTTATTGACTTTGAAGTTCTATAACTTATTTTATTTGTCTAAATATAGGTAGACCAACTAAACCAGAGGTGAGCAGGAGTTGACTCGGCCAAGCTCTGAGTGAGAGGTAGGGAAGAGAGATAGAGTTACTACAGGGTAACCTACCAATTATTAATATTTTCTTTTTTTAATTAAAACATTTTCTGAAAAAAATATAATAATACCAAATCTTTTTTATGGTCACTATTATACAAAGTAAATAATACAATTCAATACATACTCATTCAATACATCATTTAATACATATCTTTTGAACCTTTAAGTTTACCGCTGGACCATTGTAATAAAACTAAAAGAGGGAAATTTTTGCAAAGGATAATTTAAATATAATTATAGTTTTGGAAATTCCAAATAATTTGTCTAAATATTTTACTATTCATATCCGAGAACTAATAAAGAATTATTTACCTGATTTAATTATTTTTTCTTCGTATGGAGTATGCTCAGTATAATGTCATGGGAATTTGATGAATTAAGTTAAGTTTTACATAAAGTAGGAATTTGTGTTCTTCGAGTTAGTCTACTTTGAATTGAAAAAGTGAAAAGTACTATTTGTAGTAGTGGAAATTATTTTTCGCATAATTTGTTTTTAAAAAAAAATAAAAGTAGTGAATTTAATAATGGAGAAGACATCGCAAGCAGTCTTGGATAAGTTCAGCAGTGGAGGTGCGGCGCCGTTTGCTAAGAAAAGGAGGATAGTTTTTGGCATCATCGAGTGGGAGCATCATTTTGGTATATACAAGAAAACTGATAAAGAGCTAATTTGCCTATTTTGTGGTAAAACTTTTATTTATATAAAAAAAAGTAATTTCCAACGTCATTATACCGTGAAACATTCTGCCGAGTTTGATAAATTCGAAATAGGTACAGCAGAACGCGATCGCGTAATTTCTGTTTTAAAAAAAAATTATTTTGAACCATCGTCCGCCAAAAAATTATATATTAATAAGGATGAGTTTACAAAAACCGCGTTATCTTTCAAAACAGCGTATAGAATCGCGAAATCGCGAAAGCCATTTAGTGAATGTGACTTTATGCAGACGGTAGTGGAAGACTATGTGGACTCAATGTTCGGTGGGACCGAACTTGAAGAAGAATGTAAACAATTCGTTAAAGAAGTCCCAATTTCTCGTCGAACAATAACACGGCGAGTAGAAGCAATTGATGATAACATGACAAGTCAATTAAATGAAGACATTAAGTTTTGTTATTGCTATTCATTGCAGTTGGATGAATCGACCGATGCAACAAATACTGCGCAAATGTTAATTTACATTCGTATGGTTTTCGATGATTTATTTGTTAAAGAAGAACTCTTTGCGATGATTTCCCTACATCGCGAAACGACCGCCGAAAATCTCTATGCCGGAGTACTTGCACGAATAAAATCATTACCTTTAGAAAAATTTGTTTCACTTACCGCGGATGGTGCAAGTAATATAACGGGTTGTAATAACGGTTTAATTGCACTTTTTTAAAAAATCCCTGAATTAAAAAATCTTTTATCATTTCATTGTATCATACATCAGCAGGCATTATGCATGAAAAGCCTTTCAGTTACGGAAATTGAAAATATTGTTATAAAAAAAATTAATTCGATTAAAACGCGCGCGTTGAAACATCGTTTATTTAACGAATTCGCGAAAAAAAACGATCCGGAATTTAGGGAATTAAAATATTATTCTCAAGTTAGGTGGCTTAGTAAGGGACAAATGTTTGCACGATTTTATGAAAATTTAGATGTAATTGTAATATTTCATGAAGAAATCGGTGAGCCTTGCCCTGAACTAAGAGACTTTGATTTTACAGCAACTTTAGCTTTTCTCGTAGATTTAACTTCAATAGTTAATTTACATAATTTAAAATTACAGGGCAAAAATATTTATATTTGGGACGCGGTTAGAACTATTATAGAATTGAAAAAAATTTTAGAGATGGCGGTAAATTTTTTTGGTGGTTTAAAAATTCCAAATAATTTTCCTAAACTATTACACATTGCGAAACAATGTGTGAAGAGTGATTTTACTGAATTGTTTTTAAAATATAAATGTTTATTAGAAACGGTAATTTTACAATTTAATAATCGATTTAAAGATTTTGAAAATATAAATCTAATGAGTGATTTTTTAATGGCCCCTTTTAATAGACAATTTAAAATTTCCACTTTAATAGAAGTTTTTCTCAAATTTTTTCCGGATTCCAATGATTGCGCGTTATTAAACGAAATGATTACCCTTCCAACAAATTATAATTTATTAGGAGCCATGAACACAAGCACAAAAAGTATTTGGGAAATCGTCGCAGAAAACCCATCTTCGTTTAAATATCCGGAATTATTAAAAATATATAAAAAACTTAGTAGTTGTTTCGCATCTTCTTATCTATGTGAATCGGGATTTTCACATATGAAACATATAAAATCAGATTCCCGAAATTCCCTTACGGATAAACATTTAGAAAATATAATGCGAATATCCCAAAATACATATATTCCTGATATTGAAAATTTATCAAAATTATTCAAAGAATAATAATAGAAAACGAATAATTTTTTGTTTGTTTCTTAATTATTTTATATACTTATCCCTTTCCATTTTATCTCTTTATTTCATCTCCCTACCTATTCCTATCGTTCTCCTGATGGAAGACGCCTACCGTCTTCCCGTGGTTTCCATCAATTATTATGTTATTATTTATTAGTTATTAATTATGTTATTATTATTGTTATTATGTTATTATTATTGTTATTATTATTATTATTGTTATTATTATTATTATTATTATTATTATTATTATTATTATTATTATTATTATTATTATTATTATTATTATTATTATTATTATTATTATTATTATTATTATTATTGTTATTATTATTATTATTGTTATTATTATTATTATGTTTTTTGTGTATCTCTCCATACTGTAAAAAATATTTAAACAATAAACAATAAACAATTTTATAAAACTATTTCTAAATTGATTGAATAAATTATTGGGTAGTAATCGGTAGGACAACCTGTATTGAAACATCGTTCCGTCTTGCTTCAAAACATACCTTCTATACTTACTCTCACCCAGCTTATGGAGAGCCCGTAAGGCTCAGACGAGCTGTCTGAGCCCACCTCTGAACTAAACGACCTACTAACATTTTTTTTTTGGGTCGGTTTTTTTTTTGTAAAAAATTCTTTTTAACTCGGTTTTTAAAAAAATTTTCTTATTTTCCCATTATAAATGAGTAGATCCTTTCAAAAAAAAAGAAAAAAAAATTCGCAGAAATCGGTTATCACATATAAATGAGGATTTTCCTCGATTTCCCGGGGATCCCCTCATCAGACTGCGATTTGGTGCCAATGGGACCAATGGGAAACCAAACCTTTTAAAACAAAAAAATTCAAAATCGATTCATAAATGACGGAGTTCTGAGGTGACACACATAAAAAAAATAAATAAAAAATGAAAAAAAAAATAAAATAAAAAATTAATAAAACAAAAAAACAAAAATACAGACGAATTGAGAACCATCCTCCTTTTTGCAGTCGGGTTAATAAATTCAATTTTGACCCTGTTGACCTCTAGTATTATACCGATAGCAACTTTTGAAAACGTTTACCGATGTAGATAAATTTTTTATTGGTTTTCTCAGATGCTCAAGCTCTATTCAAATATGAAATATATAGTGTTCCAATTGAAAAACAAAAGTTGCAAGCTGTATCTCGTAATATTAAGGTCCAATAAAAGCGGTAAATCATGGAAAATAAACTAAGTTAAAAATAATTAAATTTTTATTTTCCAAAATTTTAGGTCGTTTAAAAAAAACTGGGTGCAGCATATAACAATGGTAACGTATATGTATTATATATACAGAATACTCATTTTATTTAATGCACAATATTTCTTCAAGGAAACGCTGTTATGTAAAATGACTCGAAAGAATAATTTTTTTCGGAGTATGATAATTTTGATTTTCACCTTGACCTTGCCTTCAAAGTTATTTGGTAGTGAAAAATAAACAATAAAAATGGATAATGAAGTTTAAATAAACCATTTTATTGTCATTTTAGAAAGTAGAATTTCAAATTAGTTCTTTAGAAAAAATTTATCAAGAGTATTTGTATATTGACCAGTAATTAAAAGTTTTGATTACTGGTCAATAATAAATAGGAATAGATCTTTTTATTTGTAAAAATAAAATTTTATTTTATTGGCCAAAAAAAAAACGATCGCCTCCTATTCATTCAACAAATATATAAACTATTTTAAAATAGTGAAATAGCAAAAGATAATTTCAAAAAATTTCTTTTTCTCGTTTATCACATAATTCCATAAAGTAACGAATCTATACGGTTAAAAATATGGACATTTATTCTTGATACATTTTTTCTACCATATTAATGTGAAACATTTATTGCGGCGGATTAGACCAAATGTTATCGTTTGTTACCTGGCAACGGCTAGGTGAAATTTTCTCGCCATGCGATCAAAAAGTTGTTCATAGGTGATATTACATAAAACAAATCAGTTTAAAAAAATGCTCATAGATAGCCGTACATATACAGGTTCAAAAACTCATTCATATGTGGCTAAACAATGCATATTTTCTGTACAATATATTTAATAATAATAATAACAGTTTCAGTGATTGAAAAAATTGAGCCGTCTCAATTTTTAAGAAATTATTTAATTTTTAATTTTTGGTATTAAATTAATTTGTATTTTTTAAACAAAGAATAATTTTTTTCTTTTCAAAAAATCAGAATATTTGGCTTTTGATTATGCCATATTTTTTTATTATGCCATATTTATTTCCTTTAATAAACCATCCTTTCATGAATATTTTCTATACATAATAGTTTCGGTGTTTCGCATCTACCAGGTGTCGCAACGACGGTTTAATTTTTTGTTTTTTCAAAAAATGCAATATTTTCTTTGAAAATTCATTTTTTAAAAGGCTACTAAATAGTTTATTATTAATTAATATCGACACTATTACCCAGTTTTAATGTTCTTTTCACCTAAGCTATCCGATGCTTCCAAAAGAATATGGTTTCCCATTTGAAAAATACTAGTAGGTCTTGATCCTCCTCCGAACAAAACAACTTGTATTCTTTACATTATCATTTTTTTCCAAAAACGCTTCTTTGAAGAAATATTCTGGTGCATATTGTAAAATGAGATTCCAGAGGCGTTACGTCTGAGAATGGGCCAAATTCCTTTATGTTGTTCTAAGTTTAAAAAACTAGATTTATTCGTCTTCACACACAAATTCAGTAAAATATTTTATGCTTTTTATTATTTGTTGTGTATGACTAATAAAATATTGTTTCCTTGCGAAAGCAGCAACCATAGTTATAAACACAATTTCCATTATATTTAATATCATTTGTTGTTGTTGTTGTTGTAAACTCTTTTTGTGTCATAAAATAATTTGTTTTTCAACAATTTTCTGGAAAATTTTTGAAAAGTTTTTATTATCAAAATTTTATTTAAGTAATTACTTTTTTTTTTCAATTTTTGTTGTTATAATTGTACATTTAAAAGATACGACTCGTAGTTTAGTTCTAGGCAAAAACGAGATTTCGGTATAATAAAACCTTAATAAAAGTTGTGAAATAAACAAGTGAAAATGTAGTAACTAAGTGAGTTAATTGTTTGAATACCTTCTATATTTTCAGCTCCTTATCTGTAATCTTTAGAAAACTTTTGTATTCCACAGTTATTATAGATGTTTCAGTGTTCATACTAGGGCATAAATGTTCCAGACAATGGAAAATAGTTTGTTTAAAACAAAAGTTTAACTTTTTAGAAATATTATTTTTAAATATCATTTTTAACCCACCTAGTAGGGAGGAGCGTTGCAATTTACCAAATTCACTATTCACGACCGAAGATACTTTTTGGTCGACGGACATGTGGCAATGGAAGAGTATTCAGAAAAATTAACTTCCTGATAACAAAACTGTTGACGTAAGAAGAAAAAATTCCGTTACGATGGAATTCACCGGCCAACCAATCACAATCCTTCCCATCATTTATGAATTCAAACCAAAAAGTTTTGCTTCATTTAAATCTAATCTACTATTGTTTGACAGTTTTGGTTATATGATTTAAAAAAACAAATTTGGGGGTGTATTCGTTTTGTATTCATTTAGTATTCGTCTAGATACCACTCTGATAGACGCTTAGTCCCACAAACTCCCAAAACGAATATTGTATAAGCGTTTGTTTATTTATCTGTCGTGTGCACATCAGTGTAACGTAGAGCTTCCGTCCCTAAAAAGAGGAGGGAGAAATCAAAATATTATTCCTTAATATCGGTAATATCATTATTAACTATTTAAAAAAAAACATTATATTGCTTGAAAAACAGGTAAACTGTTTTCATCCGCCATATTGAATATATTCCAACTGTCGCTTAAACGTACTTATTTATAGTGCCAAAACGAACATTTTCAAGAGTAACGTTAGCCATTAGATAAAACGAATACCAATAAATTGCGCTTACAAACATGAACGCTGAAAGCGTGTAAGCGCCCAATTCATCCTGTATGTTGCATAGAAATATTATTATTTGAAATATAAACATATGAAAGTGCATCCCATCGGGTGGTGACTAAAAATTTTCAAACGGTAACCCCTAGTAATTTTTTTCGAGGAATCGAATGCGCTATTCAGATTTGGACCCACAAGGGCGAAACAGGATCTAACTTGGAAATTTTCGGTGGAAACCCGTATATTTCATTGCATATTCGTGTTTTACGGAAAAAAATTCGCTTTGTTCTCTCGCTTGAGGGCGTTTTTCAAAAAATTTTTTAAGAAATTCTACGACTGAAGAAAATATAATAGAATTTAATGAATAGTGAATTTCGATTTATAATAAACTTTATTTAATACTTCGATTTTAATAAATTTATTATTATAAATAATAATAAATTTTGTTATTTATATCAAAATTTACTATTCCATAAATTATGTTACATTTCATTCATTCGTAGAATTTCTCTAAACATTCTCCGAAAAGAACGCCTCCTAGCGAGAGAACAAGGCACTTTTAAGAAAAAGTTTTCCTAATCCAATTAGCGCATTCGATTCCTCGGGATTACCGGGGTTACCGTTTAAAAATTTTTAGTTAGAACCACCGGAAACGATTCATTATGCCGTGTCCAAACTTTTTTCATTTTCTGTTACACAGTCTCTGCCCCACTCTCTGTTCGAATCTGATTGGCAGAATGTTACTGCTGACGGTTTTATGTGCAATGGACAAAATATTATCTTTACGCTTACGATTACGTAACAATCTTCCAGATTGTATGTGATAAATATATTTTATATTCATTTACTGGGCTTCTATAGTATTTAATTATAAAAACCCTTTCAAAAATATTGATTCATATATGAATCATAAGACTTTGAGAACGGCTGGAAACGATGTATGTTCAGAAAGTAGTAGTAGTAGTATATGTTCATAAAGAAATTTGGCAAGACTTATATCTTTTTAATTTCAACATTTCTCAAGTGAGAGTTTATAAAAAAATTGTCTACATGTATATTACTTATTATTATTGCAATGAGGCTCCAGATTTAATACATTTAAAAACCAATTTCTATGGTTACATGTATTTTTAATTACATTATGTAACACTAAAATATTCACTGCGAATTATTATTCAAAAGAAAACAGGGTTTTATTCAATAGAGAAGCTGTATTCACCCTAGGAACAATCGCTGAAAGGCACTTGTAAAACAACCACGAAATGTGCTTTATAGACTACCGCAAAGCTTTTAATAGTTTAAATCACGATATGTTATTTGATATACTGGAAAATATGCAAATATGTAAGGCCATTAGAAGATTGTGAAGTGGAAGTTAAAATTAATGGCAAAATAATTAATGACATCAGGTACGTATACAATACTGTCTTATTAGCAAATACCCAAGAAGAGCTACAAAAAATACTAAATATCGTGCAAAAAATCACTGAAAAATTGGTTTAATCATTAATTTAAAAAAAATGGTACTGATGAAGTTTAGTAAAAAAAAATGCAAAGTGATGCAATCATAAAATGCAATAATAGACTAGTAAAGAAGTGCCTTTTTTCTAATTCCGTTTCGTCTATTCAGAAAATTATGACCAAGGTGTCATTCGACTTGCATCTAGAAAGTTTTGGAAAAAGTTGAAATCCGGGAGTTTCGTTTTTAGCAAATATCTCAAAAACTATTATAGATATCGGAAATCGAATAAAAGGTTCTTAAGAGAATTTTCTCAGAAAAGGTTCTCAGCTTGATTCAGACACTTTTTTAACCCATTAAATATGAATCTTAGTGCATACTTCAATAAACAATAATCCGTCGGTCAAAACTGTATCCCTAATTTTTCCATTAACTATACTTTTGTTAACTAAAAAATTTTTCCAATCCGGATAACCCCATTAATTTTTAAAATAAGTCTGAAAGTTTTTTACTTCTGGAAGATATTCTTGGAAGGATTTAAAAAAGATTCCGATTGGAAAATTTAAAAATTTTGACTTTCTATTTTTGATCAACATTAAATTTATTTAATAAATATTTATCTTTACTATTCTAGTTTTTCTTTTATTCTGTCGAGTATTTTTTTTAATACAACAGATAATAGTAGGGCGGGCATTCAGTTTTACATGCTTCTAATGAGAGAGAGAGAGAGAGAATCATAACTTTGCTATTAATTATCTCGCGTTCTTAACGGTCAAAAATTCTGAAACTTCGGGATTTATTAGAAAACGTTATTTTTAGCCTGTGAAGAAAAATGAGCAAAATCTGTCGAAAGGTGGTTTCATGCTGGAACATCCTTAAAGAAGAATTTTTTTTAAATGATTATTTAGTGAATTATATTGATAAATTTAATTTTTAAACAGTTTTATAATGGGATTTATAATTGATAGGTCAAGTTTCTAATAAGGTCCAAAATCCAGGTTTTTTAAATTATCATTTTTTCATGGAAAGCAAATAAATTGTGATGATTTTTCTCAATCATCAGATGCATAAATACCTAATCAATGTTTACTAAATTTGTATTTATTTTTGTTCATTAAGCAATTTCACGTTTTTATTGTCATTTTGCAAAAAGTGAGCCTGATTAGGCACCAGTACCTTACTCAATTATCAAACTAAAATCTATATAGTATTTGATAATAGAATTTAATTAGTTGCATATAAACATAAATCTTATCAAATAAGATTATAGTTAGAGATTAATTTTAAGAGGCCTTAACTTTTCCTAATATAATGATTATCTATTGAATATAACATGTTTGTAATGTCAAAGGAAAATACTGACGATTTTAGGTAGTGTTTTGACTAACCTATTTAAGGTAGCATAACTTAGATAATACTTCTACATATATAATATTATTATGAATGAAGTTTGCCTTTTATTTAAACGGATATTAATGACTTTAGAACAATTTCATAACTTTAATCTCTCAATATTAACATGTATGAATACTACTATTATTATTTAATAACTAAAATTCATTATCAAATCATAATAATTTAATTGACATAGATCTATCATACGTAATATATGGTAGGGGTGGCTAACTTTTGTGTGTATAGAATACTGTTTATCTAAAATATATGTCGCGATCGACTTGTGCTATCTATTCGAAGGTACATATAAAAAAGTTGTTATAAAAATTCGCAGTATGGCTAATAATTTGATTTTAGGTTTCACTTTTGCGATTTTTTTTGGGTCCAGAAAATTTGGATCATGAAAGATGATATAAGAGTTTTAGGCTTATTTTTTGATAATCTATCAGTATCTCGCGGGAATTCACGGCGTGCTAAAACACTTAGAAAGGAAAATCATAAATTCCACAATTTCTTCATTCAGTTTTTCAAATTCTTCAATTACTCTTTGTCAAGCGATTGACAAAAATTGGTTTTGCGATCGACTTGTTGGCCATCCCTGATATATGGTTATATACGATACATTATATGAAAATATTCAATTCACAATGAGAAAATACAAAGAGTTTCATAATATAAAGCTGTCCGTTTTCCAATGAGATTTCCACTTTCAGCAAATGTAGTCCATAATAGTAACGAATCGTTTAGTTATTATGTCAAAATATGTATTCAGAGCTGAATAAAATAATCATCAATAAATTTTGTCCCGGAATTTTTTTTTTTAATTTTAATTTTGAATCTTTTTACGCTTATTTATTTTTTTTTAAGTTTGGCCTAATTAGTGTGTATACTTTTATATAAGAAAATTCGTTACGCAGGAGCTGCTTCAACTTGACGAATTTCCTTAGAATACATAAATCACTCTCTAGTGGTCACAATTTTAGTCTGATCAAAATGAAATGTCGCATCTGATATGATTTTAGTATTTGCAAGGCCAATTTTATTAATTAATGACATACATCGAGGGGAAAGGGGGGCAGAGAGAAAGGAGAAAATACAAAATATAAAATATCTCTCTTAATATTAGAACAATCGAAAAATGCGAAAGGATAAAATTTTATAGATGGTGACCAATAGCTTTATTTCCTTTCAGGAAATTCGCTAAAAGTAAAAGGAATACTATTTACATAGTATTCGTTACATTTGTGAAATTATTTTATTAACGTAATATTTATATAAATGAAATTTGATTTGATTTGAAAAAAGTAAGTCATTAAATTGTTTGTCGGTACCATGATATTGTTATTTGCGGGCATTATTGTAATATTTTAATTGATTACATCAAATTCATATCGTCTGAAATATTGTAAAAGGGGCCATAAATCGTATATAAAGGCTATATCTCTAAAACTAAAAGTCAAATCCTAAAACTGACTAGATTTTTATGTTTGTGGTGTTCAATTTTTGTCATAAACTAAGTTAAATTATTGTGTTAAAATTTTGTGTTAAAAATTCACACACGGTTTTAGATATCCGTAGAAACCGTTATCTGGATCTAGATCATGAATCAGAGAGAATTTCAGCATATTATGAAATCAATCGGTGAGGCTTTCCATCACTCATATAATAAAAGTTGGCTCACTATAATTATTCTAAATTTTGATGCCTCCTGTTTCATGTATCGAAATTGCATGTACACTTCTGGTAGGTCACGCGTTTGGTTTGGTTTGTTTGATATATGGGCTACAAAAAAGCTTATATTGAAGCAATGAATAATCGCACTGATGTCACGTGGTGCATTTAAGAGAACTGAACTATATACTAGTCCATAGAATTTTCGATCATGAACAAGGATGAGTAAGGACACCGTAAACAACAATTTTACATGAATCGTTGGATAATTTATAACATGAGTTGATTAATTCTAAATAGTGAACATCTCTTCTTAATAATCGTATTCGATTTGACATTTATTCCGTATTCTGACATAGTAAAGTTCACAAAAATAACAGTGCGAGTGTATTCGTACGAAATATATATATATATATCAGAATAATACGAAATAGTGGGTGTAAAAATGATTTTGGTTATAAATTAATGACTCTTTTAAATGGTTATAAATTAAAAATCTGAAAAAGATAATGTAGGACACTAAGTTATCACTATGTACCCGTGATGTAATAGTAAACACATCCCGGTAGGATGAAGGTCTGAGGTCTCCTTCGTGTCTTACATTATCTTTTTCAGATTTTTAATTTATAACCATTTAAAAGAGTAACCAAAATCATTTTTACACCCACTATTTCGTACTATTATGATGTATCGGGAATTCAACATAAATTAAAATCCATAAGATAGACACTTTTGAACACATTGTATATACCATATCATAACAATTCATTAATAGTAGTATAGACAGTGGCTCATTGACTCTCAGTGTTGATTAAAAACTTTTCGTTTAGAAAGCTGCTGCAGCCATATTAAACAACACAATTACAACACACTGAATGGGAATATAGAAATTGTAATTATCGACAGTTTGTATTTTTAATAGGCCCAGCCAATTTTTGGTTGAATTGTTGTTCGAAATACATAAATATTAAATTAGAAAATGTTTAATATAAATATTATTAAAATAATCAAAGAGAACTCTAGGTTTTTTGAAATTTGGGAGAACCGAAAAATCGTGTATAGCTGCGCATGTTATTGAGAACAACCACAAATTTGACAAATCGAATTTAAAACTACTAAAATCGGTACCAAACCCCATCGAATTAGATGCATACGAAAGTATCTACATACACAAATTGTGAAAACAGATAATGAATTTAGACAATGGCCCAATTCCAAATTTTGATTTAATAAAATTAAACCATATTCAAAACTTAATACCTGCATATAAAGGTTAGCTTCGATCAACACCCTCGCCTTATAGACAATAAAAACACCGCTTGGTCAGGAAAGGATACCGCCAATAAAGGGGTGGGGATCAGCACAAACTTAATCCCTTAATTGGCCAGTCAACTCAAATAATCCTTCAGGTACTACATCAGTCAGACCATATAAAAGACAAAATTTTTTTAACATTATTGTGAGACCCGCTCCAAATTAGCAACAAGCTCCATATCTCTGACTCCATATCCCAGAGATAGTTACGATTAGCAAATTCATGATGATGACTATTTTGTAGTCGAAATATTTATTTATAAAATACAAAAAAATTGTTCAAGGAATTGAGGCAAAATTTGAAATTTAAAGAAAATGTTTATTTTAATGACTGTTTAGTGAATGATAATGATATTTCTTTGATTTAATCTTGTATTTGGCAAAGTTTTGTCATCTTTGTGGGCTTTATTGAGAGACCCTGTTCCTAATAAGGCCCAAAATCGAAGTTTTTTAAACAACCATTTTTTTATGGATACATAATAAATTGTGATGACTTTTCTCAAATAGTGGATGCATAAATAATCAAAGTTTAGTAAATTTGAATTTGAAGCGAGTCTTATTAGCGACCAGTCCCTTATTATTTGTACGTACGTATATTTACACTAGAAATCCCAAAATTATTAAATAAACAAAAGGGTCGTAAAATTTCTTTCGAAATAAAATAATTGACTTGTATATAGATTGACAAACATATCATTTAGTTTTTTATTAATATTGATATGAAATAATATTTACGTGAATGTCAAAGCAGTTGGTTTCATTCTACCGTTTTTGACGATGGCGTCAAACTTGGTCGCGTGTCCGACAACATCAACATGATATTATTCCTCGAATGGAGGAAGCGGAAATTTTGCAGCTGGCTACATCCAGAAAGTGAAAGTAACATATAGAAGTTAAAATAATTGTCAAATTAAACCAGAAAAACAGTAAATCGGATTACGAATCTGATGAAAACCATTCATAATGGTTAAAAAAATTTGGATATACCACTTAAAGAATATTGTCTCATAAGCTTAAAATGGAAACTTTCGAGTCAAACAACACAAATCCTTTTTTAGCGAATTTATAATCTTTTTTATAAAATTGTTCTGTAATTTTTATTCCATATCACTCTTTGTTATTTGTCGATATAGAATGTGCAGTAAACCCAAAATACACAGAAATGAATGTCTTCAGGTAAATATAAATAAATAAACATTAATATACTCAGCATATTATACATAATATACAACATGCATATAAATATTGTTCTATACCTTAATAAAGAGTTGAGGTGTAATTATTGTTTCGCAAGAAAAGCATTTCGAAAAAATGTTCTTTTGTTTGCCCAAAAACATTTGCTCTAAAACCAATCAGCATTAATAAAGAAATAAACAAATTGTGTATAACAATTTACCGCACTTGAAGATTTCAATCTAGCTACAGCCATTTATCAATTTTTTAATGATTTTGCTCAACGATCGTTTTGGCGATAAGAGTGAAGAACACCAGTTTTTAGGCATTTATCTTTTGATATTCTATGCAATACCCTTGAAAAAAATATTTACCCATATGTAAATTTACACGATTTACATATGGATAACTGATTTTGCCCAAAACACGAACTTGGCCTTACTTCTTTGCTCTCGAACACACATACGAAATTTCAGCTCGCTATCTCCTTTCGTTTTTTAGCTGTTCTGTTTACGGACAGACGAACTGAGGGAAATCTATCTTTGCGGACATACCACTTTTTTTTTTCTGCGATCAATATTTTCAACCGTTACAAAGTCGGAACTAAATTTAATATACCCTGCTTCATATTATACACCAGAATATAATAATATTAGTATATAGACTGTACCTAACAAGTGTTTGCTTATAAAAACATATTTCAATAGGGAATATGCATGAAAATTTTTTTTCACATTTATTTTCAGAATATGAAAATACTGTTAATTCTGTAATAATGTTTAAAAACGAAATTAAAATCCGACAAATATCAAGGAAGCTATAAGCTTTTAAAGATTATCATCTGTCTCTTTCTTGCAAAAATACTAAAAACGGAGTTTTACGTGTATTTTAAATGGTGAAAGTGTAATATGACGTCACATGACATATCAAGAGGGCTATCATCCTCTTTGTCTAATCGGGAATTTCAATCATTCATATCTCGTTTATTTTTAAAGTTATTTAAAAAGTAATTTTACCTTGATATTTGTCAAGTAAACATGCTTCAATTCAAGTGAAAAAAAACTTTTCATGCATATTCCCTATTCAACTTTGAACAATAATTATAATTAGAATATATCATTTACCATACATGATAAATAATATATGTAGGTATGTACTTAATACAAATATTACATACTAAAGAAAGTACTTGAATATAAATAAATCCTGAATATAATATATCCTTTCTCTTTATATCCTGTTTGAATATATTATTATTATTATTGTCATAATCATTATTATCATAACTTTGTAAGATAAAATGAAATATTTTATAGTTTAAATAAACGAACATAGATGGATCATTAAATGATTTTATTGGAATTGTAAAAAAACAAATATAAATAACAACTAACTGAGTTAGTTGCGTTAATATCCGGTGTATAAGTACTGACTTTTTGAAAAAATTGTATTACAAAAGTAGTTTATTTTAAAAAAGGGATATTTTAGGTCTTAGGGACATTTCTTATCTATCTCTCACGGTTTCAAAGATTGGCAGGTTTTCCCATTTTCCCCAAACATGGTTCAATCACGAACTTGAACTTACTCTTTAGCTCTAGAAACACAACAAAATTTCAGTACGTTATCTCTTTTCGTTTTTTCTCTTCAGGCGGACGGACTTGCGAAAATGGCCGAATCAGACCATTTTATGAAAACCTATTCCAAATATTTATGCCAGTGATCAATATTCTGTTACAAAGTCGGGACTAAACTTAATATACTCTTGTATATTTACATATACCGGGTATAAAAATTTGGTGTGAACAGACCTTAACATGTTCAGAATACATCTGCGAGTAAGGATTCACCCGTCACGCCGCAAGTGAAGTAAAGTATTCAGTTACTTTATAGTGTTTAGTTGTTTATCAACTTAAGTTAGGACAACGCACACCAAAAAAGCAAAATTGCTTTAAACAGTGTTAGTCAGCCTAACACTATTTGTTAAAAAAAGAAAATAGGAAATTGCATTGCATACGCACACTGATTGTGTTTCAAGCAAAAACGTTTTGTTTTGTTTTTGTCTTACCAGCATGGGCGTAGCTACCGCCGTATCTGCCGTATCAATTAACGGGGCACCTGGGCCACGGGGGCCCCCGATGTGCGTAAGCAAAATTTGAGAGTGTATATTTAATTTGAATTGTTAGTAAAAATTTTGGAAAAAGTGATAGATAGATAATTATGATGAATAAATATTTCTTTTAATTTTATGCAAACATTTTTTTTCTTCTTTTGTGAGAAATCTTTACCCTTCATAAGGGCCCCCAAACAAATTTTTATACGGGGCCCCGCCAAGGCACGCTATGCCACTGCTTATCAGTGTGCGTATGCAATATAATTTCCTGTGTTCTAATTTTAACAAAACAGTGTTAGGCTGACTAACACTGTTTAAGGCATTTTGCTCTTTTGATGTGCGTTGGTCCTTGGATCAGTCATTACAGACAAAGCAAAAAGTATAATATACAATATGATTTATTAACTCATTACAACTATACCAATTGATCATATCTAGTATAACATACACAGTGTTTTAACATTTATGATACTATTTACAATATGTTGTATGTACAAAGCAAGAATTATTTTGGCAATGGTTACTCAAAATTTTTAGGGTCTATATATAGATATAAATTAAGGATATAGAGATCATATAGAATTAAATAATATATTTCAATTTTATCAAATTCTTAAGAAATAATTTGAATTTGTGGATTTACCATTAAAATACCTTAGAATTGCAATTTTTATTAATATATTAATAACCTAGTATTTTTATTTACAAAATATGCATACATAATTGTTTTTTAGTAAAATTATTCAGGATTCGAATTCAAATATCTTGTACAACAAGTGAAACTAACAACTAGCTGCGTTAATTGCTTAAATACCCGGTATATCCTGAATTTATGTAAGCAAGTTTACTACAAAAGTTTTTATTTTTTAAAAACATGTTTCAAAAATGGGCAGCTGAGCTCATTTTGCTCAAACTTACTTTTTAGCTCTTGAACACACACATGAAATTTCAGTTCGTTATCTCTTTTCGTTTTTGATTTATTGACTAATTTGGTCATTTTATGAACACCTATAACAAAAAAATTTTTCTACGATCAATATTTTCAACCGTTACAACTTCGGAACTAAACTTAATATACTCTGGTATATATTATTTTATTCCGGGTATAAAAATGAATACCGTCTGTTTTGGACAGCTTTGCCAATAGAGAATCAATGTTAAATATTATTTACTATAACTAACTACACAATGCTTCATAAAGAAATACAAATAGTGGGCGTACTCTGTAGTCAGTGCTGTGTGTGTGTGTGCATATTTAATGAATAATAATATTATAAATTAACTGGGCATCACTAAATCCCCACTCTAAATGACATCAAACCAAAATCATAACACAAGCACTCCTGATGTTAGTAAGTATGTGTTTGGGTGTATGATTTTATAGTAAATATTTTATTTATTTAACATTGATTCCCTATTAGATATGCATTTGAAAACAGACTGTATATCTTTAATTGAAATGTAAAAAAAGTCAAATGAAACACCTAAACTTGACAAACAACAGTTAGTTCATAGCCTAACAACTAAAAAATTCTCAGAATCTGAGATTAAAACTATTAGCTATATGATTTTTAACAATTATATTTAACAAAAGTCATGACCTTGAATAAGGCACTTTTCAAGGTGTGACTTTTAAAGGGTTTTTCTTTATTTTGTTTTTATGCCTTGAAAAGGCAAATCGAATGATCTAAGTTCAATGATTTCGCTCAACAGAACCAACAGACCAAAAATATTATTAACATTATCTCGATATCACATATGTAATATATTATTACGGATAATATGTGTAGGTCAGAACTTGAAGTTATTACAAAAAATATTTAAAATATGGAAAAATTTTTCTAGAAGGAGGATGCGATCGTCTTGAACGGCAATGGATAACATATGGGCGCTTAAAACACGTATGAGTCCAAAATGAATAGAGCCAGAGTTGTAACCTAACTGAAATTTAACCAGAGCCTCTTCAAGGCGTGCAATTGTTTCTGTGAAATTGTTTGTCCCTATAAAATACTTCTAAAACCTTTGTAAACCGAACACGAGAGCATCTAATTTAAATTATTATTTATTTTTCTCATCGGTACGAGGTGAGATTTTTCTTACCATAGATTGAAGCTAATGTGACACTATGTTTAGTATTACATAATGTTTAAACTTTTTTTTGTGGTAGACAACCCACAATGCATCATTGTTTTGTGTATAGTGTAAAAATTAGGAAGTGTACATTATAAAAATTAAACAGCTACATTGTTTGTAACATTTTATCACTCGAGAATTTTTCACTCCTGATAATTTCGGTCCAATCTACACCGATTTCCCAATTTTCAATCATTTTTTTCAGATTTTAATGAACGATCCCATTGAAGATTAGATTGAGGAACACCAATTTTTGAAAGTATTTCCCGAAAAATGTTTAAAAAAATACGTCATATATTGCTAAAGAATTCGTGCTTCAATAAACGTATTAATCTGCTATCTTACATGAAGCCATGAGTGTTATATTCTGGCAACTTTGGAACGGGATACTAAACATTATTAATGTTATTTTACATTTCTCCCACATTAAAATTTTTTTAAACATTTTCTCCGAAAGAATGTATAACAGTTGAACTGTAATCTGAAATTTTTGGTATCGTATAATACAATAAGGAAGACCCTGTATCCTTACGAAATATACTAAATATTTTAATTCATATCAGGATTATTACCAAATATGCCATCTATTACATAAAAAAGCAACTAGGAAAATTATTAATCGATATGAGTTTTCCATTGTAGTGCACAGTAGGTTTTCACAACATTTAGTATGTTTTCCACAGTTCATGAAACCACTTCGATATATTTAATGGATTGTGTTAACCAAATATAAACAAAAAAATACTTTCGTAAAATAAGGTGAACAATTAGAATTTTTCCCGAAAATTCTAAAAATCTATAAAATATTTAAATTTTGAAATTAAATAAAAAATTTCAACGAATCATTTTCCAACAATGGTACTTAATAGTTTTAAATTTCTATATTGTTGTTATTGTTTTGAAATTTTTCTTGTTTTTTTTACAGTATGGATTTGTGAATTACGCTTTGGAATTATTAGTAGTGAATTCATTTGGGGAGGAAACATGGGAAAAAATAAAGTAAGATATTTCTATAAATAATATAAACTTAAATAAATAAATAAATAATTTTTAGGAAAGAAGCCGAAGTGAGTATGGAGGGACAATTTCTAGTGCGTCAAATTTACGAAGATGAAATTACTTACAATTTAATTGGGGCTGCAGTCAAGTTATTACGTAAAGAAACTATTCAATTTAGAATTTGTCACAATAATTAATTTAAATCGTGTTTTAGAACTTCCTGCAACGGCTATTCTTGAATTATTTGGTAAAACATTTTTTGAATTTTGTCAAGATTCTGGTTATGATAAAATTTTACAAGTGTTGGGTGCAACACCAAGAGATTTTTTACAAGTATTTTGATTTATTTTTCCAATTTTCGAATTTACTTTTAATAATACTATTTTTTTTAAATAGAATTTGGATGCATTACATGACCATTTGGGTACGCTATATCCAGGCATGAGAGCGCCTTCATTTCGCTGTACAGAACGTCCTGAAGATGGTGCATTAGTTTTACATTATTATTCAGATCGACCTGGTCTTGAACATATTGTCATTGGGATCGTAAAGGTTTGTTTATTTATATTAGAGAAATTATTGTATTGAATCGGTCATTACTTGACGAAAATTCTTTATAATGATTACAAATAACTGAAATTTTTGGTAAAAATATTTTTATTTTTACTAAAGTTTCTGAGACACAGATCCCTCTTCAGAAAAATATACAAAATACGAATATAATACCTGATTATATTTGTCTGAAGATGAAACTGTGTTTCCGCAATTATAGTCTAGATAAAAATATTTAGATTATTTTTGTAGACTGTTGCAAGTAAATTACATGGAACGGAAGTAGAAGTAAAAATTTTAAAAACAAAAGATGAATGTGATCACGTACAATTTTTAATCACTGAAACTTCTGGCAGTAAAACAGTTTCACAGCCAGAAATTACTGAAGTTGAAACACTATCACTTGGTAAATAATAAAACACAAATTTAAAAAAATCATATTTATAAATATATCCAAATTTCAGAACCAAAAGTAAGTCCAGCCACATTTTGTCGAGTGTTTCCATTCCATATTATGTTCGATCGAAATTTAACAATAGTCCAAACTGGGACTACTGTGGCACGCGTTATACCACAAGTTACTTTCGACGATTGTAAAATAACCGATGTTCTTGACACTGTAAGTTTCTCAGTTACACAAAGTTCTAAGTTTTTAATATTAACCCACTAATATTTGCTAGGTACGTCCACATTTAGAACTAACATTCGAAAATATTCTATCACATATTAACACAGTGTATGTTTTACGTACTAAACCTGGTGTAATGGAAGTCGATGTCCCGGAAGAGTACTCATCATTACGTCTGAAAGGACAAATGTTGTATATTCCAGAAACTGATTTAGTAATATTTTTATGTTATCCAAGTGTGGTTAATTTGGATGATTTAACGAGACGTGGTCTTTATATTAGCGATATACCGTTACATGATGCTACACGAGATCTTGTATTGATGTCCGAACAATTTGAAGCGGATTATAAATTAACACGTAATTTGGAAATGTTAACGGATAAATTGCAACAAACGTATCGTGAGTTGGAAGGTGAAAAACAGAAAACTGATAGGTTAGTATAGATAAGATTATATCATTTTTAAAAAGGCCGGAAAAATTACATAATAGAAATTATTTGATTGTGAAATCCAAGATACGAACCATATTTTATCCAAGTTATAAACTATTCTTTAGTCAAGCTAAAAACATCTTTTTAGTAGTAAATGGAAATCTTTATTCTCATATAGAATCAATAAACTTATGGTTAATTCATGACAAACATAGATGTCTCTACTAAACAAAAAATATTTTCTTGAAAATTGTATCTACTTTTCTTTTACCGTACATAAACCTTAACCAAATTTTTCAAAAGATTTTTGGAAAAAAAAAAAGATTATTTTGGATTTTTTCTTTGGACCATAGTACCTATTTTAAATTTGACTTTAACCATCTAACTAAAAAATTCCCGGTAAAATTTAAGATTCGTCTTATAGTTGAGGGTGTTTTCGTTTTGAGCGCTTACGCGATCTCAGCGATCCCGCTTATAAGCGCAAATTATTGGTGTTTGCTTTGGCTTATGAAAGCTTACATTACTTTTGAATGAAAAGTTCATTCGTTTCGGGCATTAGAAGTACGTGTAAGCGTCTGTTAGCATCAATATTCAATATAGCGAGTGAAAATAGTTGAGCTGCTTTCGAGTAATATAATGTTTGTTTGAAATACTTATAATGATATTACTGATGAAAATGATTTTTGAATCTCCCCTCCCCTAAATTCAAGAGGAAAAGCCCTATGTTACACTGTGCACATGTCAGATAAATTTTCAAACGCTAATACAGTGTTCGTTTTGAGAGCAAGTGAGATTTGGCGCTCACGCTTTTGCTTCTCTACCTCGATGGATAAAGTATTTATGAGCGTATTTCGTTGAACTCGCGCTTTACCAGTATACACAGTGGGAAGTTTAACACTAAAAACAAAAATTGAGGGTTGCTAAAAACTTGTAAGCGCCCAAAACGAATTCACCCTGGTCGAAAATGACCCATTAAAATTTAGATATGTATATGCATATGGGACTATACGAGCTCTAGAGGCCGCAATTTTGTCCGATCGGAATGAAATTATATGCATGTGATGTGCTTTTTGAAAGGCCAAGTTCGAATAAATCGACAAAATCAGTCGAGCTTATAGGGAGGCTTAGAGATAGGGGTAAACAAAAGGAATTGAGCATTACTCCTAATAATCAACTGACCATATTCCGTAATAGTACCTATTATTTACAGAAATATTTTAATTCTTATAATCGAATAGTTAATTATGTTTCTGATGCCACCGTTGTAACTTGATTTGATATTCCTTATTTATGAAGCCTAGCTCTGAAAACATTCGCCAGTCTGTGTAGCTCCTACGTGATGAATTTTTCGAAACTTAATTTAAATTTAATTCAATTTAATTAACTTTTTAATTGAATTTTAACGTCAAAAAATTTCTTAAAATACATTTATACATAAATTTTATATATATTTTGTAAATAAATTTTCAGCTTACTATATTCTGTTCTGCCAATAAGTGTTGCAAATGAATTGCGACATCAAAGACCCGTTCCAGCAAAACGTTACGAGTGTGTAACCCTATTATTTTCTGGAATTGTTGGATTCAGTTCATATTGTGCAGCAAATACCGATTCACGTGGCGCAATGAAAATTGTTCAAATGTTAAATCAACTGTATACAGCTTTTGATGTTCTAACTGATCCCAAACAGAATCCAAACGTTTACAAGGTATACAAATTTTATTCCAATATATACAGACTGTTTTCAAAAGCATTTCTAATAGAGAATCAATGTTTAAAAAATAAATAAAATATTAACTATACAACTATGCAGTACTGAGTACACCTATACAATACACATACATACAAACATCTGGATAGTGTATTTACTGTATGGGTATGGCTGTTTGTTTGTCATTTAAGAGTGGGGATTTTGTGATGCACATACTAAAGTTAAGAATTCAATGAACATATTTAACACACTCTTATTACATGTGTACTGACTGACTTCACACAGTAACCACACGGCCAGCCAGTAATAAATAATATTTAACATTGATTCTCTATTGGAAAAGCATTCCAACACACACGGTATACTTTTTAGTATATCGGCATCTATGCAAAGTTTTGTTAATATCCATCAGGTTGAAACAGTTGGTGATAAATATATGGCCGTTAGTGGTATACCAGAGCCATGCCAGACTCATGCACGATGTATTGCACGCTTAGCATTGGATATGATGGATTTGGGTAGAGAAGTACAAATTGATGGGATACCAGTTGTAAGTATTCTTACACAAAATAATTACTTATACTGAGAGATATAGAAAATGATCTCATTTTTAAATAAATCAACTTTATTTGTAAATATTTTGGAAAATAATCAATGAAAATTTTTAATATCAAATAATTATACACATCTTAGATCGGAATCTAACTCAGGATCTATAGCATTCACATCCGCATCTGCAATTGCGGAACTTCCGCATTAATTTAGCACCCGCATCCGTATTCGCAATAATCAATTATTTTTACGGAGCTTTTGTGAAGTTTTTTGTGCAAACAAATTTTCTGCAATGGTTTTACGGAATGCTTGTTTTGTTTAGCATTTCTGATTGTAAATAAATCACAACGTGTTTGGACGTGTTATTATATGGTTGTTTTTCATTTCAACAGTTTACTTTACTGTTTGAGTGTTTCACTTTGAATAATCAATTTGACAAGTGAATTAACAGTGCCACTAGATGAGCATGTTCCAGATAAATCTCAGTGTATAATATGCAATAAACTATACTCTCGCACGAGCCGTACCGTACAATCACGTATTTGAGGATCCACCTAAAAATGATGCACCCGGAGAAATTTAGCCTGTTTAGTGCGGGATTAATCTATGAACCTCTGCGATACAGAATGGAATCTGAAAAGACCGTGACATTATCCTTTAGTAAATATAATACATTAAATTTTAAATTTTCACACTAAAAATTTGATTATAATCTTATCGGGACACACTAAGGAAATAAGGGCCATTGTAATGCCTGAAAATGGGACCGCCCCACTAGGAGCCACTAATCCTTGACTTCCACTAGGAGGATAAAAAATCTAGAGATAAAAGTGGATAAAATTTTGAATAATTTTTGTGATTACTGTTTTTGTTTATTGCAGTATAAATAATATTTTAAACTTTTTTGTTTTTCGGTTTTCCCTGAAAAGTTCAATATTGTAAATTTCCGTCCCAGAATGCAGAGTGTTTGATACGTCAAATATGTAGTGGAGCAGTATATTTCTACAAAACGTTACTTCCGAAGTACATTTTGAAACAATCTTCCTCTTCTATCAATAATGACAGCGTCGATAGTATTTCGTTAAAAACCCGTCTTTATGAATTTTGAAATATTCTAAGATTCCATTTATGAGCCCTAAAAACACCCGTAATTTAATGTCAACAATTTCATTGAAAACTGTCGGAGTTTCTATAATGGGGGTCTTTCTTGCTTCCCGCATCTATTCCGAAGTTATTTCAAAAAGCTTGAAATATCTACATTGAGAATACCAAGATATCTTAGTATATTTAATCTAAATCCTAGGTTATTAAAAATTCAAGACAATTTGTAGGCTTAAAACCAATGTTTATTTTTGCCTGAATATTTAATAATGAATATACAAGTTTGTTGCTGGTTATGATATACAAACTTGCGACATATTTTATGTATTGCAAAGGCGTTTTCATATTGACTTGTTTTTTAAACATTTAAAAAAAATTTTAAACATCGGTTGTCATATAAACGCTATTCACTTCCATTGGTATAATATAAACGAAAGACTACTATACTAACAATGGATAAATAGACGCTAGTTTACAGAGGAAGAAAAAGCTTTTCTTTGAAAACCAAATTGCACTAAAAAGTTTTACCTATTAAGAAATAATTGTTTTATTCCAGTCATTATAAGTTGATCTGAATAATTTCTCGTCGACGTTATATATTATAGAGAATATGAGTGACCATTATGATAAGACACTAGCGTTTATAGGGGCGAAAATTAGCATTTCTTGTGTGAGAATTTAAAACTTGGCACTATAAAAAATAAATAGTAAATATAATAAATTTATTAAAAGTGGTTTTCAAAAAATTATTGTCTCCGATTTACGACTTTTGATTTGAAAAAAAGGTTAAAATTTATGTTAAAGTAACAATATTGTACAATATGTTAAAGAGTGTAAATTTCAGCATAATATTTTGATAAAAGCTAACGTTATTCGTCAAACTTAATTTTCTGAAGCAATATTTTGATGTTACGATTGTGTCAAAATGTACGTTAACCAACGGTAAAAATAACAGCTTGTGATGAAAGCCTCGCATATAAACTTATAAAATTGCTGAAAGAAGCACCACCCATCCTTATGCAGGTTCTCTATATATAGTAAGTTGATTCTCTTGTAATTTTGTTCCATTGTCTATGTTTCCTAGTGTATTTACTGTATTGATAGTAATCATCATTGACATTTATATAATAAATTGTTGATTACGGAATGGCAAATAATCATACAATAATAATCAATGCTTTCTAATATTTATTTGATTATTAATAATCGCACATCAATCATTGAAATGCTGACGATTATGACTGAATACAAGTCAATTACCTTGACTCCTATAGAACATCTGTTTTATTAGTTAAGTATTTTATAAACATTATTTCTACGTTTGAATTATTATTGTTTTTCACTTTTGATGAAAAATTTCATGAGAACCGATTAAGTAGAAATGATAAAAAGTCGGTTGTAAGATTTCAAGTAAACGAATAATACGAAAGTGAATCGGAATAAAATCTTTTATTACTCGGCAAACTAATACCAAAATTTGGGCTATGCGGTACTTTTATCACATACAAAAAAGTTTCGTAAACAATTTTATTACACATTATTATCCTCTCATAGGTCAATAGAACAGATATTTGGTCTATTTCATTTTCTAAGGTTATGGAACCATACAAAATTAAAAAAGTTTCTATTCAAAAATTATTATAATTTTGTAACAGAAATAATGTCAACAAATTATAATTTGTAGGTAGGTATTTGATTAACTTTTTAGGGTTCCGTAGTCACAGTAGAAGCCTTTGGAGTTAATTCTAAATATAATATTCTAAATAGACCTTTTCATTTTAAATTACGATTCGTTTTTATTTCGGACTGAATGTCAAAAGCTTAATGTGAAGAAATGTGTAAACTATATGTAAGTTACTCATTTCTTCACATCAAGGATATGCGAGCACTGGAGCTTCAAAACGATTAAGATTTTTTTTACATGTAGTTGAAGTGCATATAAATCAATTATAAAAGTTTCGGCAGTGGGGGTTAACGGGGGTCTTGAATTAATTATTGAATGTTAATGTTCGAGTTTTTATCCATTTTTCACTTATGGAGAATCCTGTGTGCGTCGACAAATTTTGATTATTTTTCACTTGAAATAAAATAAGAAGAATAAAAAAAAAACTACGCAATAGAAAACAGAAATATTAATAAAGAGATTCATCCAATAAAAGTACAGTATGACGGGCCTAAAAAAAAGATATTTAAGGAAAAAACTGAGATCTCGTGTAAATTTAATTCTGCATTGCCTAAATATTTCCAAAAAACATTATGAAAAGCAAAAGATTTGTTTCTTTGTAATAATTGAACTAAATTCATCCACTTTTCGAAAACAAAATATTGAATTTTAATTTTAACAACAACAAATAATAAACTTTATTTTGGACTTTTATGAATGTACTATGTAAGATTTTGAATAATTTTATAAGTGGACTATATTTAGTGCTCATACATCCTTAAGTCTATACAGCAACGCCATTTCACGAACAAATTTTATACACAAAGATAAATATGCATGCCTCTCCAAAGTCTTCACTGCAATATCTTGGTCAGAGATGAAGAACATTTAAGGATCTACTTGGCATTTTTTCTAAAAAAATATTCATAAAAATCTTGACTCTAACTTTAAAATCTTGATTTTAAAGGTTGAAATATCTACATTGGGAAAAAATAAATAAAACTAAATGCTATCGACTGAAATTCTCTGTTATACTTCACATGCAGCTTTCGATTTTTTGCCAAACTAGCCATGCAGAACAATACTTAATAAATGTAAATATAACTCAAGCAAACTAAAACACGCCATTTTATCAATGAAATTAGTTTAAAAACGTTAAAAACTATACTTAAGTGGAACAGTAGGGTCTCTCCAATATTGACTCTGACGAGTCTAAAAGTCTTGGGATCAAACTAAAAGAATATACGGTGGTCAACGAGTTCCTCCACTAACTTTTTGAGAGGTGGTAGTGATTCAAGATAATAAAACGAAAATATAAGACAAACTGTAATTGTAGTCCACCCTCCTGCCCCCACGTCCCTTGCATTTCGTTACTAAGTAGCTCACTCCCGTCCGTTCGGTGCGAAACACGCGCGATATCTGCATATCTCTTACCGTTGGCCGCGCCATTTATTACCGGTAGCCTCGTTCACAATGAACCATGGTACTATAAACGAAAAAATAAATTGTTTCGATCAGATGCCTAAATTCCAATCAATCTCGTGCCCGAATTATTTTTTCGCGTGCCATTGGCTCGCCATCGCTAATCTATGTACACATATTACTAAAATGAGTGCGCAACCATACAATGTGTGTAGTCCGACACGCACTTGGTTGATTTTTTGTGGTCACTTTCTACAATAATTTGTTTCCCGTTTTAGTTGTTTTTTTGTCAATTTGTAATTTATAACAATTATGTGTATAATTGGTCGTTTAAAAATATTTTATTTTGTACACAAAATACATGACGTTGATTAGGTGTACTTTTAATTAAAAATCATCATTTATTATTTAGATGTAGTACAACTTACTGCAAAAGTTGATGTTATTTTTTTAAATTTTATAATTGATTATAATTGACTTATAATTGATTTGTGCCTTATTTGTGATTCGGTTTTCGAAATAAAGGTTCGGATAAAAGTTGGTCATTAGAGGTATTGTTACAATTTTTATACGAGAATTTTTTCGATAACTGAATGAATAGGTAAGGTACAAATCAACAATAAAATATTTAAAAATTACATCAACTTTTGCAGCCAATTGTACCTAGTAATTTGAAAGTAAAAATCCTATCATTTTTCAAGTTTAAAACAAATTTTTAATTACAAAGATGTATTGATTGAAATCTATATAATTACTTTCGCAAAATTTGACAAGAAGATTATACGTGCATTAAGATTGATTAGCTTTTTTGTATTAATGTCTTTTATAATTATTATTATTTATTTCCGGATGTATCGAATAGAAAAGTTTTTATTATTATTAAAAATTTGAATTTGCTTTTTTTATGACTACTTAACTTAAAGTTCTTTAAATTTTTATTTTTGGCAATTGTAGGTCAATTTCAGTGGTAAATGTGAGATTCCATATATATTAAGTGTTAAAAATCCAACTTTTGAAAGTTAAATATGTCTACGCAGTATGTCTACTTGGAAACTGGGAGGTTATGAGTTCGAATCCCGACATCGGCAGCTTGTCAATTATTAAGAAAAAAAAAGGGGCGGTTGATTGACTAAACTGTCGGCGTATGGACAGGAACGAAGTAACCGGCTATGCTTGAGAAGGTTTTCTGAAGTTTCCTTCACGAACTCACTTCCTTAGGCATCATAATGGACCTTATGGTCGAAGGTAGCCTATCCAGGGCAGCCTCTACAATCTATCTATCTATAAACTAGACGTCAGATGTCTCTCGAAAACGTAATTTTTCATATCAGCCGTAATTGATGTCAAAGAATGTCATCAATGTTCAGACATATACACAGCAAAAAAAATTATTTAAATTATTTTCTGTGGATTTTTTTTTGCATATCAACTACTTTTTTATAAATTTGTATTTGTACTTAAATGTACATCCTTCGGAATCGTTTTTAAACCAATTTGGAGAATGCCCAAAGGCTATTTATTCAATACAGAAGGCCAGCACCTGAGTTCACTGTAAATCATTGAAAGACCCACTGAATCACCTCTATCAATGAGTTACCTCCGAACTCTACACTCTTTCAATTATCCTACATTCAGAGTACCGTTTACATGAATAGACTCTTGCATGTTTATTTGGCAGATTGAGTGTATATTGGACCTCGTCTGTAAAGATGATGTTCTTCCATTCATTTTCAATACACGTTATGAGCTTTAGGCGGGCTCTTCGATGATTTACAGACATAACTGGTGCTACAAGTAACCTTCTAGGTTGTGATTTCATTTCAGCAAGTCTTTTTCTAACAATTTTTGCATTAGTAGGAACATGAGGATCTATACGGAGCCTTTGGGCAATCTTAGAAGCAGCAAAAAAACGATTCTGAATGGTGTACATTAAAATAACACGATTGAAACTCAAATTTTAAGGTTACGCCCACATAGCCCCGAGTGAAATCCAATACAGTATCTCTGGGATGAGCTAGTCCGATGTATAAAAGACGAATTACCAGTCCAAGTTGCCGAGCGGTCAAAGGTGTTATGCCTGCGCAGTATGCCTACTTGGAAACTGGGAAGTTATGGGTTCGAATGCCGACATCGGTAGTTTGTCAATTATTATCCTTAGGCATCACAATGGACCTTATGGTCGAAGTGTAGCCCATCCAGGGCAGCCTCTACAGTCAAACTATCTATCTAACCCTCCTAATACCTCACAGGAGCTCATAATAGGTTTAGTGCCAGAATGAGAGATAATCTCCCAAGATGTCGCAGCGAACTTAATTAAAAGTGTATTATTAGAGCAAGCGGAGGTAATCCACTGTTAAAAGTTTAATTCTTTCCAAAAACCTCGAAATAAAATGCTTTTTAAATTATAAAATTGATCAAAATTTGTTTTTTTATTTTTTTTCCCGAAAATTTTATATGTTTTTTCAATTTCACCTCCATATCAACAAAAATATATACAAATTTATAAAAATTTAGTTAATATGCAAAAAGAATTGCGCCACTTTTTTTACTGTGCAATGCATGACTTAAATGTCAAATTAAGCAAAGGCTAGCCACTTTTATTGGTATAATATAACAGAAAGGCAAGTATATAAATGACCATAGTTTGCAAAAAAATAATGTTAATTTATGTGTATTTATTACAATTGATTAATAACATATTACAAGTTCAAAATTTTAGCTTTACTTGTCTCTAACGATCCACCCACTAATTAAGTATCCCATGAGTTATTTAACATTATTAAATTACAAACTTGTATCTTTACTTGAAGAGTGGAACCTAAAAATTAACAATAAAACTAAAGTGATATTATTTCCCCGCAAAAAAGTGATGGAACATATTAAAATAGAGTGTAATGGTACACACCTAAAGCATGTTAGTGATTTTCGATATCTGGAGAAGCTCTTTCACAACAATAACAAGGCTAACGAAATAAAATCAAGAATAGGTCAAGCAAACCAGTCCACGTTGCCGAGCGGTCTAAGGGGTTATGTCAGCGCTGTATGTCTACTTGGAAACTGGGGGGTTATGGATTCGAATCCCGACATTGGCAGTTTGTTAATTATTAAGAAGAAGGAAAAGGGGGCGGGTAATTAACTAAACTATCGTCTGGACAAGAACGAAGTAACCGGCTCTGCTTTAGGAGGTTTTCTGCAGTTTCCTTCAAGAACTCCAGATGAATATCGCCAGTTCCTATCATAGTCGGCTGCAGCCGCATATCCTACGAGTTCCTAGTCTATACACAAAAATTCCTTCCACTCCACTCACATCCTCACATCCTTAGACATCACAATGAACCTTATGCTCGAAGTATAGCCTGTCCAGGCCAGCCTCTACAATCTATCTAATCTATAGGTCAAGCAAAGAGTGCATTTATGAAACTCAAAAATTCTAAACGGACTGTAAAATAAACAAAAATATACGTGTCCGGGATTTTTAAAAGTTACATGTGTTCAGTTTTTCTTGATGCCTGCGAAACTTAGACTTTGACATCAAATATAATAAAAACAATAGATGTTTTTGAAATGTCGTGCTACAAAAGAATACTAAAAATTTCAAGGAAGACTTCATCGAACAGCATCGCTCATTACATCGCTCATTACATCGTTCATTACATCGAACAGCAAAGTGATTAAAATTATTGGATATTCACCAAAACTTAGCAAGACTATGAAAAAGAAACAATTAAGCTACTTTGAGCATAGAAATGATCAATGTAGTTTTATTTGGTAAAATTTCAGCAAAAAGAGCAGATGGAAGAAAAAAATTAGCTGGATGAATAATTTGAAAGCTTGGACTGGAATGTCCTTAGAGGAAATATGCAGAATGCTAATAAAGGGAAAAATATTGATTAAAGTACTCTGCAACATCCCTTAAAGGGATATGGAACCATACATACATCTTTAATTGGCTCTAACGATCCAACCAACCACTAATTAAATATCCCATGAGTTATTTAAATTCCATTAATTAAAAATTTTTATGTCTTCATGGTCTATTTATTTTTGTACTTAAATTTAATACATAAAAAAAAACAAATATTAATTGCAATTATTAAAAGTGCAGTTTTTAATATCCATTGTAAAATAATATTTAACACTTCCGTAATATATATTCACTAGTTGATTCAAAAAATAATCAAAAAAAAACACATTATTATTTAGATTAATTATTAGTTTGATTCTAAAATAATATTTCCGTTTACGCAATCAAAATTGAAACATTAAAATTGTAAATAATTTAGTTTTAAGATCACATTCACTTCATTTATGAATATTATTATTAATTTTTTACATAATTTCACCCAAAAAAATTAATGTTTTGAAATTTATGAAGTTAATGAAATTAATTACCGCTTCTAGCTGTGCGAGTAGAGTAAAATTACGAAATCTTGAATTTTCTAATTTTGGAATAAAACAATTTTTTGACGAATGAAAAACTTAACTTGTTATGAATGAATTGTCTTCCTGGAGGGTTTCTCGAGTGTATGTATGAATGTATTGTATGCCTATTTCTTTGGAATACTCTGTAGGGTGATAATAAACGGCATGATGAATTTTAACATATGGCTTGTTCTTCGAATTGTTTAGAGAAAAAACTATAAGACATAGTGACAATAGTGACTTTACGACTCCAGAAAAACTGTCAGAAGTTCCAAATTAGCAACGACTAACATATCCTTAGACAATATAAGAGTTATTTTAATAAGAGTGATGTTGACAAGAGTAAACTTGAAAATGAAAGAAATTTTAACAAGAGTAATTTCAATAAAATTTATTATATTTTAATTTATTTTGTTTAATTTTTTTTTTTTTAATTTTGCCAATTGATTTCGATTTTCTATCTATTTCTAATTGTCAAAGAGTAAATTACGACTAGCTAATTTATACTGATGATGACTACTTTGTAGTCGAAACACGTATTTATAATACAAAAACTGATCTAGGTATTGGGGCGAATTTGAAATTTTATTATGATTATGCTTGAAGTTTAACGTATTTATGTCTATTGAAGAGGGAGAATGGAAACAAGATATGTACCCCAGAGGGCAGCCACCTCTTCGACAAACATAAAGGTCCCAGGTTCACTGAAAGGCCATAGGTTCACTACCCTATGGTCGTGTAATCTGTATGTCCGTCAGTCAACGCGATGTTCGATGGGCCTACCTGTCTTCCGAGCTAGGGGGTATGTTTGTCTTTCATGTAGAGTACTGTTCATGCAGAGCCCCATGTCTGCACTGCACGGACGTGGAATCTTCCGTTTCCGCATCCTTGGTCGAGTCTAAAATGACGGCTGGTGAGTCATATCCGGTTTTGATTAGACTATGATTAACTTGATCTCGCAGATGTTGCGATTTAAAACGGGAAAGTTTGGGACGCTTTTCACACCGTAAGGTGTACATCCTGTCAATGTAACCCATCTTTTTGGTTCGCTTGCTAAGTAATAAGTGAGCAGGTTTGCCTAAACTTTCTTCGTCCATTGAAGGCGCTGATGGGCCTTTGGCGTCAGCGGCATGCCTAGTCTCTGGAACTAGCTATGATCTTAATTTCGATTTGATGTTAGACATGACAAGGAATTCGACTCATTTAGACGCTGGGATGATCCACGGTTGGATCCTAAGCTTCCCCTAATAGGTCCTCTCACCACGACAGGGTGGATTCGCGAGAGATTATTATAATTTTTACTTGGAAAAGAATGATATTCAACTTGAATTATTCCTTGAATATGATATGCATTCCATATAAGGCTGCCAGCCAAGTAGCCGTGTTTGTTAAGGCGTTGTGTCTACTTGAAACTGGGAGGTTATGGGTCCGAATCCCGACATCGGCAGTTTGTCAATTGTTAAAAAAAGGGGGTGGTTAATTGACAAAACTGCCGGCGTATGGACAAGAATGAAGTAACCGGCTATGCTTGTGAAGGTTTTCTGTAGTTTCCCTTCACGGACTCCAAATGAATATCGGCATAGTTTCTATCAAAGTGGTCTGCAGCCGCACACCTGCCAATTCCTAGTCTGCATACGAATTCCTGATCCTCCACTCACATCATAAAAATGTAAAGTAAAATTAATAAAGGTTGAAAAATAATGATGTGGGTGGCCTCTGTTTTAGACTGTCGTGTCTCAAAAACGGATGGTAAACCCCATTATTATTATAAAAATAATTTATATTTTATTGAAATGATTGCGTGCGTTTTGAATGTTATACTAATCAATAATATGTTCGATATTTAAATAAATTAAAAATTATATTCAAATAAGAGAAACTCTAGAAAAATGAAATCAATGTATAACAATTTTTTTAATAATTTTTTTTGTTAAATTAATTAAACGGTGTTAATTTTTATTTCATAGCAAATCAACCAATTAATGTATTTTATGTATTTTTTTAATGTATTAAAATTGTATTATTTATAGGATTTTTGCATATTTAATGCAAAAACCGTAAATGCAAAAAAATAAATAAAAATTAAATATGCAGAATATTTAAAGTGTGATTATTTTATTAACCGTATAATTATTAATTAATGCAGTTAATTTATAATATCAATCTCTTCATTCTGTTTCTATTTTAAATTATTTTGTATTTTTTAACCCGACTTCAAAAAGGAGGATGGTTCTCAATTCGTCTGTATTTTTATTTTTATTTTTTAATGTTTATCACCTCAGAACTCCGTCATTTATGAACCGATTTTGAATTTTTTTTGTTTTAAAGGGTTTGATTTCAGAATGGTCCCATTGTCACCAAATCGCATTCTGATGAGGGGATCCCCGGGAAATCGAGGAAAACCCTTATTTTATATGTGATAACCTATTTTTAAGGATTTTGTTTTTTTTTTTGAAAAGGTATACTCATTCATAATGGGAAAATAAGAAAATTTTTTTTAAAAACCGACTTCAATTTTTACAAAAAAAAAACCGACCACAAAAAAAAAATTTTTACAAAAAAAAAAATATATGTAAAAAAAATTGAAAATCTGTTAGGAAAAATGCACTTAAAATTAAAAAAAAAAAAACGGATAAAAAAAATGTGTTATAAAGAAATGCACTAAAAGTTAATAGGTCGTTTAGTTGGGCTACCCATATTTAGACAAATAAAATAAGTTATAGAACTTCAAAGTCACTAAAAAGCGAGAAATATAACCTATTTTGACAAAATGGAAACTCGACTTCAAAAATCAAATATTCTATAGCAAAAACACTAAAAAGTAAAAAAATAATTGCATATTCTTGTGTCAATTTTAGTTAAAAATAAAACATTTAGTTAAAATAAAACAAATATTTGAAATTTTCGTAAAATCATTTTATTGGACTAGTTTCAGAACAAGTTCCTTTTTCAGAAATAGAAAATGAAAAAAAAAAATTTTTTTATTAAAAATTTGTTTGTTTATTTTTTTCTGAAGGAGGAACTGTGTTCCAAAGCTAGTCAAATAAAGTGATTTTACGAAAATTTCAAATATTTGTTTTATTTAATAATTATAATGGATTTTCGTAACAGCTCATTCAACACAAAATAAGTTAGAGATATGCTAATTTAGATTTTGGCGAATAAAAAATTTTATTTTTTATTTTATTTTTTAAATTAAAAAAAAATATTTTATTGTTATCAGTTCTTAATACTTCTGCAAATCAAATTACAAATCAGATCTGCAAATCAGATTATTCAGATGTTCGGAAGTAGGGCACACTCAATTCAAAAATTCCAAAACATTCCTACAGTATGCAAACATACATAGATAGATGGATAGATAGATTGTAGAGGCTGTCTTGGATGGTACAAACTTCGACCATAAGGTCCATTGTGATGCCTAAGGATGTGAAGATTTGAGTGGAGGGCAAGTAATTTTGTGTGTAGACAAGGAATTGTTAGGATGTGCCGCTGCAGCCGACTTTGATAGGAACTATGCCGATACTCATCTGGAGTTCGTGAAGGAAACTGCCGAAAACTTTCACAAACATAACCGGTTACTTCGTTCTTGTCCATACGCTGACAGTTTAGTCAATTAACCGCCCCCCATTTTTTTAACAATTGACAAACTGCCGATGTCGGGATTCGAACCCATAACCTCCCGGTTCCAAGTACACACAACGCCTTTACATGCACAGCTACTTGGCTAGTTAGATGGACACATACAATTCGACCTAATTAATGCATGCATGTTAAAAATGACACAAGTTCCTATACGATGTATTCAGTATGCGATGTAAGTGATCAACTTCCGAAGCCCCCTTAGAACATTTTAATTACCGTGTTTGTCTCACTAATAATTACTAATTAAAAACCGTGTTTTTAGCTTTTATAATATAAAATACTATGCAGAATAATTTCAAAAAAAATGTTTACTAATTGAATTTAAAATGTTATTTATATATTTGTTTTATGTCGTATAGAAAATCACAATTGGTATACACTCTGGTGAGGTGGTGACTGGTGTAATTGGACATCGTATGCCACGGTATTGTTTGTTTGGTAATACTGTTAATTTAACAAGTCGAACAGAGACGACTGGTACACCAGGAAAAATAAATGTATCCGAAGATGCATACAAGTATGTAAAAATTCTGCTTATTTTTTCAATTTATTTTTACTCCCAATGGTAAAACAAACAGTGTTTTGTATTTAAAGTCAGAGCTTAGATATTTGAAGGCTGGAGTTTGCAACAAAGATTTTTTAGGAGATAATCCGGCTACTTTTTCCAACTTTTCTAAATTTTATTTAAAAATTAGACATCGAACAGCTTATAACGGACAAATTGAACTTTGTTTTTCATATTTGTTTATGTAATTATGACATGCAAAGACGTTGTTTGTGTCTATTATTTATCTATCAGTTTTCTCGAAAACAGATAAACCGATATTTTGTTTGAAAGAAAATATTTGTGAGGTGGTTCATAGCCATGTTTGAGAGAAATTGATATCAAGAGTACCTGACAGCAGATTACCCACTTATTATTAAATATCGGCCAAATCCAAGTTATACTTGAACAATGAGTGAGTGTTTCATGAAAGAAAAGGCATATAAAATTTGAAAAACGTGTAAGGACAAAACGTTTTGCCAATTCTGTTACATAATTTCCCCTTTTTACAAAACGTTTCCCCTTTGTGTAAAAAGTGGAAAATAATCAACTGTGACTTTGATTGGCCGTTTAACGTGGTGGCAGACGCTATGAAATGATTAAATATTGGAATCGACTAATCAGAGGTTCCCGAATGCTCTCGTTTCGAGAGATCTATTTAGAAATCGATAGGCATGCTCAAGTTTATTCACATTGCATTAGTAGATAATGAACTTATAAATCACACCGTATTATATATATTTGAAAATATAAGAAATTATCAGCCCGATTTTAAATAACATTTTAAGGGACAGATGGTAAATACTTATACACTTAAGCGGTAGCGAGAACGTGTTCTAAAAATAACTAGTTCATCGTTACACATTTCCTAATGGTGTTTTTTTTTACTTCCAATATAATCTAATTCAAAGATAAGATCTGCTAAAAAAGTTTTATTTCGTTCACCACAATTATAACCTTTATTTATTGGGTCATGTTGTGAAAATGCAAAACACTTTGCGATAGATTTATATACCAGATGGAAAAAATTGAACGATTAATGTTGCAGTGGGAGTTTGTCAAACAGTTAAAAGATAGATAGAAGCCATCTTTGAACCACATAACAACCCACAACAAATACTAAAATTTTTTTCTGAAGTATTGTGGATTTTCACCACATTATCGCTAGTCTCGACAACCGGGTACATAGCGTGCATAAACTCGTAGTACTGCTAAAATGGCAATATTTGGGGAAAATCATTCAGATTTTGCTTTCGCCAGAAAATTTGGGAAATGTATGATTCTTCTTCCTAAACAATTTACACTTGTAACAAATGTTTAAAAAATTGGTTACAAGAGTTTTGGTCTCCGGACAACAAATCCCCGACAAAATATCCCCGGGACAAAATATCTTCAGACAAAATATCCCCAAGACAAAATATCCACAGACAAAATATCCCCGATAAAATATCCCAGGGACAAAATATCTCGAAAACTTTAAAATCACAGAATAATATCAATAGTAATACTAATAATAATAATTGTTTTTGCCACGATGCCTGAAATATATAGAACGCCTTTTAGTGCGGGGTCCAAAAACACGCAAACCCGACCAATTCGGGGTATGACCCATGAAGTGAAAAATTCAAAAGTGTGAGCACTCAAAAACACGCAAACCCGAAAACTCGACGTAATTTTTTTTTCATTATCAAAAAAAATTATGTCGGGGAATATTTTGTCCTTGGGATATTTTATCGGGGATATTTTGTCTGAGGATCAAAACGCCTGCTACGAGAAAATTGAACTTTGCACTTTGCTTTTGCATTTATTAGATTTTTGCAAATACGATTAAACAAAGCTTTAGTTATTCGAAACTTAAAGTTTCAAGTAAAGTAATTAATTTTTAAAATATTAGTCTTGCGAAAAATATTTACAGAATATTATTTATAGAAAATTTTATAATATTTTGTTCCCAACCATTTAGAGGCGAAAACCTAACTATGACAAACAAAATAATTTATTTATGAAAAATAAAATTTAGTCAAATATTTAATAAATCTTGTTAAATTTTTAGTACAAATTTTGTAATGTATAATGCAATACAGCGACTGTTTTAAAATATGTCCGTGATTTATGAAAAATTGTTTTAAATTATTTCCAAATCATTTATTTAACGTAAATATTATTGAGGCTTAACGAATGATTAAAACTATATTGGACGTATTTATTGTGCACATAAAAATGAATTCTGTAATCTCTCTAAAGGAATAGAGTTAAAAAAATATAGTACCTACCTATATACACACAATTTATTATTTCAATAGATTGATTGATTATCGTATATAGAATGGCAAATAGAAATCACACTAACGATAAATATATATAATCGGATAAATGAAAAAAAAACAATTCTTTAAAGGTTCCATACATTATTATATGAAATAATACTATCATTTTATAGCACCAATTGTTGAGGGGGCTTTAGATGACCCTGTCGTTTGACAGAGCAGTAATTAAAATCAATTCCGAATTTCTGTTGGTAGACTATTCACTGGGGTATCACCTGAAGAAAATCGGCAAGACTAAGAGTGATACTTGGAATCTCTGTGATCGTCTGCATCGGAATCAGCGGTCTATCTACTATGCAATCTCGAAACAATCATCGGGAAAAAGCTGAGCTTCTGAGTTGGAAGTTTTTCCTTACCAAGTACAGTGAGGTAACTTAAAACAGATAAATTCCTGAGTTACATCAATGATCTTCTAGATCACAGTGACGGAAGACCTTGTCCCGTAACCACACCAATCTAATCGGATCTAATGTAAAAGTACAACGACGTTTTACTTGACCATTTTATGGATTCTATTTGTATTCAAGATAGATAGATAGATTGTAGAGGTTGCCCTGGACGGGATACACTTCGACCATAAGCTTCATTGTGATGCCTGAGGATGTGAGGATGTGAGTAGAGTGGAAGGAACTTTTGTGTATAGACTAGGAATTGGTAGGATATGCGGCTGCAGTCGACTATAACAGGAACTATGCCGATATTCATCTGGAGTTCGTGAAGGAAACTGCAGAAAACCTTCTCAGTCATAGCCGGTTACTTCGTTCTTGTCCATACTCCGACAGTTTAGTCAATTAACCGCCCCTATTTTTTTCTTAATAATTGACAAACTGCCGATGTCGGGATTCGAACCCATAATCTCTCAGTTTTCAAGTAGGCATACTGCGCAGGCATAACACCTTAGACCGTTCGGCCACTTGGACTGGTTTTGTATTCAACCACAATTTTTATATTTTTTGGACCATTTTCTGGGTATAATTATCAAAGTTTTTCCATCCTTAAAAAACTACTTTGTGAATTCTAATTCTGTTGAGTTTGTAAGGCGATCGAAATTGTCTTATGAAACTTGTTTGGCTACGATAAAATTCCCTGACCCTTTTTGAGGTCTCATATTTATGATAAAAATAAATCTACCTTTACTATAGTTGTCTTAGGTAAAAATTATTAATAATTTCGAAAGCTTTTCTCACAGGCCCAATGAGCAAAAAAACAATATCGTCGCTATTTCTGCTTTTATCAGTTTGTTGGTTTATTCGAAAAAACTGTATGAAAAATCCTCAAGGACACCTCATTCAGGTCATCTTTTTCAACCCGAAAGCCAACGCTCTGCTCGGTGGAGGTGAAAATTCGAATATTGTATTATTTAAGCAAAACTAATATGGCATGAAAGCCATTAAAAACATTTACTATACATTATTTTCAAACTGTATTTGAATTATCATACTATTGATAAACCTTAAACATAACACTGAATCCTAATATTAATTTCACATTAAAATCTATTAAAAATCCCTCTGGAATTAGTTTTAAAACATATTGTGTTTAATGGAAAATTTCATGTTCAAAAAAATACAACAAAATATACGTATAGTGTTTTAAAAAAATGCATTGCACTTTTATAAATTAATTAATTACAGTTTCTCTCTAGTAATTAAATTTCGAAACAAATACATTTTTTTTAAATTATTTATTTTATTTTTTAACTAATCTTGATGACACAAGTAAATATAAACATACTGGATTTTGATTGGACATTATTTTATATAACTTCGATAAGTAGAAATGCTTTATAACTTCCACGTTATCTTCCCTCCAAGCCCTAAAACTTCTATTATTCGCTATTTCAGTACATTTTTATATCCGGAATATAACATATACCAGAGTATTTAAAGTTTAGTCGGTTTGTAAAGGTTGAAAATATAGATCGCAGAAAATAAATTTTGGTATAGGTGTTCATAAAATGACGTAATTAGTCCATTTCCGCAAAGTTGCCCGTCCGTCTGTTAACACGATAACTAAAAAACGAAAAGAGATAGCGAGCTGAAAAGTAAGTAAAAAGTAAGTTCGAGAATTGGACTATGTTTAGGCGAAATGGACAAAACCGATTATCTTTGAAACCGTAAGAGATAGAACAAAAATTTAAAGACAATTTTGTTTCAAACTTACTTTATAAATTAAGTATATACCGGGTATTTAGGCAATTAACTCAGTTCTTAATTTAACTTATTTATCTCTATACTTTGAGAAAATTTCGGTCTCTTGATACACCAAACTCTGTGCTTCTTTCCGGTGGTGTGTCAAAAAAGAATTCTGCTTGTATGCAGAGGATAAAACCTTGTAAATTACTAAAGGAATTTAATTTTTAAACATTTTCATTTAATTGTTAAATAAAGATTACTAAAATACTGTTGTCAATGACATCGGCTGTTGAGTAACTTCTGAATTACGTAAATATATTGATTAAGAAACAATAGTTGTTTTTTTTTTTGAAAAGGCAGTGAAGCCTTAACTTTTAATGTGAATCCGAACATAATGTTTCTACTACTAAAATATGTTTTTTGTTAAATTTCGCGTATTTAATGTTACTTTATAAAAAAAATCAAGCCGTCGCGGCGAAAGGATGGTTTATTAAAGGAAATAAATATGACATAATCAAAAAATATGGCATGATCAAAAACAAAATATTGAGATTTTCTAAAGGAAAACATTGTTCTTTATTCAAAAAATACATATTAATTTAATACTAAAAAATTAAAAATTAAATAATTTCTTAAAAATTGAAACGGCTCAATTCTTTCAATCAGTTTCTTAAACAATTAATATTATTATTAACTATATTGTATAGATAATCATTACCATCTATGAATGAGTTTTTGAACCTGTATATGTACTGCCATCTATCAGCATCTTTTTTGAGACTGATTTCTTATCTATAATATCACCTATGAACAACCTGTTGAGGCGTGGTGAGAAAACGTCGCCGGGCCGTTTTTCTCCCGTTTCCAGGTAACAAACGCTTTTTCTTTCGAGGACAAAAAAAAATTTGCACACAGGAACTGTGTAAGCTAATTTTCTCAGAAATTGAGAATACAAATATCACTTAATAAATAATATCATATTTTTTTATCTATGCTTGGATATAATTGGATCTATAATTGGATACAGCATTTCAAAATTTAAGTCGTGCTTTCCAGAAAATTCACGTAAATACATAGTAAAAAAATCAAGTAACCATGGTGATGCCACATGTAAAATTCATTATTGTGGGTATTCGTTCCCAGCGCAACCGAACTCAGCGCCATACGTGGTCAAAAAAACAACTTCATGACCAATTTCAGTGTATTTAAAACCATAGACGTTCAACAAAAAGTTACTGTTAATTTAGCTTTTACATGTTGTTTATTTTATTTAATTTAATATTTTTGTTAAACGCCTGTAGGTTTTTATACACTTTTATTGGTCTTGAAGTTATTTTTTTGACCACGCATGGCGCACGAGTACGGTTGCACTCGGATCGAATAGTATTTAAATTACAAATATTTCTGTAAATATTAGACCAGAAAATATGGTTACGTAATGAATTGTAGTAAAACATATTTATTACACTTTCATTATCACAAATTTTGCCATTTTACAAATAATAACACTATATTTGGCATATCTTCGTTAATATTGGAAAAATCGAAAAATACATAAAAAGTAAAGTTGAAGAAAATTAGTTTTCTATAGTTTTGTCTCTTATTATTTTTCTGTTACCGAAATATTTACAATTTAAAATTGAAAGTTAAAATCCTAAATATCTCTGTACACATTAGAGTTTGAGAAGAATGATCAAGTAATGAATTCTTTACTTCATATACATTTTTCGATTGTTCGAATATTAAGTGATTTATTTTATATGTGTTTTCTTCTTTCATTATGCCCCCAAGAGGAAAGGGGGCATTTTCCTCTTAACCTATGCCATTTATTAATAAAATTGGTCTTGCCAATACCAAAATCATATTAGATACATTTTGATTCATTTTTATGTATTATAAGGAAATTCGCTAAGTCTACGCAGCTCCTACGTAACGAATTTTGTAGATTTGGTAAAAGTATTATCTAATATCAAGTCTCACGCATGAACGCCCTTAATCGTAATAGATATTGTCCTTCTATCTATATAAATATATAAGCAATACCAAAACGAATTGTTAGCAAATAAAAATATAATTAATAGTTTGTACAGCTTGTTGCTGGTATAGGTATTTTATTATAAACTTGATCAGGTTGATGAACTAACAACTTACTACACATGTTAATAATATTTTCTTTATAATAATTACTACAATTTTGAATACTTTCAATATTAAATTTAAATAAAAATTTGTTTTTTTTTTATTGTTATTATATTACTTGGGTAAATTAATAATACGAATATGAATTAGTTTTGTTTGATTTTAATTTGAAAGTGAATTGTATATTAGACTACTGTGAGTACAAAATTTCGATGGCATAAATATGAATCCGAATAACTATGATTAGGAATTGTGGTTACAGGATTTCGTCGTACGGTCAATCAGTTTCAATTTTATTCACTTTCCTCACCGAAATGTTTTTTCTTGAAGATATATATTTTTTTTAATTTGTCGCGCAGGACCTGCGAAAACTAGGTGGATTTTCTCATAAATTGGGCATAAATAATATCATTTAAGTGTATTCTTCAATAAAAATTTCTATTTATGGAAAATATATATTTATTTTATTTCTATGTAATTTCTATGTATGTTATCTATTTTTATTTCTATATAATTTTAGATTTATGCAATTTTGATACAGTATTTCAAAATCTTAAACTTATTAATGTCATTCTCTCCTGAAAATTCGTTTAAATACATTGTAAAAATATCAAGTAACCTTGGTAATGCATTTGTAATATTCATTATTATGAGTATTTTATTTAAATTGTAAATATTTCTATAAATATAAGAATTACAGAAAATTTAGTCGGATAATGAATTGTAGTAAAATCAATTTACTACAATTTTACGTCTTACAAATTTTTCAATTTTACTAATATTAAGAGAGAAAATTTACATTTTCTCCCCTTCTTTTAAGCCCCTGTCTCCTCCGATTTTGCCCGATAACCAATTATATTGATACCAAATTTCGTTGAAAGTTTATAATTAAAATTCAGATTATGCTAACCGGAAGTTTTAAATTGTGGATAGCTTTTGTATTCTTAGTTTTTATATTTGTTGTTTTTACGAAAACTTCCGATACGAAAACGTCTTACTTGTTACACCGTGTTCAACTCCCAATCTAATTAGATATATTTGCAAATATGTAAACAGATGTATGTAAACTCTTTGTTTACTATTTATAATAATTTATTTCTCAAGTAGGTATACAATAATTATTATAATTTTTTTTTTTTATCTTTTATGATATTTAAGGTAATTGTTATAAATTTTTTATTATTATAATTTTTTTGTATAAACTTCACGGTTTATTAAAAATAACTCAAATATTATTATAACTTTAATCATATCTTTTTGAATAAAAAAAAAGAAATCATTGACTTTCAATATCAACCTAACAATTTAATGAAGTAAGTGGAATTCGCTTATAAATATCTTCAAGGGATATCTAAAAATGTCTTGTCCACAGACACAATTCTATCTAGACACACTGCGCACATGTACTAATTTCCAAAATGTAATTTCAAAAAAAACCTAGAGAAGTCCAATGAGAACTCTAGGTTTTTTGAAATTACATTTTTGTGAGACAAGCACCAAATTAGCAACGAGCAACATATCTCTGACTCCATATCCCAGGGATAGTTACGATTAGCTAATTCATACTAATGATGACTACATTGTAGTCGAAATACGTATTTATAAAATACAAATAAATGTTCAAAGAATTGGGGCTGAAATGTAATTCGGTTAATTCTCAAAACTTTCCTTCTATTAGGTACCTATGATCGAATTACCTTAATCCTGTTTCAAATTTTTATAAGGATTTAAAATATTTTATAAGGATTTAAATCAAATGATGGATATTGTTTGTGTATTGTTTTAAAATAAAATATACAGCTTGATTTAAAAAAATGGAATGCTTTTTCTATTTGAGTATCATACATGAGTTGTTAGGAAGGAATCATACTGTCTTCTCTATCAAAGACAATTTTCTTGAAAACTATTCGGCATAATAAGTTTAGCACACATATCAATTTTCACCATCATTAACAATTTCACGATATTCTAAGTATATTCTAAGAGTTTATTATGGTATTAAGTGTACCAGTTTGAGCGGTCGAGCTGTTAAAGACGCTCTGCTCGAAATAGCAGGTTGCTGATTCGACTCCCAATGTGCAGCTTGTCAATTAAATTAATTTTTTTTAATTAGCGGAGCGTTTAATTGACTAAACTGTCGGCGTATGGACAAAAACGAAAGTTACTGACTATGCTTGAAATGGTTTTCTGCAGTTTTGTTTCACAAACTCCAGATAAAAACCTGCATAGTTCCTATCAAAGTCGGCTGCAGTCGCACAACTTACCAATTCCTAGTCTACAAACAAGAATAACAGGATTTACATGTTATGAACAGCTTGAGCATGAAGAACAGGTATCTGGAAATTAGCCAGTCTATCTTTATTTGATGCATAATTATTTCAACTGTTTCTGCGTCTTAAAATGCACAGCTCTTCGAAAAAGAGGTTGTAAACCAACAATAATGCTGACGAAATAGAGAGAAATCAATGGAGTAAAGAATCGGAAACGATGTATGTAAACACGTGCAGTGAATCAAAAAAATAATTTAGAATGTCGTTATGGGCAAAAAAAGTAACTATAATTTCTTTCATATTGTGATCGCTACATCCGGCATCGTCGCCATATCCGAGTAATATCATCCAAATAAATATATTAAACCAACCAAAAACATTTCTTTGAATCGCGTTCCCAGACTATCGGTAATCGTTGAATGCGAATGCCACTGTATATTTGTTTAGGATACAAATTAATGGAGTTTGTTCTGTTACCTTATAAATTAGTAGACATACAATAAATTGCAGTAAAAGCCATTACAAGGTGACAATTGTTTGTTATTTATTGCAAAATTATTGCTTATGTCAATTTCACATTTTACCTCTACGAGAGGGGATTTCTGGCAGGGACGGAGCTCAACATTTCAACATCGTAGCAGTACTGACTAAGTTGTTCACCAGTATGTCAGAGGTTTCAGACAGCAAACATAGACCGAGTAGCTCTATATAGCTCATATTCAAGTGCTGGAGGTCCCAATAGAAAACAAAATTGTATGGAATATAAAGGGTTTTGAAAATATTATGAAAGGGGAAACCTTATCCAACAAATAAGACAAATAGTTAATATAAACATTTGTCAAGAAACCCATCGTTTTCGAAATATAACACCAGCGAAAAAAATATGGCAGTATTGATTGTCACTTACGATAAGTATAAAGATTATAAAAGATATTTAACCGTTTTTGTAAATTTTTGTGTCTATGCATCGATTGTTGCTATGGTTGCCTGTCGGTTATGTTATACTAACGCAGGTAACTAGCGTTTACTTAATTTGGTATTTAAATAATATGTCTGATTTGTAACATTATTTTTACATCAACGTTTTGATATGAAAAATTCCTACACATCTTTGCTGGGGATTATTCAAACGCTACTATTCAAACGCGATTATTCAAACGGTAGAAACTGTTTTACTAATAGTCAAATAACAAGTAAAAAGCACAAGTACATCAGGTTGTGAGAAATTATGCACGTTCTACCATAGCATCTGGGTACCTCAGTTGGCAGTGAAATGGTCTGGAATGCCAGCAGTTTTGGGTTCAATCCCCAGCCAAGATGCATACGAATTTTTCATACCAAATCATTGATGTCAAAATAATATTACAAAATATAATCAAAGAGTAATATAATCAAATACTCATTTCGACTACTAAGTATTCATCATCAGGATGAATTAGCTAATCGTAATTATCTCCGGGATATGGAATCGAAGATATGTTACTCGTTCTTACTTTGGTTTATGTATCAGTTCTTTTTCTGGAAGTATGTTTGTATCCCACAGATAAACAATATATTATTTCTATATTTTGCTGTCCATTGACCAAAAACTTTTAACGCCCTTATAACATCTGTGCTACCTTTTTTACAAATTTTATCGAATTGACTTTTTCAAATAAAATTCATTGTTGTTTTGTCTTTCAATATAAGTGATTAAAAAGTCACTGTACATTTTTAGCTTATACACGAATGCAGTATTTCACGATACAGCCACTTTGAATATCTTAGCTTAGTGCATCTCCCCTCAAATGTATTTTTCTGTACTTTCAGATATGCGAGTTTTCTGAGAAACTATTGAATATGATCGTATAGAAGTTTGCTAAACTTACATCGTATGAAATCGAAGATAATTTGAACCCATAAAACATATAATTGTGCTAATTTGACGATTTGGTGAGCGGTTTAGGAGAGATCAGCCTATTCATTTATTTTCAAAAGTTATCAAAATCGAACATATCCTGGAAACTATTCGTCAAACCGTCTAAATGGATTTGTGTGTGTTTTGGGATTCTATTTACCTTCTAAACTAATTTTCAATCAAATCTAAGACTTATAAAACAATCACATTTTTTGAAAGAGAATCAAAACTTTCCTTCCAAATCAAATTAAAAATCAAAACTTTCCTTCTATTAGGTACCTATGATCGAATTACCTTAATCCTGTTTCAAATTTTTATAAGGATTTAAAATATTTTATAAGGATTTAAATCAAATGATGGATATTGTTTGTGTATTGTTTTAAAATAAAATATACAGCTTGATTTAAAAAAATGGAATGCTTTTTCTATTTGAGTATCATACATGAGTTGTTAGGAAGGAATCATACTGTCTTCTCTATCAAAGACAATTTTCTTGAAAACTATTCGGCATAATAAGTTTAGCACACATATCAAGTATAACGGACTAATTATAACTGTAAAAGTACAGGGTTGAATTCTGGGACTTGATTTCTTAGGATAAATTAGAAAAAGGGAAAAAATGCTTAAAAATTGTTGTCCCTCACACATATGTCCATAAAAAGGATTGTCCATAAAAATTTGTCGTTGATCATATAAAAGTTATTAGCATTACGCGTGAATTGTTTATTTCATTGGCTTATGAGTAGTATTTAGACAAAAATTATGTCTCACGATGGAAAGAAAAACGTCGCTCATATAGAGTCAAATTACTATTTTTTAGGCAGGATATTTTTTTTTTTGTGCAAACAAAATCTAGAAAATCTATAAAATGAAAAAAAAAAACAATTCATTTAAACTGTATTTTTACCTATTATCTTTCAATTTGTTTATAACGGGCTATAAACAAATTTAAAAAAAAAACTAATTTAAACAAATTTTCTTTTCTCTTAGCTTACAGATTTTTGTAGATCTTTAATTTTAACAAAAAATATCCCGATACGTTAACTATTAAGGGAGTTATCGTATATTTTACTTTTTGTTAATTTACTTATAAACAAATTAATAAATTTTATAAGGGTTAATCGAAAGCTTAAACAATTACCTATCTATAAAATTCAGTATAAAATTCGTGGGTCTTAGTTTGACGTTCATAAATATTTTATTGGAAAATAATAATTTTATAATTTATAGACAGCTACATAAAACAAAGACAGAACAATTGTATTACTAAAGATTATATATGTCGCTCTTATTTAATCATATTCAATGTTCAAGCAAACATTTGATTGATTGATTTTATATTGGGGTCTAAAACTATTGCACTCCGACTTTATGGTCCATTGTGCTCCCCCTTCTACTTCAGTCCGACGAGATTCGTTTCTCCCATAAGTTGGCAATAGCCAGGAGCTTGGTTATAAGGTCTTCCAGAAGGTTCATATATTTGGAGTGAGATGCACCGAATATCCTGTATCTGCTATAACCCAGAGGTTCGCAGTCAAAGATAATGTGGCTGGATGTTTCTTCCTCCTCGCCACATAATCTGCACACCTTGGACCCGTTACGGAGTCCCATTGTGTGTAGATGCTTCCGCAGGGGTTGAAAGTCCGGTAATGAATCCGGAATTGAATATGGTTAAAGGAGTGCGACATATATAAAATTTTGGCGAATTTTAAACTTTGGGAATTTTATCCTCCAGTTCTAATAATGTTAATGGGCTAATTTTTATTTATTTATTAGGAATCTAATAATACTTTTTGCTATTTTTTAGTTTAAAAAAAGATTAATAAGAAAAAACGCTTTTTTGTTATATACAAATTCAATTTTAACCCTGTTACGTCACGAATGGGTGCGTAAAAATCTTAGGGTCATATTCAGGACATCAAAATTGGCCGATTTAAAAAAAAAGATTATCGGTTCCCAACAACCTGCTTGAAAACCAGTTTTTGAAGCTAATTTTACTGTAGTAATAGGTAGACTTCTACCTGTATCGGATGTATTTTAACAATCACCTTGTATTTTATTAGGAACAACTGTACTGTAAATATAAATATATCTATTTCACAAAACGAATGAAGCACGCATTATGTTGTCAATATATTGTTATCTATCATAATATATTGTATATATCTAAATATCATGTCACTATTTGTACACGTAATATTAAAACAAATCATAATAAATGATAAATAATTACGTGTGAAAGGAAGCCTTAATAAATAATAAGTGAATATTAAAGATACATATTTACGATAGAACGTATTCAATATGGTGTGTATACAGTGAAAGCTCTTTAAAATACGTATTTGCTGTATAATGATTGATATACCTATGTTATACAGAGTGGAAGCGAAATTAAATGCCAAACTTCTTTGGATAATTTTTGAATCTATTTAGATGAAGAAATAACAAAGGTTGAATCGCCAAAATGAGACAAAACACAACTTTTCATCCACTGGTTTGGTGCCTCTGATTGTACACTTATCAATTATACGACATATCATTCAAAGAACTTCAAAAGTCAATATTTACTCAATAGATAGAAGAGAAAGTTAATATTTTTATAAATAAATAATAGTTTAAAAAAACACGCTTTTATAGAAAATCCAACTAAAAAATAGAAAATAAAATTTAATAAATTTGGATTAAGAAAAGTGTAAATAAGAAACAAATGTATATTAATGGAAAAAAGCGTGGAGTGCATAGTGTCAATAGTTATTCCATTAATATACATTTGTTTCTTATTTACACTTTTCTTAATCCAAATTTATTAAATTTTATTTTCTTTTTTTTTTTTGTTATGTTTTTTTAGTTTTTTTAAACTATTATTTATTTTTCATTTTTTAGTTGAAGTTGTTCGCGCACTAGCTCTATCTCTCTTACTCTCATGCAAAGGATGCGGAAAGAAATTGATAAATCCTGGCGAATTTAATCAGGATATTCGGATATCTTAATCGAATTATTGCATTGTCATCGGTCTTTGACATGTGTGCAAAATTTGAATCAAATCTGATCGTTCAAAGTAGGAGAAAATCGAGCCCAAAAGGGTCGGTTACATACATACATACATACATACATACATACATACATACATACATACAGGTGAAACTAATAAAAAGCCTATACAAAAAGCAACGTATTAGGCTCACAAAACTTTTTTTTTCACAAAATTTTCTAAAAATAATTTTTACAAATTACAAAATATGCAGTGGCTACTAACGCTCGAAATTAACTGCAAGCTCTACAAGGACAGGCAGAGGGCTTTAGTTAGCGCTTTCTAATTACGCAATTTGCATATTAAAATTCTGTTTTAATAAAGTTTGGTTATAAAATTAATTAATTGATATTTTTTATCAAAATTATTGGACATTTATAGTCCTAAATAGTTGCCAAAACTTAGCGTTGAGTGGCCTTCATTTTGCTTTCAAAAGCTGGCAGCCCCCACTTTCCCTAAACATACCCATTAATACATGAGATGCTTAAACAACTTTACTACTGAATACTTTATTGTAACAAATTATCATAAAAAATAATTTGTATGACATGAATTTATAGGCAAATGTATGATTTAATTTAAAGAATATTATACTCGATAGAACTTTTTGTATGTGTTATAATTGTTTGTTATAATACAAAACGGCTTTAGTGTACAATTTAACAAAATAGTTTCGTAATTAAAACCTTAAATATCTCTAGTATAAGTTCTAGTACCTGATGAAGTTTGGTATATTATTTCCCTTGCACACTGTATATAGAAACAAATTGAATGTAAACATTTTTCGACAGTTTTTCATGTTTGAATTGTTATTTTATTGTACATATTTCTATGATCAATTTATCACTTTCTCAAGCACCATATTATTTATATACAATGTTTAGTATTTAATTATCGTATCTTCACTAAAACTATATAAATGGCATATCTAACATCCGTTTATTTATCATAATATTGAAAATAATCGTAAATTATGTGAATTTTATCGTAATACTTTTTCTCTGAAGTCCCATAAGTAGCTATTCATTGCGAAACTAATGTAGTATCAGAACTAATAGTGATTTAAAATGTATCCAAGCTGAAGATTTATCGTACCCAAATAGTATTGCTACACTTGCTATAGCATTGCTATCCGTCAACTATCAATTTAATTTCAACTCTAGTGGCCCCAAGCTATTGATTATGTTACGTACCAAGCCCGATACCTGGTACGTCTGTACAAATTCCGATCTGTACAGGTCTTTTTTTTTTAAATAAAACCAAAATGTGAAATTTTATGCATATTTTACTATGCGCTTAACGCATTTTAAAACTATTTGGGTTTTAAAAACGCATTTATTTAAAAAAATTACCTGTAAAGATCGGACTTGGTACAAAATTGTCTGTACAAATCCCGGTCTGTACAATATCAGACTTTGTACGTAACACATACAATAATATGTTTTATAGTAATAATATATTCAATAGTCGTGTTCAGAACAACTAAGTCCTTAGTTAACTAAATAAGTTATTAAGGTAGTTCCAGCAATATCTTGTATAATCAGGAAAAAAAACCGGGTTGCTTTTATTATAGTACAAATACATATACACACATATACTAACATACATATATTTATATACAAATTAATGTAATTTTGAAAGAAAACAAAAAATTATATTTTGAAAACAAAACGGTAAAACGCGATTTAAAAAAATCTATTTAAAAATATTTATCTTTACTCTCCTAGTTTTTTTTTTTAAATTCGAGTATTATTTTTAATACAACAGATAATAGTTGGGTTGGCATGAAGTTTTAGATGCTTCTAATGAGAGAGAATGATTACTTTATTATAAATCATCTCGCGTTCTAAACGCTTAAAACTTCTGAAACTGTGGGATTTATTAGTAAACGTTATTTTAAGCCTGGGAAAAAAAATGTGCAAAATCTGTCCAAAAGTGGTATCATGCTGGACTACCTTAAGTCTATCTAACTTAGTTTTTTGCCTGGACACTTTGCAGATACTTAGCAACTTAGATTGTGATGCCATTTTGCTTAGTTAGTGCTATCGGTTGGGAGATTTTCCTCTAAATTTAGTGGATTTAATAAAATCTAGCAGAAAATCTAGGTGATGTATTGTTGGGATTGTCGAATTTTTCAATTTAAGTATCAGAATACAAATTTATTTATACTCGATACAGGATGGCATGCATTATTTCATATTTTTAAATCCTCTAAACTAGGGGAAAATCTCCCAATTTGGTAACTGACGAGTTAGTAAGTGTTTCCTGAGAGAAACACGCTGAACTTTGATGCTCTGCTGTTAATTTTTTTTAGACCGACTGACTTGACTTAGTTTTTCTGAACGACCATTAAATGAACCTCAAGAAAAAGTAGTGATTTTTATCAAAATTATATGAATGGTATCGAAAGAAATGTAGATACCATTTTTCAAATGTTAGATTATTTTAAATTTAACATTCAAGTCTTCACCAAATGACGCTCATTTCCTCAAAAATCAAATAATTCGACCATTTTGTTTAGGAAATATTAATTGTTAGATTTCTCATTTTGAAAATAGTATCGGAACTCTTAACATTATATTTCAATTTCATCAAATTCTTAGGAATAAATGAGTGTACAAAATAGCCTCAAAAGAAAAGTTTTTCAAAAATTAAGAATTGATTTGTCTTATTTTTTCGGTTTTTGAAAATATACTTACAACTCTGATTCGGTACAGTTTCCCAAAAACGAATGAATAAGGCACAAATCAACTATAAAAATTTGATCAAAGAACACTACTTTCTAGCCCATATAGTACGAGCGAACAACTGTAATTCAGAAGATCAGAAGATCGGTACGGTACGATTATTATAACCTATTACCTTTATCTCTGAATTATCAATTCGGTCTCGAATAAAATAATATAAATCAGAATTTCTTGTTAGTAAAACATTCCATAATATCTGTGGCAATTGAATTAGATCAATATAATATGAAAGAATTAAGATAGTCTAGGAGTGATCGGCGCATGATTTTAGTTGTTATTTTTATTTGTTTATATTCCATTGTCTACAAGATCCGTGAGTCTACAGTAAAAAATTTTGATGTGAAATATTTATTGCGGCGTGTTAGACCGACTGTAGACCCGATGACGTTCTCGCCACGTGACCAACAAGTTATTCATTGGTGATATTACATATAACAAATCAGTTTTGAAAAGATGCTAATAGATAGCAGTACATATACAGGTTCAAAAACGCATTCATAGGTGGCAATGCATATTTTCTATACAAAATAGTTAATAATAATAATAACAGTTTAAGTAACTGTGAAAGAATTGAGTCGTCTCAATTTTTACGAAATTATTTAATTTTTATACCCGGTATGTATATATATATATATATATATATATATATATATATACATATATATATATATATATATATATATCAATATATATATATATATATATATATATATATATATATATATATATATCAGGGTATATTAAGTTTAGTCCGATTTTATAAAGGCTGTCCGTCTGTGAACACGATAACTCAAAAACGAAAAGAGATAACAAGCTGAAATTTCGTATGTGTATTCTAAAGCTAAAATGAAAGATAAAGTTCGAATAGGCAATCTCAGTCCATGTTTGGGCAAAATGGGAAAAACTGTTTATCTTAAGATCGTAAGACATACAAAATTTAAAGACAAGAATTTTTTTTTTTTTAATTAAACGACTTTTGCTTGAAACTTTTTTTATAAATTCAGTATATACCGGGTATTTAAGCAACTAACTCCGTTAATTGTTATTTTCACTTTTTTTAAAAAGAATTAATAATTTTTTTCTTTAAATAAAATTTTAATATTTTGTTTTTGATGATGCCATATTTTTTTGATTATGCCATATTTATTTTCTTTAATAAACCATCCTTTCAAAAATATTTTCTATACAAAATAGTTTCGATGTTGCACATCTGCCAGGCGTCTCCGCGATGGCTTTTTTTTATTTTTATTATTAATCACAGATTTATTACAATTACTTACAAGTATTTGTCATTTATGACAGTATAATTATTCTTCTGAACTATACCGGTCGATGTCCATCTCACTTCACTAATCCCAGCAATGTCAACCTTGTATTCATTTAATTCCTGTAGCAAATGATCTAATTTTCCACTTTGGTGTAGACTTCTTACGTTCCAAGTAGCTATCCGTATATCTTTATTTTTATGTAACTGTATCATATTGTTGTAGTATAAATCGTCGTCCTTATTCGAAATCGTGGTCGTCCTGGGCACTATACGATGGTGGTTTGCCATTACCTTCCATCGGGTATCACCTCTATGTTTCCCATTCTTTAGTAACTGTTTTTTCTCGTGTATAACTGGGGACTTACTGCAAAAAAATTAGTTATTTTATCCCGTGCTGCCATTGTTACATTTTCCTGATTTGTGCTGATTCTCCTTACATTTCTTTTTTCTCTTTTCCCTTGGCTTTCCTCTGATTCTTCCTCACTTCTAGGTCTCTTGTTTATATCATTCACTTTTATATTATTTATTTCTGTGTCCAATAATTTCGCTTCCTCTTTTGAGTAATATTTGCCCTCGTTCAAGAGTTTATTTCCCCTCATTGCAGCTCTCTTTCCCATTTGTTTTAGTAGAAGCATCACTTGACCGATCTCTTTCCTTTCTTCCCTTACTTCTTTGGGTAAATCTTCCTTAATTATTTTATGAGAATCTTTTATCATCCATTTGTTTTTTTGAATTTCCTTCTTAAAGTTCCAGGTTAACTAAAAAGTATTGCTATCACTAGCTACATCGACCATAACTATGAAAATAAATAGTTGATTTCTATACATTATGCATTTGACTTTTGGGAAAATGTTTCGGATAGTTGCTGGTAAACTTAAAATGATCAATTTTTATTCGAAGCATTTTTTCGAAAACAGAATGAATAAGGCACAAAACAATCAAAAAATTTTGAAAAATGGATGCTACTTATGTCGCCATTTATACAATGGACCTTTAATTTTTTAATTTATTGATTCGTTTTTCGAAAAAATGTTTCGGAAGAAAGTTGTTCATTATAAATATTGTAAAAAATTCGAAATTTTTTTTTCGAAAATCGTATAAATAAGACACAAATCAAGTATCAAACTTAAAAAACTGACATCAGCTTTTGTGACCAAGTATTCGCGCCGAGCGCAACCGTACTCAGCTTCATTCATGGTAAAAAAAAAAAATAACGTCATGACCAATATCATGTAAACGCCTATGGTTGAGACCAATGTCAACCATAGGCGTTTATGGATTTTTTTTTTATTCAAGAGTTTTTTGTCGAATTTTTTCCAGTACTCACATGCTGACTTCTCCTAGACTAATATGATTACAACATTCTATATATTTTCCATCCATCTTAATCAACCAAAAACTATAATAATATAATAATACATAACTTGTCATAAAAAAACACAAACTTTCATTTTTATTATATTTATTAGTTTTTATTTATTTATTCTTTACAAAAAAAAAGAGTAAATATTACAACTTTTTTTTCTTTGGTGTATGAATAATTAAATTTATTGTTCATAAAAATAATATTTTTGTAATGAAATAATGAAAATGAGTTTTTGTTCCTAAATGATATTACATCTTTAAATTTATTCATGTAAAGAAATTTTTTCTGTAATATAATTCAGATAAAGAAAGATATTAAGGTTGTTGTGGCCAGTAGAATGAAATTATTAAATTTTATAAAAATCTGGCAAAAAAACTAATAGATCTGATTAAACAAATCTTAACTATTGGCAGAGTAAAATATTTATTGTGTTTTTTAATGTATTCGGAGTACATTATACATTATTGTATTTACACAATTAAAAGAATAATTGATCTGAGAATACGGACAGTTTTTGAAATTTAATTTAGTTATGTACTTACTTAAGGTTGACCGGATAGTACAGTACATTTCATAATAAACTGAAACACTCTTTTTAACAGAAATTAAAAGTGGTAATATGTAAATTAATTATTTAAATTTAGATAGCATCTAACATCACTAGTACTCGAATTTATGTATTTATTAAATTACTAAAAATAATAAATAATCGTCTCTTGACGATTTGACGAAAATTTTCGTGATATACGAGATTTAATTTATAAAAGTAGAAGTTTTTTACTTTTTCATCTGTAGAAGGTGGAGCAACATTATCGAAAATATATGCTTTCATTCGACATTTGTTATACACAACATGTAAAAATTCCAATTTTTAACGATTAATTACATGAAAACCCTTCGGCAGATTTTTTTTTAAATTATTCTATACATATGAGAAAAACTCAGATTTTTATCTATACATTTCCGATTTACCTACACATGTGTCCGATCAACCTTAAAATCATATTCTTTACATTTTGGTCGTGTGAAGCATAAAAGAAGGTTTCCGAACATAAACTCTATTCTTCGTGTTGTTAGGTTTGCCGTGTCATTTTAATTCAGCCAGTTAAATATCTGGAAAACTAAGCGGAATCGAGAAATATGTTTGAAACAAAAGTTGCAGGAATAAAAGGGAGAAACATGATGCAATAATTATATTTTGTTCCATTTAATTACAAAAAATGTTTATCTCATAAAAAAAAACTTTTATTTGAAACAATTTTTCATGCATGTATAGTTTTAGTGTAGATTTTTCTTATCTTGTACTGTTTAAAAGATATCGCGTGGTATATCTTACACCAAAACTATGGGATGTATGGAAACAAATTTTAAAATAAAAATTGTTTGTTATAATGAGATAATCATTTTTATACTTAAAGAGTTTCCATATCTTGCATTTTCTTTCCCCCTTGAAACTGTACAACTTTTGTTTCAAACATATTTCTCGACTCCGCTTAGTTTCCGAGATATTTAACTGGATGAATTAAAATTATCCTGTATATCTATATAATAATGGAAATATTTATAATAGGAAACGCAAATTGAAATGAATAATCTTAGATCTTAATGTCTTATTTCAAACAATCCACCTAAATATTTCTTCAAGGAAGCGTTTCATAAAAAATTATTTAGATAAAATATGTTTTCTTCTGAGGGGACATTAGGGTTATCTTGATTTTCACCTTGACCTTCAAGGATATTTGAAGGCCATATTGTGTTTTTCTAATGGAAACTTACGTTGTTTTACAAAATCGGATAGTTGTAGAAAAAAGAACATTAATCTTAGTAATTATGTGAGTGTTGGTTAGAATGTAACCATTTTATAGCCGTTTCAATAAGTGGATTTTCAAAATTAAGATTACACCTTTTTGAGGAAAATACGGTTTTTAGACAAAATTTATCGATAGTAAAAAGTTTGTAAATTTCTGTTCAATAGATGCGTACCGATTTTTTGTGTTTGTGTAAAAATAAACATTTTAATAAATGTAAAAAATAATGAAACAAAAACACTTTTTATTTTTGAAAAATATTTTCTAAAGCCCCTATTTTTCTCAAAAAATACATTCTTATCTTTGAAAATCTATTTTTTATTATTGAGTTTCTATGCTATTTTTTCCTCGGTTATCCGATTCTGTCACAATTTTTCCATTTTAAATACACAAGTTCTCTTCGAACAAAACAACTTTTAAGTGTCCTTTTTTCCTTGAAGAAATATACAGGTGCACAGGTGCATTGTTTAAAATGAGCACCATGTATATAAATTCCCCCTTGCCCTTAGTTTTTTCAAAATTTTCAAAATATACGGAGAAAATGAATTAAAATTGCAGTATAGGTAAAGAGAACCCCTTGTTTTAGGTGCTAGGGACCCGTTTGCAGTACCCCTCTTTCTAATTATTATTATTGGTTCGTGTCGCATGCAAATCTCCAAAGATTAGGCTATTTAATAAAACGAGATTGTTTGGAATAAATATAAAAAATAAACTATACCTATTATATGATTATAAATCTAATTTATTATAATGATAATTTTAATCAATTTGTAAATCAATATAATTTCGCATATCCTCTGGGATATGTAGTTCTCGTATTCCATATGGTAATTTATAATTATTATACAAACGTTCCCGTATAATACACCGTGCTAAATGCTTTAACTCGGGTGGTTTAATACCACAACGACTTTCTGGTATCAATGCATCTTCAATTAAACAATTATATTTATCTGATAATATTTGTGTACTAGTCCAATTCGAATATTTTTTATTCAACATTAATTCATCATTTAATAGCAACGTTTGTAATGGTAATTGTATCGATGGTATTGAGCGTAATATAAATTTTAAACATGCCACAAGCGTAAATGGATAGATACGTTCATTTTCATAGTCTTTTAAACGATCTAATATTGTTTCTATTGATGATGTACTAATTGACTCTGATGATACGGTTGCACCAAAACGTAATAGTATTAGAAGGATATCTGGTGCACCGACTTGGATTACAACACGTAATGGAGTTGCATGACCACAAGATTCCATTGGAACGTCGATGAAACGCAATCCTAAAACGCAATATAAAAAAAAAGATTTTTAATAGTAATAAAACTTAAGAACTATTTGTAAAATATTTTCCCTAGACTCTGCAAAACTATTTGCATCTTTTTCAAGATTAATTTTAATACGAAAAACTGCAAATTTAACTAAATTTGCAGTTTTAGAAACGAGTTCGAACTAATAAGTTTTAAAGACTTATCAAAGTTATTTTCTGTTTACGTATATCAAAATTATTTTGAGTTTAAAACAAATCAGGAATGTAAATTTTTCTCGATTATTTACAGTGAGCTATGGCGCCATAACGGATGGCCTTTTTGGCCGTAAGTTCATTTCAAGAAATCTCCTTTGAACAGTTTTTGCACTAGTAGAAACATTAGGATCCAAATGGATCCTTTGGAGCTGTAGCCTCAGAAGCTGTAGAAAAACGATTCCGAAGGGTGTACGTTAAAATGAAACGTTTGAAATTCAGATTTTGAGATAGCGCCAGTTGCCCAGAGTGAAATCTAATATATATATATCTGGGATGAATTTGTCCGGCGCAGAACAAAATCATTTAAACCCTCTTGTTAGCTCACAGGAGCACATACTAGCTTTAGTGCAGGAATGGGAGGTAATCTTCCAAGATGTGTTGTAAACTTTGTTAAAAACAAGGGGAAGTAATATCCACTATAAACAATAAATTTCCTTCATTATCAAATTTTTTTTGCAATTTTACCCCTATATCAACAAAAGCAATACAAATTTATAAAAGTGTATTTGATATGTTAACAAATTAATAAAGAGCATACTTAAAATGAATTTTTCAAAGTACGCCACTGTTTTTGCAATGTATTATATTTTTCATTTGGCTAATTTTAATTACTGCGATATGATAGAAATTTCGTTGTATATCCGACATCATCTCTAAAATTGCATACTATCAGTGCCGGATTAAGGCAGCGCGGGGCCCGTAGCAAATTCCATTAAGGGGCCCTTGCTTTACCTTAGGTTTTAAATTTAGGATGATTAATAAAAGAAAATGTTACAAATGAACTTTTCTGGATTTAATGTGGACAAATTTAGATATTAAACTATTGATATCGTCTTCTCTGAGTAAATCAGTTTCTATATTCATCTAGCTGAGGTGATTTAGACGTTTTTGGCCCATCGTATTACTCATTTTTTATACGCTTTAACGTTGAAAAAGAACGTTCGCCACTGCAGTTGGTGATCATGAGATACAAGTAAATGCGCTAGGCAATTTCTACATTTGGGAAACACGATTCTAAAGTCCAGTTCCTGAGCCTCGTCCTTCTTCCGGTCAATAGCAGTAGCCACATCTGTTTTGAGTAGCTCAGCGAACTGCACTAATTCGTCACCTAGACAGTCCTCCAAATCAAGTGCGTAAGCACAGACGATAATTGAAGATTTTTTCAAAATCTCCTCTTTGTAAACAGATTTTAACTGATGAAATACTAGTTATTTTATGGTATGCTTTCATACGTTTATCTAAAGCAGACAGTACGTTATCAATAATGACTCAAAAAATATATAACATCAGTGACTTGTAATTTCCTTAAATAATTTTTTTTAATCTCAGGTAGGCGTGGGTGCGCGGGGCCCCCAAGTGCGCGGGGCCCGTAGCATTTGCTACTCTTGCTACGTAGCTAATCCGGTACTGCATAGTAATAAAAACATATACATGTAATACATGTAATATACATGTAATAAAATGTACATGTAATATACATGTAATAAAAACAAATAGTTCTTTACCTTCAGAGAATTGTAAAACAGCATTTGTTGCATGATCTAAAAAATAAACAAGAGCACGTACATTTTCTTCGCGATCCTTAAAATCACTTTTCCAACCAGCTATAAAATGTGGTGCTGTCGGACCAAATATTGCACCAACAAATATCCGTTCAAATGTTTTTTCACATGTGTATATTTCATTTAATAATTGTGATATTAGCTCTGTATCACGTAGATTCCAATCAAAACTTATTTTTACAGCTAAATATAATACATTATGATATTTTCCCATCAAACAGATTTTACCATTCGAATCCTTATGTTGTCGATGATAATCGATCGCTGATAAAACAGCACGTTTACATGCATTTTGTGGATCACATTCTTCACCTTTATCAAAAAAAGTTATTATATTTGCAATTAAAAGGCATTTATAATATTCTTTTTGCATTTTCGGGGCTAAAATGACAACTTTACCCCCTCCAAATAGGTACTAAAGTAGTACTTTTTCTCCCATGGGAGAAAAAGTAGATTTTTGTTCCCATGGGAGAAAAAGTAAATTTAATACGTATCCTAGCAACATAATCAAAATGTTATTTCTATTTAACATGAAAAAATAAGAAAAAAAAATTTGTTAAATAGAAAGGTCATTTTGATTTTGTTGCAAGGATACGTATTAAATTTACTTTTTCTCCCATGGGAAAAAAATCTACTTTTTCTCCCATATGGGAGAAAAGTACTATTTTAGTACATTTTTGGATGGGGTAAAGTTATTATTTTAGTCCCGAAAGTGCAAAAAATAGTATATTTACCGTGGGACTAAAGTGCCTTTAATCCCTTGAGTGGTTGTTCCTTCGTGCGGAGCCCTCAGGAAAAATCTCCACTCGCGGGATTAAAAGAGTCACATTAGTCCCATGGCTTATAATATAATATTTTATATTCATAGAATTCTATTAATGCAATTTTCTCAGAGTTATCGATTATTAAGGATGTACGAGCACTGAAACTTCAAGGAGATTAAGGCTTGATTTTTTGTTTACAAGTTGAAGTGCATATAAATCAATTATAAAAGATTCAAGGGGAGTTACGGTGGCCTTGAATTAATTATTTAATGTTAAAGTTCGAGTTTTAAGGCATTGCTCTTGGAATAAAATAAGACAAATAAAAAAAAAACTACACAATAGATAATAGAAATTTTGATAAACAGATTGATCCAATAAAATTCCGGTATGACGGGCCTAAAAACTAGATATTTAAGAAAACAACTGAGATTTCGGGTAATTTATATTTCTGTCGGTGGTAGCTTAATTACCCGAAATCTCAGGTTTTTTTCTAAAATATCTTTTTTGTTAGGCCCGATATGACGGGCCTAAATTAAAATTTAATTTTAACTTACAACAAAAAATAATAAATATTATTGTGGACTTTTATGAATGTACTATATAAGATTTTGAAGAATTTTATAAATGGGCTATACATCACATCAGCGCCGTACATTCTTTAACATTAAATCAAAATTATGGAGAAAAAAAATGTAAAAAAATTACTTTTTAATGAATTAAATAATAAAAAAATTTTAACGAGTTAATTGTTTAAATACAATGTATATAATAAAAAGTATATTTATAAGGTCATATTAAGTTTTTTCCTGACAATGTGTTTTCTCCTGCCAAGAAGCATTCATCTTTGATGCCGTAAGGGATAAAAGGAGATTTAAAGACAAAAATTATTCCTTTTTTCAAATAGACAATTATATATAAGCATCAACAGTTCCCGCATTGATTAGGATTTCCGTTTAGTATATACTCCGAATAGTATATGGTAAATACTCGTAACATATACCGAGTATTTAAGCACTTAATTAAGTTAGTCCTTATTTTTACTTATTTGTATTTACTCTTTCCCTTGCGGTTATAAAAGAGGATATTTTTCCTTCCTGGTATGAAGAAAGTTACTTATTGACGAAATTTCAGATCGTTATTTGTTATCTCTTTTAGTTTTTGAGGAATATTGATGATGAACGGACATACAGACATTCGGAAATACAAAATTTAAAACACTTTTGAACACATTTATCTTCGATAAAAGTATCTAATCGTTAAAAGTTAGATAGAAATCAGAATGAATACAAAATATAGTTACCGTGGCGACGCTTTGAAAAGTATGCGATCACTAGAATCGCATATAGACAGAAAAATGGTAAGAAAATTATAGTGGTAGTAATTTTCCTTAACTTTACCCACAATATTTTTCCATTTTATTAGTATTCAAAGCTAAATGGATAGAAAAAACCGCACTTAATGTTTTCAGCTAATCGTTCTTAAGATATTCACACATCGTCTATCCGTATCCAAAATAGTAAGTATTTATATTAAAACTCAACATTGATTTTGGATGCATAACTGAAGACTTGAAGTTTCAAACGATCTAAGTGCCAAAAAAAAAACAAAAAGTTCTAGAAATCCTTATAAAAGTTTTTTTCGATTTTTTTCATTTTTTGGCCCTTATTTCGTTTTGAATTTAAAGACTTCAACTTACATATTAAAGTTGCGATTTAAATTACATACAAATGCAAGTGCGGATCCACCGTTATGGGCACGATGGGCATGCCCACAACCTTAATATACTTGTGACATCACACTTTCACGGTGTATTGAGGTCGATAGACTGATGATATTATATCCAATGCCTTAATAAAATTTAAAAAAAAACAATGAATCGTGCGTGATTCGGAACGCAGCGAAGTTCTTAGTCATCATAGAGGTATGCAGACACGTTATGTCACATTTTTGACAACATATTATCTGTTTATTTTTGGCACATGAATACTTGTATTGGAAAAAAGAGATGACTATTCGCTGGGTGCGCATAGTTATCTACTAATTTAAAAGTACATAGTGGTCTACTAATTTAAAAGTAAGCGTTTGTTGTATGCACATATACATTACACAAACGTTTTCGCGAAAAAGAAACGTAAACTTGAATTTGTAATTTAAGTAAGCACTTCAATAAAATTTTTTAATGTAAAATGTATAGGTACTAGCGTTTAATTTAATTTAATATCCTTTGAAGTTGTAAAAATTTCATCAAAATCGGTTCAGTAGTTTAGAGGCTCAATATGACACTGTGATGTACAAACAAACACACATTTACTTTTGAAATTTTCATGAGCGAACAAACTAACATTTTACAGGTTTATTAATTTACTAGTGTTCGCCCCACGGCTTTGCCCACGTGGTACTATACACTGTACAAAATCTTGGTCAGGACGTCATATCTTGTAAACAGTTTTGTAAACATCTCGAATGTACGTAATATCGATCATGACCGAGTTCATACTCCGACGCGAACTCGGCCGATTTTCGGGTGGCTGTTACCACAATCTTTTTTGAGGGCTTGATCCGCGCCTCTACAAATGTGGAGAGCATTATATAATGTTCGAATAACGTTAATCTATATCATTACTACAGTTAAAGCGAAATTAGAGAGAGGTAGTATAAAATGTTACAAATATAAAAACTGAACTATAAATTCAACTCACATTCAACTAACTATTTTTGTAGAAATATTATATATGCATTTTTACTTACCAGCAGAACATCCAGCAATAATTGTATTAAAATAATCCACTAATTGACGACGTTTCGAACGTGATAATAGACTACATCGTTCTAATTCTGTAAAATATTGGTCAAAAAAACAATCTAATATTACTTCCATATTTTGACAGTTATATTAGTTAGATATGTGCCTTTGATCTGTTTGTTTATTAGTAAAATAAAATTGAATTTTATTTCAAATATTCAATATTTTTTTTACAACTATAATTAAATTAGATATGTGACAACGGTAATCTCAACAATATACACACACTTTTTAGGGCTTCATAGAAGTGCCTACCCCTTATTTAATTTTAATATATTGAATATGTACAGGGTAAAATAATTTGAGTTGAATTTTGTCATGAAAATGTGAATGAAACACAATGACATCCGAATTATGGAAAAAAAATTCATTTCGCAGGAGCTGCGTCAACTTAGCGAATGTCCTCAGAATAAATACACCATTTCTCTTTTGGAAAAGATATCTTAATTAACGTTTTGACTAAAATGTAGGGTCTTAATCGTTTACCCCCCCCCCCTCCCCTAGTAAAAATGGTTGAACATGGGTGGAAATGTTTAGGAAAGACTACAGAAATTGATTCCAAGAAGGAAAGAGTCCTTTTCGTCCTTAAAATCATCCCAATCCATCTCAACCCAAACCAACCCAACCCAACCTTACAATTACAAATTGATATTGTAAAAAAAATTTTTTACAATATTTTTTACTTAAAAATGAAAAAAAAAACATTTTTTAATTTTAAGGACGAAAAGTGTTGAGTTGGGTTGGTTTTCGTAAAAACCCTTAAAACCCTTAGGTTAAACGAATAACATCCAAAATTTTATATGTATACTTTATACGACCAGTGGGAAAGGGGGAGCTTAGGGACAGAAGAAAACAAAAACAATTTTTAGATCTATTCAATATTGATACCGAATTAAATATTCTTTAACTAATTAACCTCATTCTTTCCAGAAAATTTAATTTAGGTTATGAAATACATCATTGTATTATTCATTATTATGGGTATTCATTTCATTTTACTAATATTAAGAAAGAAATTCAAGATTATAGATATTAAATTTAAATTGCAAATATTTCTGTAATTATTAAAGTTACAGAAAATATGGCCAGGTGTTGAATTGTAGTAAAATTGGTTTACTACAAATTTATTCATTACAGATTTTTTCATTTTTCTAATATGAAAAGAGAAAACCAATATTTTATGTTTCCCGATTGTGCCCATTAACGAACTTGACCTTTCAAATACAAAAAACACGTCATATACGTCAAATTTCATTCCGATCAACATAAAATTTCGGCCTCCAGTGGTCCATAGGCCTTTCAAAATTTACTTAATATATTTTTAGGTTAGTTTTCAAATGTTTTTTGTCCTCATTACTAAAAGTATTTTCTTTCTAATACTTAGTACTTATTACTTAGAGAACTGTTTCCCAGAATTTTGTCCAGCTCTGGTCCAGAAAGATGTCGGATATAATATATATATATATATATATATATATATATATATATATATATATATATATATATATATATATATATAAATATATATATATATATATATATATTTATATATATAATTATATATATAAATCACCCTTGAGAATTTTATTTTAAAAAAAATCGCTAAAACTGAAGAGTTTTTTTATAAATTAAATAAAATTCATTCAAATTACAAAAAAAACTCTTTTGCAGAGTGCATCCGAGTTGCTTCCAAAAATATCCATAACTTGTCAAAAGTAGAATGGTTATTGAAGAACCATTGCAGTAGTTTTTTCACTAATTTCTTCGACGAAGCGTCTAATAAAACACTTCGGATACTAATTCTTTGTTTGGTCATTGTAGTTGGAGCCAAAATGTAGGGGTCCTATACCATAATAAAGTAGTAATAGTAGTAGTAGTAGCGAAAGGGGGTCGAAGCCTGGTAAGTAGGCCTTTCTAGGCTTTATTTACCGATTCCTAAAGGACAAGGAGTTTGTATGTAGACTAGGAATTGTTAGGTTGTACGAATGCAGCCGACTTTGATTGAAACTATGCCGATGTTCATTTGTGAAAGGAAACTACAGAAAACCTTCTCAAGCATCGTCGGTTACCGTTCCATTAACTAATTATTATTTTTAAATTAGTTTAATTGACAAACTACCGCCGTTGGGAATCTAACCAGCAACCTACTAGTTTCAAGTAGAGTGTCTTTAACAGCTCGACCACTCGCACGGTTATACCATAATACATAATGCAGAATTTATTTTTGTTGTGAAATTTTCGAGACGGTATTAATGAGTTTCGATACCATTTTCAAAAGGAGTCAAACTTACACTTCAACACATGGCCCAATATCTCAAAAATTGATCATCTCAAAGACTGATTGTACAGTATCTTTATATTCCGACCTATTATTTATTTGTCCCTCGTAACAACATTTAATTTTATTTCTACAAGATATGTTTAAAAAAATAATTGGCGTTACTGACTAACACACACATTCTAACTAATAAACACAAAACACAAAGTGTATTTTTTATATTAACGGGGATTGGATTATTTTTTATATTTCAATCAGTGCATGGAACGCATATAGGTCCTATAGCTCAATTAATTGGAAATACTAAACTAATTTGCAACTATGGGTTGCTATTATCCGGAAAACGGTTCAACTGAATTAGAATCAGTACCATACAACCAAAAAATTTCATATCAATACTTATATTATAAAGCAGGAGAGTTAGCATGTTTGAACGCGGAGCTACCATACGTCACATGGCAGCTACGCTAAAAACCTATCTTTTAATCGGTACGAGAGAAAATCTTTAAATATAATAACGTTTATCTAATAAAAACAAACAACTTTTGTATGTAACATTTTTGCATACAACAAATAGTTTAGGCATAATTTGTGTAAAGCCTAGTGTTGCCAATGTGCGGGTAATTACCCGTTTTTCGGGTAATTTAAGATGTAACGGGTAATCCAGCAAGTAATTTGAATTATCAAATAAAAGCGGGTAATTCGTTCATTTGAGAACACTTATTTCAAAAATTATATTTAGATTTAAATAAAAATAATTTCAATACAAAATATGCAGTTTTTATTGAGCTATTATTTTTAATTTCAAATTCAACTGCCTGCCCTGAAAAGTTGCGCAACAAAAATTTAATTTTAAATTTGGCCCTTAAAATGGCTCTTCCTAAATGGTTAAGTACTTTTTTCAGTAACAAACTGGGCTATACTTTTTCGTCGGATAAAATCGGGTAATTCCGTCTGAAGAAACGGGTATTCTCGAGTCCAATCATCGGCAGCACTGGTGCAGTTTGTGCGGGCAGTTAGTAGCCGTTTGTACATGTTCTAATAGAATAACAAAAATTTAACAATAGTGGACAGTTAGTTCACAAACTTTACGCGACTATTACATTAGAAGTTACATTGCGACCGGCAATAAAAGTGTTGCCATATTGAATGATTTAAAACAAAACAAACAAAACGAATTAGATATATTCATTCAAGTGACATGTCATTAAAACTCAACAATAATATCCCGTCATGATTTATCAAAAAAAACTAGAAAATATGAAATCAATTAAAAAAACTCTCTTCAATAATATCTCAGTAGACTTGGTTTAGGTTAATCATGGTTTGAGTGGGTTCTGTGGTTTTTGGTAGTTGGTGGCAGTAAATTTCAATATAATCTATAGTTGTATAGCGTATCTATAGTTGTATAAATCTTACAGTCCTTTTTACCTATTTAATTGTTTCTTTTACCTATGTAAACTTGTGTCGATCCATCCATTTTTAGTATAGTTGCCTTTCGATTATGTTATACTAACGGAGACGACTAGCGTCTACTTTCTTTGACATTTAAGTACCATGTCTGAACATTGGTAACAATCTTTGACATCAAATGCTTGATATGATAAATTATGCATATCTAGAATGAGAATTGAACGCATGACATTTGGCATTCCAGATTAGTGCTCTGCCTCTGGGCACCGCTGCACTGCATAGCATCTGGTGGCATAGAGGCAGAATTCTGGTCAGAAATGGAAGAGATTATGGGTTCGATTTCTATTCTAGATATGTATGATTTTTTATATCAAGCAATTTGATGGCAAATAATGTCATTTTCACCATTTATTAATCTCCTATACATTTTCGTTACTCAAACCTTCCAAAAAAACTCTTTTTTTTTGCTATTTTTGACTCTATTTGATCGATTTTACTCTATTTTTTCTCCATTTTAACTTTATTTCTTTAATTCTAATTATTTAAGAGAGTATACTCGTTTCTAACTTTGAAAACAAAAACAGACAAAAATGACCTTTGGCCATGATTATGTCGTGTGTTCCACTTTAATTTCCCCAAGCCTCGAGAACTAAGTAAGATAGTTAAAAATGTTTCAGATAAAAGTTTCAAGGTTACCGGGGGTAACATAACGGGGGGACACATTGGGTTACTAGCGTAACCCCATAGTTCTTGAGATATTGGCATGGAGAAGTTAAAATGGTACACCCTATATATAACTTTACCTCTTTTAATCAGAAAATACATTGCTATTACAGTATACTATCGTGCCGTATCGAAATTTGCCAATGAGACCAATCATGTAGATGTTTTGGAATACAATGAACATAAAAAATAAACTATACTTATAATAGCTATTATATGATTATACAGCTATCTAACTTAAAAATATGCGATTGTCTATGTTGCCTGCTGTTTATTAAGTGTTTATGCTCCAAAAATTATAATGTTACGGCTAATCATTTCATTACATAGTTAATATGATGCACTTGATCTTAACATAAGATATTCAAGAACAAAAATGAAATAATTAATTTTTAATTTTATTATATTATAATATGTGCTGTGTAATACGGATGCCGTTATTAATAATAAAAATCATAATATACTAATTGTGTGATATATACTATTTCAATGTTAACAATTTATATGCTCTGACAAAAACGAAGCAAAAACAGTAATTCCATTAGATAATACAAATTGACAATGGTAAAATATGTTTAACATTGAAATTATATTTCAAATTTTTGCCCCTATTCCTAACATTTGTTTGTATTTTATAAATACGTATTTCGACTACAATGTAGTGATCATCAGTATGAGTTAGCTAATCGTAACTATCTCTGGAATATGGATTCAGAGATATGTTGCTTGTTGCTAATTTGGTGCGTGTCTCACAATGATATTAAAAAAGTTATGTCGTTTTATACGATTTGACGAAGGGTATAATCTGACTTGTGGATTATTTGAGTTGCCTGACCACTGGATTTGGTATGTGGAAAACCCCACCTATATATTGGCAGTATTCTTTGGTGACTATGCGGCGTTTGTTTGTTACTAAAGAGAGTGTATCTACGTTAACCTCGACATTCAGGTATTGGATTTTTATTTTTGAAAATGGTTTAATTTTATTAAATCAGAATTTGGAATTGGGCCATTGTCTAAATTCATTATCTGTTTTCTCAATTTGTATACATAGATGCTTTCGTATGCATCTAATTCGGTGGGGTTTTGTACCGATTTAAGTAGTTTTAGATTCGATTTATCAATTTTGAGGTTGTTCTCAATAACGTGCGCCGCTATACACGATTTTTCGGTTCTCCCAAATTTCACATGTGCCAGATGTTCTTTGATTCGAATACCGATTTGGCGACGACTTTGACCAACATAAATTTTCGAACAGTTTTGACAATTGGCACCATATAGGAATAGCGGCAAAAATTTGAAATATAATTTCAAAAAAACCTAGAGTTCTTTTTGATTATTTTAATAATCTTTATATGTTTAACATTGTTTTGAATCAATTGTGTTAATTTATCTTTGGCAAACCGTTACAAAGGTACAAAGTACAATAGAAAAAAAAATTTTCGCGTTGAAGCTACCGTAGACTAAACGAATTTTTTTAGAGACAGGAATCATAATATATATCCAATCAAGTAGGAAGTTGCCATAGTGATGCAGTTTTAAAATATCCATTATAATGGGTATTATTATATTTAAATAACAAATATTTCTGTAAATATATAGTTCCAGACAATATGAAGGTTGGTAAAGTTGATAAATTGTTGGTAAAGTTTATTTACTTCAACTTTTTTTATGATCTAGTTTGATCATTTTTTATGATGTTATGATTCATTCTCCCTCTAATACTTTATAAATTAAATCAAAAATTGTTAGGATTGAAAAATTCTACTGCGATCAATAGTCATAAACAATTTATTTATTTATTTCTTTATAACTACTGAACCATTGATTTTACAGAGAAAGTTTTTGGAAAAACATTTCTCTCGATATAAAGAACAAGTTTTGTCCTTACACGTTTTTCAATATGTTTTTAGATCTATTTAGTGTCATGGAACGCAAAACACTCGATCGAGTTTTAGCAAATTTTCATAAGAAAATTTAGTTATTGATTTTGTACCGATGAAGCATTTATAAATATAGATATATATTGTTGACAGCCTGCACGATGCCCTTGAATTTTTTCCTGAATTTACCCCTGAAATCAAAATTTAACTTTGTATACTTTCGATCTATAATTACGTTGTGCTAATTGTGGCGCGAATGACTAAAAAACGCATTGTTAAAGGTACGAACATTACTCATTATATTTTAAGAAATTAATATTAGAGAATTAAAAATTATTTCGAAAAGTAAAAAATAAAAAAAAATTCTAATTAGGATTCAAACTAATCATAATATCAAAAACTTATCTAGAAATTGGGAACAAATTTCAACACATTTCAGGTTAAAATAATTAAATTCTTTAAGAATTTTAATAATTGGTTAATTCAATAGTTTTTGTACTCAGAAATTTTTTAACCTGTTAGTATTTTGTTTTTGGAATTAATTTTTTTTAAGTTTTGGTTGAATTATTCTTTCATTAATAAGTCTTATTTTGTTATTAAATTTCTCGTTGCTAATTTGATGCCTGTCTCAGTGAACTGTCTTATATATAAACTTTGTAAGCCTTGAGATACACACCAAATTTGCAACGAGTTACATATCTTTGACTCCATATCCCGGAGATAGTTACGATTAGCTAATTCATACTGATGATGATTACTTTGTAGTCAAAATATATATTTATAAAATACCTAGAGTTCTCTTTGATTATCTAAATAACTTGTATACTTTATTTTGTTGTTTATTTTCAGATATCTATCCCGACCCGATAATCACGATCCACAATTTCATTTTGAATATCGAGGACCAATTACAATGAAAGGTAAATCCGATCCAATGGACGTATGGTTTTTGTCACGTGCTAAAACACCATCCACGGAATAAAACACTAGCAACTAGTAAAATTTTACATAATATAATTATGTAAATATATCTATCTATATATATATATATATATATATATATATATATATATATATATATATATGTATATACATATAAAAGAGAGTATTTATTCAATATTATATATAAATATTTTAATTCCAAAAAGATTAATATTATAAAAAACTAAACAAATATTTAAAAAAAATTATATATTATCCATGTATTTTATGTAACAATTAATTATTATAATTATTATTTAAAAAAAATAAAAAATGAAATAAAATTAATTCGGTAAAAGTGTAAAACTGTTAATTAATGATTGATTTGTTGTTGATTTTATTTAAAAAAAAAGTGTTTTGAAAACTTTCCAATTTTTTGTTGTTGATATAATTTATGTGATAAATTCATAATATTCTGAAAAGAATTAATGAAGCAAATAATTTAGTTTTGTATTTCAAGTTTCTTTTTTTTTTTTGGTTAAGTTAATTTTTTCACTTTTTAAATTCGTGAAATATCATTGATGTATACCTACAGGAAATATATAAATTATTAATACCAGAATAAATATCTCTCAGCAGGTATAGATTATATTTGATGATAATTAAGTTATCCGGTGGAATTGATTTTGACTGGATGAAATATGAAATTTATTTTGGAAATTAATCGAATTACTTTTCGTATTCTGTTGCATATTTCTAAAGAGGCTGACCAAATTGAGAAAATTGAAAATTAAAGGTAAGTAAAATATCCGGAGAAGTATTTGCAGATTTTCTTTTATACATGTTTTTTTTAGCTTTACTTGTATGTATCTGTTTGAGCGGAGGCTGGTGTGTACCCCCTCCCCCCCGTGGGAATTTTCGACACATACAATTTTTTTTTGTATTGACATGTACGGATGTGTTACGGATACCTATTTAGATGTATATATTAAAAACATTGAAAGACAAAGAAGGAGTTGTGGAGATACGTTTTTAATAAGAGGGCCTAAAACCAAAATTCCACGGGATTGGAAAAAATTCCTTGCTAATGGCAAAAATAAGGAACAACTAGTTAATCTGCTACATAATGAATGGGCTCAGCACAAATATGCCCACTACTTACATGAGAGGAATCTTTACTTGTCACATAGTAATTAGTGCACTTGCCTTAGTAGCGAAGACGGATTAACTATCAAACATACAATACAAGAAGACCCATGCTCTTCACAAGAGGAAGCAAATACTATAATATTATTACACTGCTTCCATGCTTCAAAATATTGTCAAGACACACATCACATCAGAGTTAGATCCCCGGACACAGATGTATTTATCTTGTTAATAAGATATGCCAGCAACATTGAAAACATAGTATTCTTTGATACAGGAACTGGTAACAAACGAAGGGCCATAAATGTCATCGCCATTTCTCATAATTTAGGTCTAGAAATGAGCCACGCTATGTTGAATGTACATGCCCTGTCCGGATGTGACACCACCCATTCCTTTGTTCGTCATGGAAAGTTGTTCATGAAATCTAAATTGGAAAAGTTTTCAATGTTTGTACCTATCCTTACATCATTAGGAGCATCACCGACAATTACTGACACGTTACTGACCGGCCTGGAAGAATTCATCTGTTGCTTGTACAGTAATAAAGAATATACAAATATAAAAAAAACTACGGTTTGATATGTTTTCACAAAAGTATTCTCCCACAACTGCATTTTCTCTGTCCAACAATCAAAGTGTGGATTTAAGTCTACTTCCCCCATGCAAAACGTTGTTAGAAATCCACATAAAACGTGTCAACTACCAATGTTACGTATTGAATAAGGCACATGTAGCTAAACCCTCCTCACCAACTCCAGTGGGATATGGGTGGAAGTTGGAGAATGGTAAACTTAAGTTTGATTAGATTAAAGGAGATCCGTTGGCACCCGAACTGCTTCACGTACCAGAAAGCTTTGAACCAGATGAATTTGAAGATGAAGTTGAACCAGAAGTACAAAACTTAGACGACATAATACACGAGGATGAAGAAAATGACAGTTTATTACAAATGATACTATAAAATCATATGCTGTTAGTTGAGTTTTTTTATTAAAAAATTTTTATTTTCATTATTAAACCTTGAATACATACTGAATAAGTTCATAAAAAAATATGGTAATTAATGTACCCTTTTGTAGTTGAAAATTAAACAAAACAATAAATTAAATTTTTTAATTTTTCAGTTTTTCTTTATTTTTCGGAATATGCTGTAATTTAAAAAGGGCAAACAATTGAATTCTTAATCTGGTGGTAATACCAACAAAAAAAAAGTATAAGACATAAATTCCCATGGGGGGGAGGGGGTACTTTCATATTGGTATCTATGTATGTAGGGATGTAATGGAATTTTTGAAGTGAGTTTACACGCACTTCCAGATTTCTGAATAATCTGAAATTTTGCAAACGTATTAAAATCCGAAGACAAGACAATAATTTACAAAAATAAATAAATAAAAAATACAAATTTAAATTTATTAATAGCCAAAATACAAATTTGCATATCTCTAAAATTCTTCAATGAGAGTGTACTAGAGAAAAAAGCATAGTGAGTTGGGGAAGTAAAGTGAAACAAATACTTCGAGAGTTAAATATTGGGGATGACATTTGGCAGGTAGTCTTAGATAGGAAGTTTGTTTTTTGTGAAAAAATAAAAAATGTGGGGTTTTAATAAATATGATGCTAGATATTGATAAAAAATCTTCGTTATCCTACTTCAAAAGCCTAGCATACTACGACAAAGGTTCAAGATATACACATTATCTGGATTTGGAGTGGAGATGAGAGCTGGCAGCATTTAGATTGGGTAATTGGAAGTACACAAACAAAAAAGACATGTATGGGAACAGGATATGTTTAATTTGTGAACAAAATATAGAAACAGAAGTGCATCTGATCTCAGAGTGTATAGGATTAGAAGAGCTAAGGACAAGAATTTTTTTAAATAATAGGGAGTGGGAAAAATTAGATTTCTCTGTAAAAGAGGATCAATTAGTAATGGCAAAGTTTTTAAGGGCTATGATGCAAAAAAGAAGAGATAAACTATAGTCAATTTAAACTCTGGGAGATGTTATACTTTAAATATGATATGTATTATTTTTGTCTTTTCATTTATTTATTTTTTCAGTTTTTTTTTTTCAATATTGTGTTGCATAGCTGAAGATTATTATTTTTGTTTTTTTGTTTTGTGTAATATATTGAAAAACCAAACGGGTATATAAAATAAACGTAATAATAATAATATATCTATATAGCGATTTATAGTGTGATATTATAGTTTATAGTTTTAATTATAGTTTTTATCATCACCAAAATTTTAATAAAAAAATGATAAAATTTTTGACATTTTTAACCCGACTTCAAAAAGAAGGATGGTTCTCAATTCGTCTGTATTTTTATTTTTATTTTTTTTTTTAAATTAAAATAACTTTTTAACTGTTTATTCCTTAACGATGATTGAAAAAACAGTCTCTTATAATTCCGTAAAATTTCTATATTCGAAAACTCACCACTGTAACTCTTTTCGTTCAAATTCTAAATTAAGGTGTAGATAAAGGCTGCAAGTACGTAAGGCAAAAACCCCTTAAACTTGGTCTTACGCACTTTCGTGCTCTAGATATACCTTGTTATATATTATACACCAGGTATAATAAATAAATATAAAAAAATTTTTGATAAAAAGTTGAGAAAATATACATACAATTTTAAAATCAATTTTCATGAATCAAAAGTAGAAAATAAAATTTATTCATCGAATAACCAACTTGTGACGACAATTAAAAGCTTGTAGTAAACATTAACAAGCGCTCCAAGCTATAGTCCTACTATAGCTACTCTCAGATACTAAATAAACTATATTTTGACAAAATGGAAACCCGACTTCTAAAATCAAATATTCTATAACAAAAAATGCACTAAAAAGTAAAAAAATAATTGCATATTCTTGTGCCAATTTTAGTTCACCTAAGCAAAAATTTTTAAATATGTATGCACAATTATTGTTATTTTTGGAGGCGGTGTCAGCATAGAGAAATTCACATAACTTTTGGACACCGCCTCCAAAAATGACAATAATTGTACATATATATTTAAAATTTTTTGCTTAGGTGAACTAAAATTGGCACAAGAATATGCAATTATTTTTTTACTTTTTAGTGCATTTTTTGTTATAGAATATTTGATTTTTGAAGTCAGGTTTCCATTTTGTCAAAATATGGTTTATTTCTCGCTTTTTAGTGCATTTTTTAATAACAGATTTTCAGTTTTATTTACATGCATTTGGTTTTTTTTTGTAAAAATTTTTTTTTTGGCGTCGGTTTTTTTTTTGTAAAAAATTTTTTTGAAGTCGGTTTTTAAAAAAATGTTCTTATTTTCCCATTATGAATGAGTATACCCTTTCAAAAAAAAATTAAAAATTTCGCACAAATCGGTTATCACATATAAAATGAGGATTTTCCATGATTTCCCGGGGATCCCCTCATCAGAATGCGATTTGGTGCCAATGGGACCAATGGGAAACCAAACCCTTTAAAACAAAAAAAAATTCAAAATCGGTTCATAAATGACGGAGTTCTGAGGTGACACTCACAAAAAAAAAATACAGACGAATTGAGAACCATCCTCCTTTTCGAAGTCGGGTTAATAAGAACTTGTTTAGAAACAAAATTGTTATGTATATTATTTAAAGATCACGAACTAAATGAGTGATGATATTTATCGTTGTCACAAGAAGCGTGCGACATACAGTAGACCAGGGGTGGCCAACTTTTGTATATATAAGCTGCTTTTTATCTTAAAAATGTGTCGCGATCGAGTTGTACTTTTTTGATTGAAGGTACATATGAAAAAATGTTGTGTGGTTGATAATTTTATTTTAAGATTTCACTTTTGAATTTTTTTTTTGGTGAGGAAAACTTATCATGGAAGAATGATGTAAGATTTTTAAATTTGTTTTTTTGCTAATCTATCAATAGCTCGTTGGAGTGCATCTCGTACTGAAACACCCTGTATATCCCACACGTAAAAAACAACATAATTATTTAACGGGTCAAAATTAATTCAAATTATCTAAAGATAAAGACAGATTTAGAATTTATTTTATTTGCTTAACATTAATAGGAAAACTGAGTTTCCATATCTCTAACAAAGGAATCATAATTAGGTGTAAAATTATCAAAGATAATAATAATGTGTCTTCAGTATGGGAATTAGTCAGGACAGAACGTTGTTTTTTCTTCGTTAACATTAAGTATGAAATTGCCGACTCACACAGGTATGTAGATCCGAAACAAGAATAAATATATTCGCTGCATTTGGTGATATTGAAATATTTCGGTTGACGTATTTTCAAAAATTTCATCATATTTTCTGGCTTGTAAGTTTAAATCAGATTTTAAAATTATAATTTCATTTTTTAATGCATTTTGCTCCATATGAATTGCGATTGCCTTATTAACCACCCCTGGCAATAGACATACTTAGAGATACATCTCAAATAATTATTTTCTTGGAGTAATTTTAATTTTTTAGATAAATTTCGTATCTAAATTAATTTGAATACCTTCACATTTAGAAATGAAACTAAAATTTCATCATAAATCATTATTATTATGGTACAGAGTATTTATTTATTGTCTTAGAAATTTGTAAGACATTATTTATAATTTTTTTTGTTTTAATTAAAGATTTTAATAATTAGATCAAGGATTTTTTTACATATTAATTATAACCATACTAAATTCGTGCATATTTAATTAATTTATTTTAATAAAAAATAATCAAATTGTTATAATTTATATACTTCATTTCATTATGATTGGAATTAAAATATAAACGAGTATTTGCTGTATAAATATTACGTGTCATCGATGTATTATAAGATCATTCGATGTTAGATGTTGACACTGTGAACATCGCTCTATCGAAACAATTTTTCTCAAATTTTAACTGAGATTACATACCTGCTTTATTCTTACAATATTTTTATCTATTGTCGGAAACTAAAAATTTTCGTTTTTTCTGGGTTTTTACACTTCATTGTATCTATTGATAATACTTTATTATCTTGGATGCATGCTGAGTTCTAAGAATTCATAAATAACGTAGGGAGGAAGAAATTTTTGTCCTTTGTTCTCTATAGAATAACCTTTGACAATAGAATCTGTTTATAATAGATTTTATTGCTGGGGATTTTGTAGGAGTATTTAAAACAAATTTTTCTTTTATTTAAAATAAAATATATTTCCTGATTGTACAACCAAACAGTCATTGAATACTTTTATTTTATAACCCAGGCATATCATATATTTTATATTTAATCAACTAATGTGTTTTTCTTCTGTTTTATAGATTGGAGAAAAGTTTAGCTATGCCTACCACCGCCAAGCAGGCGGTGGTCCCTAGGCCGAAGATGCGCCAAGCAGCTCCAGCCCCGACAACATCATCATCATCATCACCATCGACGCCAGCCACATCAACAACATCGATGCCAGCACCAACAGCAACAGAACCAATGGATGCAGACTTTCAGGAGGTGAAGAATGACAGGAAACGACGACGAGGGAGGGTGGATAGCACCTCTTCGAAAAAACCAGCGATATACGTATCGAACAGGTTTGATACCTTGATCGACATTTGCGATCAAGCTGCGTCAGCAACTCAAGTGAAGCCTAAAAAACCATCGCCCATAGTTGTACATATGGGCCTCACCAGCTTCATAAAAGTTGAGGAAGCAATAAAAGCGGCAGCTAAAAGTAGCGTCCGGTTCACGTTTGGACCTAAAACTATTAGTGTCCACTGCGAAACGGACCAAGATTACACGAAGTGCAAGGAACGATTGGAATCCTTGCAGATGCCTCACCATTTTTATGGTTCCAAGGGTGATTACGAACCAAAATTCGTAATCCATGGTACCATGCGCCACCATTCAGACGATATGGTGGCTGATGCTTTGAAGAACTTCGGCCTTGAGCCCAATAAGGTTGTAAAGTTCAGCCGAACAGGTGAGGAAACCATTCGCGTTTCGCGTCTGGTTCAATTCACCAAGGGGACGCAAGCGCAAAGCGTCCTCAAGATTAAATGGATCGGTGGGGTACCTGTGAACGTCGAAAGGTACGTAAATAAACGAGGTGCAGTTCAGTGCTACCGATGCCAGCTCTACGGCCACGGTTCACGGAACTGTCGCGGAATCGTGCGTTGCGTGAAGTGCGGTGGAAATCACACTTCACGGGAATGCGCAGTCCCGCGATCGGAGCCGGCGAAGTGCTGCAATTGTGGCGCTGCGCATCCGGCCAGTTCCATGGAGTGTCCAGCACTCAAGAATTACGTGGCAACAACGGCATCACGAGTAGCAGGAGCGAGGCGCAAGGCCGCTCAGGGCGAGGCGCAACGCCGTCCACCACCATCATTCCAGGTCAGGGATTTCCCGGCCCTCCGTCATGCAAAAGACGGCAACGCCCCTAGCAGAGGCCCCCCAGCGCAGCGGATGACTCCAGCACCAGCACCAAGAACGAAGTTTGTTCCAGCACCACCTCCAAAAGTGAACCCGTGGACAACCAGGAAGCCATCAGAAAACGAGGTAATTGAGATCCTGTCCACTGCCCCACTTTCTCCAACCAACCCATTTTTTGAGTCAATCTTAGACTCTCCACTCTGTCCGTCTCCATTGGAGAAGGGCGAAAGTCCGAAACCAGAACTCGACTTCATGGAACTCCTGAAACTCAGGATCGACGTGGAAGTTGCATGGAAATCTTGCACATCGAATTCCGAAAAACTTCTCAAGTTTTTCCAGATGACTGCTCATTTATTCGAAAATGGCATTCCATCCTTCAAATTCTAGGTCCCAAATTCGATTTTTGCAATGGAACTCCCAAAGTCTCCTGCACAAACATCCCGAGCTTCACTCATTCCTTCAACAGCAGCAGATCCATGTTGCAGCCATCAGCGAAACATGGTTAAAGCCGGATAAGAAATTTAGAATCCCTGGATTCTATACCTACCGCCGCGATCGAGCCACCAGAAATGGCGGTGGAGTCGCCCTTCTTGTTCGACACGACGTCAAACATTCTTTATTGCCTCCCGAAGACGGCAGCCTTGAAGCCATCTCTATTCTTATCTCGGCCAATTGTGGTAATTATAAAGTTACGTCTTTATATAACCCTCCTAATAGACTCTTACAGGGAGTGGATATTGATCGTATTATGAGAACTCATGATCGCGTCATGATCATGGGTGATTTTAATGCGCGTCACATATCTTGGAACTGTATGTCTAACAATTCCAACGGAAGCGCCCTCTTTGCGCATTCTCTCAAACGTAACTTCATTGTTGCGTATCCGGAGGAACCCACCTACTACCCAGACGCTGCTCGGCGCCCGCCGCAAACCATCGACTTAGCACTATTAAAGAATTGCGACCTCATGTCGGATCTAGATGTTCACTTGGATCTGCAAAGCGACCACCGCCCCATCAGTTTCACTTTGGGTGAAATGAGGGGCGCTGCAACTTTGCAAACCCAGTTGAGCTTTGAGAAGGCAGACTGGAAACTTTTCAAAGAGTATCTCAACGTCGAAACCTTGATCACTCCACAGATCAAATCCGTTAACCAAATAGACTTGGAGGTTAGTAAACTCACGAGAAACATCGTAGTTGCTACCGAAAAATCTATTCCTAGGAAAGCCAGAACCTTCGGCTATCGACTTTACTTAGATGATGACACACTACGACTAATACGGACTCGGAACAAACTACGCAAATTTTGGCAAAGAGTTAGGCTGCCGGAGCTTCAAGACGCCATGAAGCGAATGTCAGCTGATATTCGAGCAAAAGTCAGGCGCACCAGAGATGAAATGTGGGACGAGAGGATTTCGGCTCTGACCACTCGTGACAATAATGTATGGAAAATTGCAAAATGTTTGCGTAAACGTTCCAACAGACCGCCCCCTCTCTCGTCAGAAAATGGGTACCTTTACTCAGATTCTGACAAAGCCCAACTTCTTGCTGACACCTTCTCTAAGGCGCACAGCTTAACTGATGGCGACGAATATCACGACGAAGAAACGGCCCGCCTGGTGTCCGAATCCTTGGAAAATGTTCGTTCTTCCGTCATTAACCCCATCGATGTCGAATGCGTGTCACCCCGTGAGGTTTTAAATATCTTAAGAAAACTTAAGTGTAGGAAGGCCCCTGGTGATGATGGTGTAACTAATGTTGTGCTCCGCTATCTTCCTCGAAAGACGGTAGTGCAGCTCAGTTATATCTATACTGCGTGTCTGAGACTTGGTTATTTCCCTGACCTCTGGAAATCTGCTAAAGTTTTAGCGCTTCCGAAGCCGGGGAAGCAACTTAAGTCACCTTCAAGCTACCGACCTATCAGCTTGCTGCCATCTCTCAGCAAGGTCATGGAGAAAATAGTTTTGAACCGGCTGCAGTCGCATGAAGATATCCACAGACAGCTTATCCCCCAACAGTTTGGTTTCAGGTCAAACCATTCAACAGTGAGTCAGCTTCACCGACTCACTGACCACATTGCCACCGGATTTAACTGGAATAAATCCACAGGCATGGTCCTCTTGGACATCGAAAAAGCCTTCGATACGGTTTGGCACGATGGACTTATCCATAAACTATCCAAACTCGATATACCAACCTATATCCTGAAATTCCTGATTTCATATTTATCAAACAGAAAATCCCAAATTCATATCCAACAAAGCAAATCGAACCAATATCGTGTCAAAGCTGGTGTCCCTCAAGGCTCCCTGCTTGGACCCCGGCTCTTTTTATATTATATCAACGATATCCCGAAGGATCCTGCTACTGAAGCAGCCCTCTTCGCCGACGATACGGCAATCTATTGCTCTTCTTGGCAACCGAAAGCTATTTCGAGTTGCCTCCAAACCCATCTATCCAGGCTTGAAAACTATTTCAAGCTATGGAAAATCAAGATAAATCCCACGAAGACTCAGTCCGTTTTGTTTACTAGAAGGAATAAATTTTCCTCCTACCCACTTGAATTGAAGATGTTTAACACTGAAATCCGGCAATCTCAAAGTGTCGAGTATCTAGGAATAACTCTTCAAAGGCAGTTGAATTGGGCACAAGCCGCCAAAAAGCGTCTTGCCCTTGGAAACGCATCCTTTGCAGGACTATACCCGTTACTCAACACCAAGAGCAAGCTGGACGAACGTTTAAAACATCGACTTTACAAGTCATGTATCCGGCCCGTACTCACGTACGCAGCCCCAATATGGTCAAACGTTGCTCCTTCGCACCTTGCGAAAATGCAAAAATTTCAAAATCGTTGTCTTCGGACGATTTCGAAAAAACCCCTGAGATATCCGTCTGAAGCTCTCCACGTTGAAACTGGACATCCTACTATCCGTAAATTTATCCAAACTACCTCCAAATCCTTTTTCCAATCTTCCCGCGAAAATCCTTTCCCGGAAATCAACGTACTGGGTCAATTTGACCCGAATACGCTGCTCTTCGGGAAAAGATTCCGCATGCCACATGATCTCGATTACAACTAATTCTGTTGTTATCTAAATTGTACATATTTTCTTTTCTTTCCGTATTTCTATTTAAGTTTAGTTTTAGGGATGGCTTATCCATCCAACCTAGGTTAAGTTTCATGTCAATGGTTTTTGTATTAAATTTTTCCCATTTCTAAACGATGTTAAAACGACTCTAAAATCTCGATGTATATAATTTAATAAGATGATATATTATAGGTAAAGCATAGGCTAGGAACTATACTTTAAGATGTTTTGTACTACAAGTTATGTAAAATATTGATGCAAAAATATACTTATTCTATTCTATGTATTATAAAACTTAATTTATCAACTTGTTTATTTTTAACCCGACTTCAAAAAGGAGGATGGTTCTCAATTCGTCTGTATTTTTTATTTATTTTTTTTAATGTTTGTTACCTCAGAACTCCGTCATTTATTAACCGATTTTGAATTTATTTTTGTATTAAAAAGTTTGATTTCCGATTGGTCCCATTGTCACCAAATCGCATTCTGATGAAGGGATCCCCTGGAAATCACGGAAAACCCTCATTTTATATGTGATAACCGATTTCTGCAAAATTTCTTTTTAAGGATATACTCGTAATGGGAAAATCTGAAAATTTTTTTAAAAACCGACTTAAAAACCGAAAAAAAAACCAACCCCAAAAAAAAATGCTTGTAAAAAAAATTGAAAATCTGTTATGAAAAAATGCACTAAAAATTAAAAAAAAAAAAACGGATAAAAAAATGTGTTAGAAAAAAATGCACTAAAAATTAGTTGGTCGTTTAGTAGGTCTACCCATATTTTGACAAATTAAATCAGTTATAGAACTTCAAAGTCACTAAAAAGCGAGAAATAAAACCTATTTTGACAAAATGAAAAACCCGACTTCAAAAATCAAATATTCTATAACAAAAAATGCACTGAAAAGTAAAAAAATAATTGCATATTCTTGTGCCAATTGTAGTTCACCTAAGCAAAATTTTTTAAATATATATGTACAATAATTGTTATTTTTGGAGGCGGTGTCTAAAAGTTATGTAAATTTCTCTATGCTGACACCGAGACCAAAAATAACAATAATTGTTCATATATAATTAAAAATTTTTCCTTAGGTGAACTCAAATTGGCACAAGAATATGCAATTATTTTTTTACTTTTTAGTGCATTTTTTGTTATAGAATATTTGATGTTTGAAGTCGGGTTTCCATTTTGTCAAAATTGGTTTTATTTTGTTTCCAATCAAACGTAATCAAAAAATTATTTCTAGTGTTCCGTAGTTTGAAAAACAGATCACTTCAGGAATCGTCTCGGTGTCCTTCTGTGTGTCTCCATGTCTGTCAAAAAACATTTCTGAAAAAAAACTTGAAATAGTTTGAATGTGCAGTTACCCAAATACCAACATTTTAAACTGGAGAAATATCTGCTAATGGACGAGCGCATTAAATGGACATTCTAACAGAGAAATATCACGACGATACTGGTTCGGGTGCAGTTTAATAAGTTTGATTAATTATCAGTCCCTCTGAATTTCTAAAAGAATCTCTACAAAAATATGTTTTCAAAAAGCAATATTTTCTAAAATGTTAATATCCACGTTTCTAGAAAGATCTATGATGGGTATAAAATCAGCGAAAATCGCTAGTTCAGAATCAGTTTAAAATTACTATTTGTTGGATTAAAATCATCAGTTTAAAATTGGCATTGTTTGATTATCATCAATTAAAATTACTATTGTTTTTGAAAACATATTTTTGTAGAGATTCTTCTAAAAGAAATTAGTTTCTCAAAACCATGGGCGCATTCAGAGGGACTGATAATTAATCAAACTTATTAAAAACTATATTGGTTCGTGTAAACCCGAACCAGTATCGTCGTGATACTTATGAGAATATGTTAGAATGTTCATTTAATGCGCTTGTCCATTAGCCGATGTTTCTCCAATTCCAAATCTTACAACAAATAATTGATTCATAACAGAATAATAGTATAACAGTACTTGCTTTTTTTTGTTGTTTACTATTTATGTTTTTATAAAAATTATTTAACAAAATTTAACTTTATTTTCATAAAATAACTTGAGGGTGTTTGATTTTTTATTTTAAAACAAAACTTTGTTTTAAATAAAAAAATAAATCAAAACTGGATATTATTTTCTTTTTGCAATTATAAAATAAAAAAAACATCTTTCTTGATCCTGGTATTTGTACTTAGAAATATGTGTGAAGTCCAAAAAAAAAATTATTCTTAATAATTTTCAATACAATAATTGAAATGACCAAACGAACTTTTGTATTCTCTTCTTTTTCAGGCCTTCTAAATTTTTTATATATAATTTTTGTAATTATTTAAATTGTTTTAGTTGTTTTAACTGGTCAGATTTTGTTTTTATCAATTAATTAATTGTATAAATGCAGCTATTTTTTAGAAATACATTGTATTTGTTTTGAAAATGTTGTTTAAAATAGCAGAACGATATCGTCAACTTAAAATAAAATAATGTTTTTCAATGAAATGCTTGTCCACCAGCGTATCGCCCCAAAAATGTCGTTAAGAAAAATTTGAATAGAATCAAGAATAAAGATAATAGGGTATTATAAAGATTATTAAAATAATCAAAGAGAACTCTAGGTTTTTTGAAATATTAAATTTCAAATTTTGCACCAATTCCTAGAACAATTATTTGTATTTTATAACTACGTATTTCGACTACAAGGTAGTCATCATCAGTATGAATTAGCTAATCGTAACTATCTCTGGGATATGGAGATATGTTGTTCGTTGCTAATTTGGTGCGTGTCTCACAATAATATTAAAAAAGTTTTGTCTTTTATATGATCTGATAGAGATAATACCTGAAGGATTATTTGAGTTGACTGACCAATTAAGGGATTAAGTGTGTGATTAACCCAACCCATTTATTTTCGGTATCCTTTTTTGACCATGCCGTGTCGTTATTCTCAATAAGGTGAGGGTGTTGATCGAAGCTAACCCTGATATTCAGGTATTAAATTTTGAATAAGGTTTAATTGTATTAAATCATAATTTGGAATTGGGCCATGGTCTAAATTCTTTACTTGTTTTCTTAATTTGTGTATGTATATACTTTCGTATGCATCCAATTCTGTGGGGTTTTGTATCGATTTCAGTAGTCTTAAATTCGATTTGTCAATTTTGTGGTTGTTCTCAAAAACGTGCGCAGCTATACACGATTTTTCGGTTCTCCCAAATTTCACATGAGCCAGATGTTCTTTGATTCGAGTTCCGATTTGGCGACGGCTTTGACCAACAAAATTTTCGAACAGTTTTGACAGCTGACGCTATATATGCCCGATTGTTTTTAGGTTATGATCCCTTAATTCTCTAGAGATTTTATTTGTGCAGGGGTGAAAGTATGTTAGTTTGCACCATTTATTTTGTTCAACGTTGCCAGTCTCTTGTGTTAGTACGGTGGAATTTTTTTGTAAAATTTAAAATTTAGTTCTGTGTACCAAATTATTTATTATGTCAAAATCGAAGTCATTAAAGATTGCAAATTGTTTAATATGGTTTATTTCCTTAAAATAATTTTTCTTAGTCAGTGGGACTTTAAGTAGTCTATTTACCAAAATATTATTTATAAAATACAAAAAAATGTTCTAGAAATTGGGAGCAAAATTTGAAATTTAATAGGGTATTATTTGTAGGTAAATAATCAAAATTAAAAATTTTTTGCGCAAAAAATTGTTATAAAAAATTTAATTATTTTTAGTTTAGTATTGTGGGTGCCTGTTTGTTTAAAAAAATCATGTTATATTGAACTTTAATAATTTTTTTATAACTTTTTTTCACACTTGTTGTGCATGAATTTTTGAATCAGACATTTGAAGCCGAGTTCGATGAAAATTTATACAGTGATTAGGTATGAGGTGTCATTCTTCTGTTTATGTTTCTTGATAAAAATACTAATTTTCCCATTCCTACAAACTATGATATAAAGTATACAAAGTATAAACAAAAATCTATATGTACATTAATTTTTTATATTTTCGATTTGTTTATTCTATTCAACAATATTTATTTTTCGATGAATTCGAAGTAACTTGAAACTGAAAATGTAGCTGATGGCAATAAAAAAAATATAATATTTATTTTATCCAATATCTGTAGTATCTCTCTCTATATGATTATATTCTTGTATAGATATTTGTTCCTAAGATATTATATACATATATATTCTTACAAGCAAGCGTCTGTGTTTCTGTTGCCTATAAAATATTTCGAAATATCACCCGACAATTATTATTTATATTTTATCCCGAAGGATTAGAAAGAAAATATTTTTTGTTTGTTTACCATTTTTTTTATGTACTTTAGGCATTGAATATTTTATGTGATATAGATTACATATTAAAGGTTGAAAAAAAAAACGATACCATATATTCATTCTCGATACCAGACGTAGGAAGCGTGACACCAACTTAAATGTAATAAAATTCGTGACGCAATGAATTTCCTCAGAATAAAAACATTACTTTTCTTTTGATCCTTATTAACTTTTATCATATTAATGATTATGACAACCTGTGACCGTTAGAGAGGCTACAGATACATGTATATAAATAAATATATTGTCCATGTATTTATATACTCTCTAGCGGTTACAATTTGAGCCCGATGAAAATAAAACTTCGTATCTCATATGAAGTTCGATCTGATAATGAGTAGAATCGATCAAGAAGAAAGGGAGGGGGGAGGAGTAGTGAAATTAGAAAACACAAAATATAGAATATCTTTCTTAATATTAGAAATAAAAGAATCGTACTGCCTATTAAACTTTATCATCAGCCGATTTCAAATCTTTTGAGCATGCGAACTTGTATATGTCTATATGTTAATTAAGAGGCCATTCAAACTATCTTCCTATCAAAAGTCTGTAGTGTCTCTAGAGTACCAGAAAACATGATAAGAAATTACATTGTAATAATATTAAGTTTATTTCTTTTACATTTTTCGATTTTTCATGAACTTGGGCTTTAAAATATCAAAAAATGCATCCATCCTCATTTCGATCGGATTACAGTCATTGTGCCATTCATACAGTCAGAAAATAAATTTTACAACAATTTGTCTGTAACTAATGTTTTTCGAAATATTTACTCTTTCTAATGTTCTTTTATTAATAAATATTATAAACATCACCGCGATAATTTGATTTGATATTCATAATTATTCCTTAGCTCTAGAATTAAAAGTCTCTACGAAGATAGATTTGATAGATTGTAGCGGCTGCCCAGGGCGGGCTACACTTCGACCATTAGGTCCATTTTGATGCCTAATGATGTGAGGATGTGAGTGGAGTAGAAGGAATTTTTTAGGATGTGCGGCTACAGCCCACTCTGATAGGAACTATGCCGATATCAATCTGGAGTTCGTGAAGGAAAATGCAGAAAACCTTCACAAGCATAACCTGTTACTTCGTTCTTGTCCATACGCTGACAGTTTAGTTAATTAATCGACCCTTTTTTTTTTCTTAATTGACAAACTGCCGATATCGGGGTTATAAACCCATATCCTCCCAACTCCAAAGGGGAATGGGGAGCATAAAGAAAGAAGAAAACACAAAATTTAAAATATCTCTCTTAATATTAGAACAATCGAAAAAAGCGTAAGGACTAAAGTTGTAGAAAATCATGTTTGCTACAATTCAACATGTTATCATTTACAGAGATATTAAGGAATTTTATTTTCAATCTTAAACCGTCAATATTTCTGTAAATATTAGTGTAACAGAAAAAATGATAAGAAACAAAATTACAGTAAAACGTAGTACCTACAACTTTACTTCTTATAAATTTTTCGATTTTTCGAATATTAATTTTATTTCGCCACACAAACTGCACATAATGGACACAATCTGCACATTATGGAGTCCCATTGTGTGTAGATGCTTCCGCAGGGAATAATACTCGGTGATGATTCCGGTAATTTTGCGCAGCAGTATCCTGTTCAGGTTCAGTGCATCTATAGACAGCGTCATCACAATAGTCGTGTGTTGTTTTTGACTTAGGTAAAAATAGAACATTTTTTCGATATCTACAAAATCTGTTCCAACTCTATAGACATATATGATGGTATTGCACGTGATATAATTGTATGCAGATGTTAAGAGAATTAGATTATAGGTTAGATTAGAATTAGATTATTCAACTTTTGTTTGAAACATTTTTTTCTAAAATGCATATTTAAAAAAATATTGAAACAAAACTTGTGGAAACTTTTCACATAGGGTACATCTAATAACTTGCATTGTAATGGAACATCTTTAAACATATACTCCCGTTCATAAAAATTGAACCAGTTGAAACATTCTTACAAACAAGTGCTATTGTAATATTATACTTATATTTAGTAATATATATGCTTAGAATGTGACTTATTGGTTCAACTTGTATGAAAGGAAGTGCGTAGTATTTTTTCATTTTTGTAGAGTTCATGAACCAATATTTGCCATTCGGACTGTAAGAATGACTGTAAGTGTTTTAATGCAGAAAAACTATTTTCTGTATATTCGTGCATTTTTTGACATTTGAAAAGTAAAATTTTATTTCAATTTATAGTTTTAAATAATTAATTGAATTAAAATAAAATTAACACAGTATAATAAAACTGATTTTATATCTTCATATAAGGAAAAACTGCGTAGTCAGATACAATTATGTAAGCGTATTGTTAGTTAGTTTGTTATATACTATGCAAACTACTCATTCTGCATAATATTATACTTATTAAATAAACTAGTAAGTCTGGTCCATTAACATTCTTCTACGGCAAAATTTATTATTATGATTATTATGTGTAGCAATTATAATCATTTCAATACTAAAATGTGTAGATTTACTGTTTATTTTTTATATTCTTATTTCTTCCAGTTTTATTGTAAAGTACATAATACTTACATATTATTACACTACTGTAAAAAAGTTCACTAAAAATTTGTCACATGGGAGCTGTACTTAGGGTATGTTCCAAAATTTGCTGCCAGCGCTGTTTGTGTTAACGCCATAAATCACGCTGCGAACAACATTCCAAAATTGCAAGCGCACTGCTACTGCTACTGCAGCCGTGAAAATTGGAACGCGGTTCACAGCACTTACAGCACGCCACCATGTTCATTGCTTTCACTGCTTCACCTTTTCAGCGGTAGCAGTCACAGCACAAAATTCATGACGTCATTTTTTTTCACAGTACTGCTGAAACGTGCTGTTATGAATTCGGGCACGCACGGTGAAGCACTGCCAGCGCTTGCAGCAAATTTTGGAACATACCCTTAGTAGGCATGTTGCGGACATTCGCGGAACTTCCACATTATTTTCAACATCCGCATTCACAATAATCAATGCTTTTTACGGAGCTTTTGCGGATGCGAGTGTTGGTTGTTTTGTTTAGCAATTCTGATTGTAAATAAATCATAACGTGTAAATAAATCAGACGTTTTATTATATGGATTTTTTTTAAATATTTATTCTATTATTTAAATATTTATTTAAAATTTATTTGAACAATTAACATTACTGTTTGAGTGTTTCGCTTTGAATAATCTATGTAACAAATGAATCAACAATGCTACTACCGCCGAGGCAAAATGTGATTAAGTCTTATTTTGAACTAGATGAGCATGTCCTAGTTATCTCAGTGTAAAATATGAAATAAAACATACTGTCGCAAGGGCCGTACAACCACGTATATGAGAAATTATTTAAATCCATGCACCCGCAGCAGTTTAATAGCCTGTTTAGCGCGGGATTAATCTATGAACCTTTGCGAAACAGGATGGAACCTGAAAAGGCAATGACATTGCTCTTTATTAAAATATAATGCACCAAATGTTAAATTTTCATACTAAAAATTTGATTATAATATAACGATTATTAAAAATTATTACCATCTTTTTCCTTTATTCATGTACCTAAATTTAGTATCTCTTTAAAAAATTGACATATAAATCCTAAAATATCCGCATCCATAACATCCCTGGTACATAGACCAAGCGAATTATCTCAGAGGAAGGAATCATAATAGTTGCTGTAGTATCAGGAAGGCGGAAGTCTAGAAAGAAAGCCATCTCAGTCTTTTTACCGTCCCTTGATAATTCACCCTCTCAACATTGCTCTTCTACTTTATCTAGCCTGTGTGCTGTAGCCCTGTGTTTGTTTTTCAATCTACCCATTATCTTTAGCAATGACAGAAAATAGCTCCAATGAAATTGCTTTACCTCCTGTTGTCCTATTTCGCTCGATTGATTAGGTATTACACTCCAGCTCTACAAGGATAGTATGCCAGTAGGTTAAAGATTATGCTATCCACTCCGTTTAAGTCTGTAGTAACCAGTAAGCAATCTAACTTGACGGATAATACCTTTCAGTTCTTACCTAAGAGCCACGCAGGTTCCATCAGTATACACAGCTATCATTTTTTTGGATTGTCTCAAACTTTCCTTTGTGCGATCATAGACATGTCAACCCAGTCATTAAGAGTCGATGTAAATTACTCTCAACTTCGCAATGTCCCCGAACATTTACGCACTGAAGGGCTGGTGTTAAATTTGTAACGTTGACTACTTTGAATGCAGCTTCGCTATCTGAGCAGATAAAAACTCACCGCTTAGTGCAACCGATTACTTCCTTCATATTTGGCGCTGAAAGTATGGCATGAACCTCTGTTGAGAAAACAGTAGAACTACCTATGTCTCTTCTAAAGAGCTTTTAATAGCCTCTGGAACCTGATCCTTACCATGGTGGCATTAGTATTTTCACACTTTGTGTTTAGCACCGTCCCTCTTAGCCTCGCTTTTCCTTCCATTTACAAGGAAAAAAATTTTTTCGTAAGTGAACTTGCCCTGCAAATTCCAAAAGCCAGCAAATTTCTGCAGGCCTCGACGCTATTCGTATCTATTCAATTAAACCACAAGTAGTTGGAGACTTTATGACGGTAGTGTTTTATATTCATAATAATATGCAAGTATAATAATATTATTTAACAGTTGGCATAACTGTTTTTATGACCAAACAAACAAATAAACGGACAAACAACGTATGTATTTGTATACATTCAATAGCTTCTTGTAGGTTTTTTATCAGTTTAGATTCAGTTTGATATTGTTTTATAAACCTACACACACAATTATAAAAACAATGTGATTAGATTTACTTTTCATTGCAAACACAAGAGTTAATTGAAAATGTTAATTTAGATGCAAAACCAGTTGTATGCACAATGACGTTTGTGCATATATGTATAGAATTCAAGATGTTGTTGCAATTGAGCGGTTCCTTGAGGTCGTTCCCTTGTTCAACTCATTTTACACTTAATAATTTGATGAAATTGAAATATTATACATAGTTCCCATTAATTTAATTTAAAACAAACATATACCGCGGATTTTTTTTAAAAGATAGGTCACCAATAAATTTTAAACGCGATATACTGCGACCCTTATTTTAAAAATAAACACGTTAAAAACTGTTTTTATTACGAATTTCATTTTTAAAAGCCTTCAGAAGTTAGAAAATGATAAAGTTTTTATTGGAATTTTCAGGAAAAATTGATATTTTCCTCTTTAGTGAGATTTGATAAATCAAGAATATGTTCAGGCAGGTACACTTGGCCACAAAAGTTGATGTCAGTTTTTAGAATATTATATAATTGATTTGTGCCTTAATCATTCGGTTTTCGAATAAAAGTTGTTACTATATTTATAATGAATAACTTTTATCCGAAGCATTTTTTCGAATACCGAATCAATAAGGCACAAATCAATTATAAAATTTTAAAAACTAACATCAACTTGTGTGGGTCAAAGGTCCCTTACATTAAATTGACATGCTTGTCAAACTTCATGCACTGACGTTTTATGAACTAAGGAACCGTACTATTTTTCAATGGAATCAGTAAATAGTTTAGTTCATATTGATTGCAATAAATATTTAAAATTCCGTACATATTTTTTCTGACACCAGAATTATTTACCAAATAAATATTCCAGTATAATATAGGCAGTCGATTTAAAGATTATTGATCAATTTCCCACGATCATGAAGTTTACCAATTCGATGACAACGTGTATAGATATTATCAGAACGAGTCTACGTTTCGGGAGTCTATTATGATAGGGGTCTATGAGATATTTTTTTATCACAATTTATCTTACACGAGCCAATCTTTGTTTAATTTCAGTAAAAGTCTGCCTTCAACGATTCGTAAATGGTATAAAATACTTTTAGAAAAGTGGGTATTTCTACAGCAACCTATGAAAAATAACTAGTTTTGTGCTTTTGTGATATCGACTAATAATTCGAAAAACTCGAAAGAATTCCAAGTTTGATGTCTTTAGTGTAACCTGAAATGTGTCCTTAATTTGAACCGTGGCGTATTCTACATTTTATATTTCGGTTATTTTATGATTTCGAGTTGAATTATTCTAGCTGTATTTTTATGTGAAATAAAAGTTTTAAATTTGAAAAATACTTCAACATTTGTTAAAATGGAGAATAAAACATCAATCAATCGCTTTATCTTTCGCACTTAAAAAATTAAATACAGCTGTTAGTTGGATAAATATAATCGTAGATATTGTCTTTCCAGATCTGATAAAAAAGATAGTCTTATCGAGAAAATCAATGTCTTTTACCAAGAAAAATTTTATGGATTGAAAGAAAAGATAATAACCTCTCTAGGAGTGCCGGATATTTCAGCTTGCAATTTATAAAAATTGATGACAAAGAAATATTTCCTATAACACCAGTTATTGAAGACTACTTTAAAAAGTAAATTAATTTCAACAAGTGAAAATACCAACTGAGTTAATTGCTTAAATACTCGATATATACTGAATTTATGAAAAAAAGTTTCAAACAAAAATTAATGTTTATTTTTAAAAAAGGAACATTTTTTGTCTTTAAATTTTTGTTCTATCTCTTACGGTTTCAAAGAGAGGCAGATTTGTTCATTTTGCCCAAACGTTGTTCGATTTCCCATGGCTCATTCAACTTGACCTTACTCTTTAGCTCTAGAACACATACACAAAATTTCAGCTCGCTATCTCTTTTTGTTTTTGAGTTATCGTGTTGACGAACGGAGGGACAGTCATATTTGCGGAAATGAACTAATTAGGTCATTTTATGAACACCTATAACAAAATTTTTTTCTACAATCAATATTTTCAACCGTTACAAAATGGAACTAAAGTTAATATACTCTGGTATCTAGAGCACGGTAGTGCGCAAGGCCGAGTTTTATATTATATACCGGATATGATTACGATGTTGATATATTCATATTCGAAGACAAAAGATTTTGATAAATTAACTTGTCTACAACTTAAATTAAGAATTCTATTGCGCTGTTTCGATGTAAAAATAACAACTCACAAATGAAAATAACTGAGTAAATTGCTTAAATACATATTATATATGGAGTTTTTGTCTGTAAATTTTTTTCAATCTCTTACGGCTTCATCCTTCCCCTGGATATTCTTCCCCTGGCATGGGGAAGCACAGTCCGATTTTCCCATTCACGAACTTGAAGTTACTTTTTAGCTCTAGAAAACATTTCAGATAGGTATCTCTTTTCGTTTTTGAGTGATCGTGTCCACGGGCGGACTGACGGAAATTAATTAGGTAATTTTTTCAGCGTTAATATTTTAAAATGTTACAAAGTCGAGACTAAACTTAATATATCCTTGTATAATTTATAGTATATACCAAGTATAAAAATACCCTAGGATTGAAAAAATCGACAAAAAACATCATAGTGGCATACAATGGGGTTTATTAAAATGAGTTTTTAAAATTTTACCTGTTGAACAAAACTAGCAAAAAAAACATAAATTCCTGAATATCTGAATATTATATTCGTTCATAACAGCTGTAAAAATATATGAATTTTAAGCTAAAAATAGAGGATGATATTATAGTTTTGGTTTTTTCCAAACACTTGTGCGATTGGATAAGTATTGAATAAATATACTTAATGCTATAAATTCTATTAATTCACAAACAGGTTTAACAACATTGATTGAAAAAAATTGATAAGTATCCTGCTAAATTGTTAACATATTTTACAAGGTTTGTTGATACATGAACATGTTTAATAATAATAATACTAAAATATCAGCATATATACACCGTGTATCGGAGAAACAGTGTTTTTATTTAAAGTTGGCGTTTACTCCAGCTCAATGTATTTTTTGTAAACTTTAACATTATTGTATTTTTAAATTATATTATATTTATTCTTTAAATTTAAATAAAATTATTTTTCATAATTAAATAATAGATTTTGATTTAGAATACTTTTTTTTAATGCAACATAAAACTAATATTTACAAATTATTGAATAATATAAACAATAAATTATATTAAATATTATAAATAAATTTTAATGCATAAACTTTTCAAAAGATCTACCTCAAAAATATTGATATTAAATGTGAGTGATATTTATATTTATATTTATAGTTTATATTTATAATAATTAAGATTGAGGTAATGAGTCGTCAAACACCATTTTGACGACTCATTAAGTAATCGCCTACTTTAAACAAAAACACAGTTTCTCCGTTACACGGTGTATAGTGAAGTATATCGGGTTTGTATATTCAGAATAACATGAATATTGTAAATTATTTTACAATTACGATTAAAATATCGCTTCAAACAAAAAACAAGTGAAATAACAACTAACTGAGTTAATTACTTGAATATCCAGTTTATACTGAATTTATGAAAAAAAGTTTCAAACAAATGTTGTTTATTTTGAAAAAAGGAACATTTTTTGTCCTTAAATGTTTGTTCTACTTCTTACTGTTTCAAAGATAGACAGTTTTCTTTTTTTCCCAAACGTGGTTCGACTTTTGACCATTCACGAACTTGACCTTACTTTTTAGCTATAGAACACACAAACAAAATTTCAGATCACTATCTCGCTAGCTCGTCTTTAAGATATCGTGTTGACGGACGGGCATACGAACAGGCACATTTGCGGAAATGGACTAATTAGGTCATTTTATGAATACCTATATCTATACTAAAAAATTTTTCTGCAATCATTATTTTCAACCGTTACAAATACGAAACTAAACTTTAATTTACCCTGGTATATGGATTATGCAATAATTGATCAGGTAAAATTTTTTCTGTGGTTTTTTATTTCTATTTATTTAATTATTTTTATAATTCCGTACTTCGAAAACAGAACATTTATTGAATTACCACAACGTCTGTAAGTCTGTGTGTCACAAACGTTTTTCTCAAATACAAAATGAGACTTAAAATTCGAATTTTTTAGCTAGGATATTAGAGGGAAAGAAACAAACATTTTTTTTCAAGATTATTGTGTGTGGTATGTCAATAGGGAATATGCATGAAAATTGTTTTCACATTTATTTTCAGAATATGAAAATACTGTTAATACTGTAATAATATTTAAAAACGAAATTAAAATCCGACAAATATCAAGGAAGCTATAAGCTTTTAAAGATTATTATCTGTCTCTTTCTTGCAAAAATACTAAAAACGGAGTTTTATATATACGTGTATTTTATGGTGAAAGTGTAATATGACGTCACATAACATATCAAGAGGGCTATCACCCTCTTTGTCTAATCAGGAATTTCAATCATTCATATCTCTCTTATTTTTAAAGTTATTTAAAAAGTAATTTTACCTTGATATTTGTCAAATAAACATGCTTCAATTCAAGTGAAAAAAAATTTTCATGCATATTCCCTATTAGGAGCTTTTTGAAGCACTATTTTAAAAATTTATAGTTATACCCGGTATATAAAATAATATATACCAGGCTATATTAAGTTTAGTTCCGACTTTGTAACGGTTGAAAATATTGATAGTAGAAAAAAATTTCGGTGTTCATAAAATGACCTAACTAGTCCATTTCCGCAAAGTTGTCCGTCCATCACCGTAAACACGATCCGTAAACACGATAACTCCAAAAATAAAAGAGAAAGCAAGCGAAAATTTCGGTTTTTGGAAATTGTTTTGATTAAAAATGATTAGTTTATTTGTTTGTTTCCAAAATCAATTGAATAAGACCCAAATTAATCATGTGATATTGAACAATGAGCGCTACTTTTGTGGCCATATGTACTCGCCTTGCACTTGACCGATTTTTTATAAACTGAATTTTCTTCCTACAATTTCAGCACAAATTGTTCAAAAAGATCAGATTGCAGAAACATGCATAAGTATTTATATGTATAATTGTACGCTATATTTTTTACACAATTCTACATGTAGAACATCTCATTGTTAAACAACCCAGTATATACGGCATATTTAAATAATTAACTCAGTTAGTTGTTTAATACCAAAATGCCATAGGTAATAAAAATTAATTATAGATATTATGAAACATAAAATAAAACAAAAAATAGGTATAGCACGGTAGTGCGACTGGCCAAGTTTAACCATCACTGCATACACAATTTGTGTATGAAGTGTGATAAATGTATATATATATATATATATAAATATATATAAGGGTTATGAAATTAAATTAAAAATTTTTTTAAATTACTAGATTATTTATATTTTATAAAAATCTTACAAAGTTTAAATATTACTTTATTATTAGTTCTCTGTTTAAAATATAGCATACGATATACATCTGGGAACAACCAAGTAAAATATTAAATACCTACTAAGGAAAATCTTGCGATGACTGGATTATCAGTTAGGTTAGATTAGATTGCAGAGCCGTCCATTGTAATACCAAAAGGATTTATTTATCTCTAGCTTATACTTGAAACCTTTTGGAGCCTTTCAAATTTCTTCTTCAATAACATATCACTACTTTTTGTAGCGAACATGCGAAAACTTCGCCCCCTTTTACGATTTTTTTATGGGATTGTTAATTTTCTCCAATAAATATCACATGTTGTTCCATTGATTCCAACTGATGGTGGTCGGTATGATCGGTGTATATTTATGATTATTAATATGATATTAATGAAATAAATAATAATATTTTGAAGGTTACCTAGTTTTCATGCAACATTTAAATAAAAAATATTATTTTTTTAAAAGTGGGAGTAAAGAATTTCACGATTATTGCATATATTAAAATAAAAAAATTTAATACAAAAATTTAATATAACAAATATTTCAAAAATTAAATTAAATAAAAAATAAATTGTATATAAAAAATTTTTAAAAATGACAAATCAAATAAGTGAATTTTTACGTTGGTAATTAATAAATCCGTGTTATAATTGATTTAATATAATATGAGCAAGCAACTACAAATGTGGGGATTGATTACTTAAGGATTACTTAAGAATAGTGCAGAAATATAATAAAAAATACAAAATTCTACAAAATGCAAATTAAAATTCATTATTTTAGTTTTAGTTCTTTTATTGCTTTTTAGAATTATAAATGATCACAAATCTGGTTTTAATTATCACAACAAATTCCATACAAATTCATAAGACCGCCTAAATAATAAACTATTTCCATAAGAGAAAAATTGCTGAATTTTAGCTGAAAAAGACGGCGTTCACCGTGGTTCAAAAAATTCTTATAGCGACAAATAATTTATAAACAAAATTTTGTTAATGCAACTATTTCTATAGAAACTATAAACTATGTTAAATTCTCATTTAAAATACGAATGGCGATGATTGCCGACTGTCATATAGCCGTCAGAAAACGTTATAACTTTGGAACGGTTTGAAATTTTGCACTTCTAATAGATTTTCTGGAGTTGTAAAGAAAATTTTCCTCTCTTAGGGGTTTTTGCTTATCATTATCTCCTACAGTTTCCACCAAACCATTTGGGCAAACACACATATATAGACTCACACAACATATTTCCTTTTATATGTATACCAGTAGAGATCACACGATTTGTTACAAATATTGGTGTATATTATTAGAAATAATAAAACAATTTTTTGCAACAAATAATCTGATAAACGAAATTAAAAAATTTGTTACTCAGAAGCTGCTTCAACTTAATCAATCTCTAGCGGTCAATAATTTCGATATTTATCAAACCACTCTTTTGACCGCTCGTGAGGCCACACACACATAAACGTTTATATATTCAAAACTCCGCTATAAAACCTCTACCAGATTTGAAACACATAAAATTTACTCGCTCTGCAGTAGTGGTTGCTAGAGCTCGCTCCCCTCACGTATCTCTGCTGCCGCCACGTTCATTCCTCACCATTTCTTATTCCGTTAATGCGCTTCTCTAATTGGTTACGTTATTTAATTAAAATCTAATTAACGGGGGTTCATGGGCAAAAATGACCAAGGACTTTCATCTTAGAATTTCATTCCCTATCCACCTTTTCAAAAAACTCCATGACTTTTGACTCGCCCTATATACATATAAATATAAATATATATATATATATATATATATATATATATATATATATATATATATATATATATATATATAAATTTTAACGATGGTCATTCTTAATATCAATTAGACTGGATTGATTAGAAAAAATTTTACGAAATTCTATTATCGGTACTAAAACAAGAGCTGAATTTCCTTAAGAGGAAATTCACTATAAAATCAAAAAATTCAAATCCACAAACATAAAACTATCCACTGACTCAGAAATCAAACTGAGAACCTCCTTTTTTGAATTCTGAAAAAAACAAATGAAATTTGTCAAATTTGTGTTAAAATTTGAAGGCTAATTATTTCTATTGTTTTAACACCACATAAGTCTATAGTCTTAACCTTTCGTCAACCCAATAACCTATCAATATTTAAAATAAGAGAATGTGCTTGCTGTACTCATATATATTTACGAATCTAAGAGAAGGTATTAAAAATATACGACAATGGTCGTACATTCAAAATTCGTGTATGTACAATTATTGTTATATATAAATAAAACATATATAATTCAACACAATTAATTAACGTTTAAAAGCATAATATGTTATTAATTAAATAATTGAATACAATTTAGGTGTTGTAATCTATCTATAAAATCGTATATACTTATTATATTTTTTTTACGTCTATATACTGACTGAAAGTTTTATAGAACCCATTTCATTTGAAAGTAGTACAGGTGTGATAGATTCTCTGCTAACTGCAATTTTTATACCCGGTATAAAATATATAAAATATATTCTAGGGTATATTAACTTCAGTTCAAACTTTGTAATAGTTAAAAATATTGTTCGCAGAAAAAATATGTTGGTATGGGTGCTCATAAAATGACCTAATTAGTCCATTTCCGCAAAGTTGGCCGCCCGCCGTCCGTCCGTAAACACGATAAGTCAAAAACGAAAAGAGATGGTAAGCTAAAATGTATTATCTAGGGCTAAAAGGTAAGGTCAAGTTCGTGAATGAGCAAAATCGGACCATGTTTGGGCAAAATGTGCACAACTACGTAACATATAGAACAAAAATTTAAAAACAAACTAAACTTTTGTTGTTACTAAAAGTTTTGATGAAAACTTTTTCATAAATTTAGTATATACTGGACGTTTAAGCAATTAACTCAGTTAGTTATTCAATTTGACCTTTTTTTAATAATCGTGTACGATTACAACTATAATTGGAAATTCGGAAATTAAAATAAAATTTTAAAGCTAATGTAATGACAGCGATTTCCACGATAATTATATATATTGAAATGACATACGCGATACTGACACTTGGATTATCATTTAACCTCACTTAATGCTGATAAAACAAATAATATCCGAAAAACTTGAACTGACGTAAAAAGGTTGCAATTATATTAAAAACCGTAATAATGCCCTTAAATAACAGTATCATGATACTGACAAATAATTATCACTTACTTTTTTCAAATCAAAACAAATCGCATTCGGAAAATAATATTACAAAAATAAAATAATTTTGTTTGGTTAAAATTTATTAAAATAATTTTTTGTACCTCAACTTTTTTTTTTATAATTGGAAAATATTACATATTGATTTAGAATTTTTTTTTCTTTCAAATAAAAGTTTTTTTTTTTTTTTTTAAATAAAGTCAATGAAAATTCATTTTATTAAAGAAAGTTTTTTAAAATAAAAATCAAATGAATCAAAAAAACAAAATTAATCAAATATAATTTACTTTAAAAATTCGAACATGTTAAATTTTGTCAAATAACATAAATAGAAAACAAGTTAAAATAGTAAACAGCTAGTATGTTATACAATAGTGTAAACTGAAATTTGTGAATACATTAGACGAGAGGGGAAAGACAAGAGAGGTATTGTGTAGGTTCGTATCACAGTTGAACCAATATAATTTTTAATAAATTTTATCAATTACCGACCCCTCTGAATACGACCGTAGCTAAAAACATAACTAAATGTTTTAGAAGAATCTGAGAAAAAAAAAAACCAAAAATATTTTCTATTGGTTCAAACAAGCAATCCTCTAGAATCATTCAGGGCCCTATATAAACGGAGAAATTCACCAATTTCAAATCAGTTTTAAAATTGCCACTTGTTCGATTAACATCAGTTTAATATTGAAATTGGATCAATTAAGTCAGTTTAAAATTACCATTTGTTCGAGTAACATTAGTTAAAAATTGACAAAGTTCTAAAACAATATTTGTATAGTTTTAATACTAACATCGTTCAAGTCAGTTATAAATTAACAGTTATACATTGTTGTATTGTATTATAAAGAGAAATAGACTCGGTAATTGTGGAAATTAAATTAAATTCATAATTTTTTTTTTCAAATCTAATATAAAAATCAGGTTTAAATAAAATCATAAACTTTATGTTTTTATTTAATTTTTTTTCAAAGTGCCTGTTGTCCAATTGACATAAATTTAGTAAACCTTTACTAATATTTTGTGTTTTTTTTGTCAAGTATCGGAATCTGTTGTAGGTTATACAGCGCTCCATTGAAAGCTAAAGAGAGCCAAGATACCGTGACAATTCGACAGCTAAACAGTGTGTAAAATAATGGTTCTTTTAAATGCCACCACGCTAGTAAGGTCAATCTAAAAAAAATATAACGAATAAGTGTGGAAAACTTCAAAATCAAACGGAATTCCTGGACAAAAAATATTAATGATAATTTTATTCAGCAATGAATATTTAAACAGAATCAAGGAAAAATGAAGACAATTTGCCGCCCTAGGCAGCTGTAAAATTTCCACAACACCTTTTTAACGTACATTTCCATGCTGACGTTCAACGCTAGCATGTTTGGACGCTTTGTGAAAACGCTAAAAGTTGGAATACAATCAACTTCTTCGCTTGAAGCCAATCGTTATTAATTATTATTGATTGATTGTATATTCTCTATATTCGTCCAATATTATCATCAACGTAGAAACTTCAAACTTAGAGCACATGCAGTGTTAGATGAATTAATTTAGAAAAATGAGATAATTTCACTATGATATCAGCTTGTACAGCGCCGATACCCAAACAATCGTTATATTATATCATCTTTTTTGGATACAATAAATTATTATTTTAAGTGATTCTAGAATGTATCCGTCTTATACGCATTCGAATGAAAAATTCTATTTTTGATTACCCATGTAGCGTTATATCAAGTATATACAATCAAAATTTACCACCCCTGAACATGTGCCGCCCAAGACAGCTGCTGCCTATCTTACCTACAGGGTAAATCCGCCCGTGATTACATAATGATTAAGCAATTCGATATAGTAACGATTATTTAACATAATTATTTAACGATTATTTAACATAACTGCTGAAAGAAGAATTCATTTTGGAAAACAGGTTTGAATAGTAAATAAACTAATTAATCTGATAAAAATTGGAACCGGGCATGCATTAGTATATTTTGAGTATATTTTGGTTAGTTCAGTATAATTATGTTGGGATAAATTTCGACACGATTTCTAGTTATAGTTGTAGATCGCAATCAAGGAATTAATGAAGAAAATTTATGCGAAATGAAGCAGTGGAAATATAAAACCTATTTTGACAAAATGGAAACCCGACTTCAAAAATCAAATATTCTATAACAAAAAATGCACTAAAAAGTAAAAAAATAATTGCATATTTTTGTGCCAATTTTAGTTCACCCTAGCTAAAATTTTTAAATATATATGTACAATTATTGTTATTTTTGGAGTCGGTGTCAGCATAGAGAAATTCACATAAAATTTGGACACCGCCTCCAAAAATAACAATAATTGTACATATATATTTAAAAAATTTTACTTAGGTGAACTAAAATTGGCACAAGAATATGCAATTATTTTTTTACTTTTTAGTGCATTTTTTATTATCGAATATTTGATTTTTGAAGACGGGATTCCATTTTGTCAAAATAGGTTTTATTTCTCGCTTTTTAGTGACTTTGAAGTTCTATAACTGATTTTATTTGTCTAAATATAGGTAGACCTACTAAACGACCAAGTAATTTTTAGTGCATTTTTTTATAACACATTTTTTTTTTCCGTTTTTTTTTTAATTGTTAGTGCATTTTTTTATAACAGATTTTCAATTTTTTTTACAAGCATTTTGTTTTTTTTTGTAAAAATTTTTTTTGTAGTCGGTTTTTAAAAAAATTTTCTAATTTTCCCATAATGAATGAGAAATACATATATATATATATATATATATATATATATATATATATATCTATATATTTAAAAAAAAAAAAATTCGAAGAAATCGGTTATCACATATAAAATGAGGGTTTTCCTCGATTTCCAGGGGATCCCTTCATCAGAATGCGATTTGGTGGCAATGGGACCAATCGGGAATCAAACTCTTTAACACAAAAAAAAAATCGGTTAACAAATGACGGAGTTCTGAGGTTACAAACATTAAAAAAAAAAAAATACAGACGAATTGAGAACCTTCCTCCTTTTTGAAGTCGGGTTAAAAATAACACAGTACCCTTAACAAAGAACTAACCTTACACACAGGCAGCCTATATACAGATATTATGTGGCGTACACAACGCGAGTTTTATTTTTAACTTATAAAAAAATACTTATATGTGATATTTCAAAATAATTTTACTTTTGAACAAAGACCAAAAATGACGAATATAATCAATATTATTATCTCATTTTTTAATAAATTACATTATAATCATAAAAAAATATTGATTTCAATCCATTTACAACCAGTTCAATCGTCGATATACTTTGCTTCTAATTTGAAGTCAATTGATGTCTCAAACTAGCCACATCAGAGGATACCCAACTATTTTATACCATATTTGACAATAGGGAATATGCATGAACATTTTTTTTCACTTGAAATGAAGCATGTTTACTTCACAAATATCAAGGTAAAATTACTTTTTTTAAATAACTTTAAAAATAAGCGAGATATGAATGATTGAAATTCCCGATTAGACAAAGAGAGTGATAGCCCTCTTGATATGTTATGTGACGTCATATTACACTTTCACCATTTAAAATACACGTAAAACTCCGTTTTTAGTATTTTTGCAAGAAAGAGACAGATAATAATCTTTAAAAGCTTATAGCTTCCTTGATATTTGTCGGATTTTAATTTCGTTTTTAAATATTATTACAGTATTAACAGTATTTTCATATTCTGAAAATAAATGTGAAAAAAAAATGTTCATGCGTATTCCCTATTATTATATATTACCGAACTTATGATAGCGATAAAAGTTTTATATTTATTCTGTAAACATGTGACTGAAATCAAAGAATAAAACCGTTTCGATTATACATGACAACAAATATGCTTCGTGGGACCTCCATAATTTGAATGTATTTGCTTATCTTCCCAGTAGACTATGTGCAATCATCCGTTGGCAGTTGTGATATAATATTCACCATTAATGGAAAACTGCACAATTATTAGAAGAAGGTTAAAAATGATATAAATAAAATGATTTAAATAATATTTGTTGCCACATATGTAAACCTCTTTATTCCCTTCGGATGCTTGAACATCTATGAATATAAATACAACAGTAATTTGCGTCGAACTTTATTCCAGTAAATTCTTCCGCACACGTATCTTTATCTTTTGAAATTTAAATCAAATCTAACTTTGATAGGAACTATGTCGATATTCATCTGGAGTTTGTGAAAAAAACTGCAGGAAACCTTCACAAGCATAACCGATTACTTTCGTTCTTGTCCATAAGCCGACGGTTTAATCAATTAATCGGCCCATTAATTTAAAAAAAAAAGTAATTTAATTGACAAACTTCAACCGTTGAGAATTAAACCAGCCATCTCCCAGTTTCAAGCAGAGTGCCTTTAAAAGCTCGACCACTCGAATTGGTTGTGAGTGAGTGTGAATTTGGATACTGAGACCCTTCGGATTGGTTGTGAGTGGGTGTGAATTTGGATACTGAGACTCTTCGGATTGGTTGTGAGAGGTTGTGAATTTTTTTAAATTAATGGGCCGATTAGTTGACTAAACTGTGTATGGACAAGATCGAAAGTAACCGGTTATGTTTGTGAAGTTTTCCTGCAGTTTTTTTTCACAAATTTCTAGTCTACATACAAATTTCTTGTCCTTTAGGAGTCGGTAAAAAAGGCCTATAAAGGTCTACTTGCCAGGCTACGACTTCCCCTCCGCTGCTACTACTACTACTACATCAAAAATCACTCGTGCCGAATCTTTGCGTCATTACAGTAGAATTCCAATTATCCAGATTAATTGGGACCTGATCCGATCCGCATATTTGGATCCATCTTGAAAAATGAATTTAAAAAAAGAATGAGCACAAACTAACGATATTCTCGGCTAAAAGTTTTGCTTTATCGCAAATAATCGATACTAAAAGAAACTTTCCCAATGCTCAATGTTGCAAAAACCCCTTGAGTATGGCCTTTTTTTCCTGAAAACGATTCAGATAATTGAAATTACTGTATTTCAATGTGAATGACCATAACCATAACAATTCATAGCAAGAATTATTTTCCTAGTCCAATAAATTTAATTTTCCACCTATATGATCTATTGTATTTTTAGCGAATTTCCTCCAAAGAAAATGCAGCTCTTGTTTTTGCACCAATGTTGGAATTTCGTAAAAATTTTTTCAAATGTTCATCGATCCTACCTATTAGATGTTAAAAATCACTATCGCTAAAATTTGTATATATGTATATATATATATATATATATATATATATATATATATATATATTTATATATGTTTATATATGTTTATATATATATATATATATATATATATATATACATAAATATATATACAACATATGTACTTTTTTAGCGAATTTCCTACAAAGGAAATGCAGCTATTGTTTTTGCACCAATGTTGGAATTTCGTAAAAATTTCTTCAAATGTCCATCGATCCTACCTATTAGAATGAAATTTAGTATTCGAGTCGGTTTTGGTATTCTAAAGGTCAAGTTCGTTAATGGGTAAAATCGGATGAGGAGAAAGGGGGTGTAAAGAGAGGGGAAAACACAAAATTTGACTATCTCCCTTAATATTTGAAAAATCGAAAAATTTATCAGGAGTTAAGTTGTAGGTACTAAGTTTTACTGTAATTTTGTTTCTTATCATTTTTCTACACTAATATTTACAGAAATATTTACAATTAAAGATTGAAAGTTAAAATTCTAAATATCTCTGTTCACATTCGAATTTGAGAAAAATGATCAGGTTGTTAATTGTAGCAAACTTGATTTTCTACAACTTTACTCCTTATACATTTTTCGATTATTCTAATATTAAGAGCGATATTTAATATTGTGTGTTTGTTTGACACGAATACATAAAATATATTTTATTGTAAAAAATTTTGATTGTCGTTTCCATAGTAACTATAAACTATAATCCTTATAAATCGATTTATTTTGGATATTAATAAATTTAATTTTTATAAATACTAAAGTCATATCAGATATTATATTTCATTTTGATCACACTAAAATTATGACCGCTATAGAGTGATTTATGTAATCTAAGGAAATTCGCTAAGTTGACGCAGTTCCTGCGTAACGAATTTTTTGTATATAATTTTTTCTAACTCTCCGACTTCGATATTTAGCATTAACATTAAGTTATCTTTCAAAAATTTGCCATTCTTTAAACGTTTGCCGACCTAAGCCGTAGCCTGTGCAGTTTAAAAGACAATCGAAATCCCTGTAGTGGTCCCAATTATAAAAAACTTTTGTTTGTGTAAATGGAATCTCCTAAAGTTTTTTTTTTCTTTTATAGTTTTATAAACATAATCAAACAAGTGCTGGGACTGTACTATGATATAAATAAAATGATTTAAATAATATTTGTTGCCACATATGTAAACCTCTTTATTCCCTTCGGATGCTTGAACATCTATGAATATAAATACAACAGTAATTTGCGTCGAACTTTATTCCTGTAAATTCTTCCGCACACGTATCTTTATCTTTTGAAATTTAAATCAAATCTAACTTTGATAGGAACTATGTCGATATTCATCTGGAGTTTGTGAAAAAAACTGCAGGAAACCTTCACAAGCATAACCGATTACTTTCGTTCTTGTCCATAAGCCGACGGTTTAATCAATTAATCGGCCCATTAATTTAAAAAAAAAAGTAATTTAATTGACAAACTTCAACCGTTGAGAATTAAACCAGCCATCTCCCAGTTTCAAGCAGAGTGCCTTTAAAAGCTCGACCACTCGAATTGGTTGTGAGTGAGTGTGAATTTGGATACTGAGACCCTTCGGATTGGTTGTGAGTGGGTGTGAATTTGGATACTGAGACTCTTCGGATTGGTTGTGAGAGGTTGTGAATTTTTTTAAATTAATGGGCCGATTAGTTGACTAAACTGTGTATGGACAAGATCGAAAGTAACCGGTTATGTTTGTGAAGTTTTCCTGCAGTTTTTTTTCACAAATTTCTAGTCTACATACAAATTTCTTGTCCTTTAGGAGTCGGTAAAAAAGGCCTATAAAGGTCTACTTGCCAGGCTACGACTTCCCCTCCGCTGCTACTACTACTACTACATCAAAAATCACTCGTGCCGAATCTTTGCGTCATTACAGTAGAATTCCAATTATCCAGATTAATTGGGACCTGATCCGATCCGCATATTTGGATCCATCTTGAAAAATGAATTTAAAAAAAGAATGAGCACAAACTAACGATATTCTCGGCTAAAAGTTTTGCTTTATCGCAAATAATCGATACTAAAAGAAACTTTCCCAATGCTCAATGTTGCAAAAACCCCTTGAGTATGGCCTTTTTTTCCTGAAAACGATTCAGATAATTGAAATTACTGTATTTCAATGTGAATGACCATAACCATAACAATTCATAGCAAGAATTATTTTCCTAGTCCAATAAATTTAATTTTCCACCTATATGATCTATTGTATTTTTAGCGAATTTCCTCCAAAGAAAATGCAGCTCTTGTTTTTGCACCAATGTTGGAATTTCGTAAAAATTTTTTCAAATGTTCATCGATCCTACCTATTAGATGTTAAAAATCACTATCGCTAAAATTTGTATATATGTATATATATATATATATATATATATATATATATATATATATATATATATATTTATATATGTTTATATATGTTTATATATATATACATATATATATATATATACATAAATATATATACAACATATGTACTTTTTTAGCGAATTTCCTACAAAGGAAATGCAGCTATTGTTTTTGCACCAATGTTGGAATTTCGTAAAAATTTCTTCAAATGTCCATCGATCCTACCTATTAGAATGAAATTTAGTATTCGAGTCGGTTTTGGTATTCTAAAGGTCAAGTTCGTTAATGGGTAAAATCGGATGAGGAGAAAGGGGGTGTAAAGAGAGGGGAAAACACAAAATTTGACTATCTCCCTTAATATTTGAAAAATCGAAAAATTTATCAGGAGTTAAGTTGTAGGTACTAAGTTTTACTGTAATTTTGTTTCTTATCATTTTTCTACACTAATATTTACAGAAATATTTACAATTAAAGATTGAAAGTTAAAATTCTAAATATCTCTGTTCACATTCGAATTTGAGAAAAATGATCAGGTTGTTAATTGTAGCAAACTTGATTTTCTACAACTTTACTCCTTATACATTTTTCGATTATTCTAATATTAAGAGCGATATTTAATATTGTGTGTTTGTTTGACACGAATACATAAAATATATTTTATTGTAAAAAATTTTGATTGTCGTTTCCATAGTAACTATAAACTATAATCCTTATAAATCGATTTATTTTGGATATTAATAAATTTAATTTTTATAAATACTAAAGTCATATCAGATATTATATTTCATTTTGATCACACTAAAATTATGACCGCTATAGAGTGATTTATGTAATCTAAGGAAATTCGCTAAGTTGACGCAGTTCCTGCGTAACGAATTTTTTGTATATAATTTTTTCTAACTCTCCGACTTCGATATTTAGCATTAACATTAAGTTATCTTTCAAAAATTTGCCATTCTTTAAACGTTTGCCGACCTAAGCCGTAGCCTGTGCAGTTTAAAAGACAATCGAAATCCCTGTAGTGGTCCCAATTATAAAAAACTTTTGTTTGTGTAAATGGAATCTCCTAAAGTTTTTTTTTTCTTTTATAGTTTTATAAACATAATCAAACAAGTGCTGGGACTGTACTAACTATCTACAAAAATAATTTAATAACTTGTAGTAATGACTATGTCATAAAGATTTTAGCAAATATATGCATAAATTATTAATATTATTATTATGTGGGATTGGCCACATGAAAAAAAAGGATTGGTCAAATACAACAATATTTTTATATCAGTGACTACTACTTTTACACTAACATACAAAGTCAGTAGTAATTAAAGTGTTTTCAAAACAAGTAAAAGTTATATAAAAAATTTACAAAAACCCGACAGCACAAAATATAATTAACTGAAAAGCGTTCTTTTTTAGCAATTTGTGTCAAAGTGGTAGCAAAAAATTCTGTTACGCAGGAGCTGTGTCAACTTTTCACAGAATAAATACCACTTCTTTTTAAACCGACTTCAAAAAGGAGGATGGTTCTCAATTCGTCTGTATTTTTTTTTTATGTGTGTCACCTCAGAACTCCGTCATTTATGAACTGATTTTGAATTTTTTTTTGTTTTAAAGGGTTTCATTTCCCATTGGTCCCATTGGCACCAAATCGCATTCTGATGAGGGGATCCCCGGGAAATCGAGGAAAATCCTCATTTTAGACGTGATAACCGATTTCTCGAATTTTTTTTTTTTTGAAAGGGTATACTCATTCATAATGGGAAAATAAGAAAATTTTTTTATAAACCGACTTTTTTACAAAAAAAAAAAATTTTTTACAAAATTTTTTACAAAAAAAAAAATTTTTACAAAAAAAAAACAAAATGTATGTAAAAAAAACTGAAAATCTGTTATAAAAAATGCACTAAAAATTTAAAAAAAAAAATGTTATAAAAAAATGCACTAGAAATTAGTAGGTCTACCCATATTTAGACGAATAAAATCAGTTATTGAACTTCAAAGTCACTAAAAAGCGAGAAATAAACCATATTTTGCATATTCTTGTGCCATTTTAGTTCACCTAAGCAAAAATTTTGTGTCCAAAAGTTATGTGAATTTCTCTATGCTGACACCGACTCCAAATATAACAATAATTGTACATATATATTTTAAAATTTTTGCTTAGGTGAACTAAAATTGGGTTTCCATTTTGTCAAAATATGGTTTATTTGGAAATAGATCTTAATTAACTTTTATTTTATTAATGTTCAGGCGATTTGTGACCGCTAGAGTGACTACTGACACATATATAAATAAATATGATTTTGTATTTGATATGCTTTTGATATTTCAAAGGTTAAATTCGTTAATTAATAATGAATAGAATCGATCAGGAGTAAGGAGCGTTTAAAGAAAGAAGAAAACATAATATATTGATTATCCCTCTTTACACTAGAAAAATTCATTTAAATACATTAAAAATATCAAGTAACCATGGTGATGCATTTGTAATATTTATTATTATGGATATTGTTTTAAATTGCGTCCGAAAATGAATTGTAAAAGTTGATTTACTACAACTTTACTAATCATAAATTTTTTTTTCATTTTACTTTTATTACGAAAGAAATTGAAGATTTTACGTATTGTTTTTAAATTGCATTGCAAATATTTCTACAATTATTATTATTAAAATTTATTAAATTCAACTGTATGCCTTACAAATTCTTCTATTTTTATTTTTATTAAGGTAGTTCCAGCACTGTGTTGTATAATCAGTACAAAAAAAACGGTTTGCTTTTATTATAGAACAAATACATATACACATATACACAACACATATTCACCATTCACTATTTATATATACAAATTATTGTACAACAGATAATGGTTGGGCAGGTATGACATTTACATGCTTCTAATGAGTGAGAGTGAGAGAGAATGATTACTTTGTTATTAATTATCTCGCGTTCTACAAATTAGCAAAATCTGTCGAAAAGTGGTTTCATGCTGGAACATCCTTAAGAGAGAAATTCAAGTTTTAATATTTCCTCTTCCTATAAGCCACCCTTTCCCCTTGCCCGATTTTGTGATCAATCTAAAACTCTGGCCTCCAGAGCGCGAATAGGCGTACCTCTGGAGGCCACAGATTTAGATTGATCGCAGATTTAGATTGATATATACATGTTAATTATCAATTGTTTTGTTACACTAATATATTTACAGAAATATTTACAAATTAAGATTACAGTTACAGTTTTAGAAAAGCGATTCGGTAATAAAGTTGTAGCAAACATGATTTTCTACAACGTTACCTTTCATACATTTTTCGATTATTCTAATATTAAGAGAGATATTTTTGTGTTTTCTTCTTACTCTATGCGCCCCTTTTCTCCTTGACCTAATCCGTTTATTAGTAAAATTAGCATTGCAAATACAAAAATCATATCAAATAAGACATTTCATTTTGATCAGACAAAATTGTGACCGCTAGAGAGTGGTTTATGTATTCTAAGGAAATTCGCTAAGTTTACACAGCTCCTGTGTAACGAATTTTTTATTAGATATTTATTAATGTATTTTAGGAACGCCTACACTAAAAACTTTTACCTGTAATCAATATTTTCAACCGTTACAAAGCTGGGCTTTATCTTATAAATACCCTTATTTACATATTATATACAATATAATAAATATAACAATTTAATAAGTATAACAATTTTATAAATATTTTAACTTTTGTACAATTCGAATAAAATCTGTGTGTGCGTAGGATGATTTGTTGGTAAACTATTAAAGTAAAATAAGTGGGTGATTGACTTAAAGGTAGAATAATTCTATAGAAGAATAAGTTTTATAAAACAATATAAATTATATCGAGGAAAATTTATTGTTGACCTAATTTCTGTACACCAACGTGTGTAACTGAGATATTGAATTCAAATTGTATTAACTTTTAAAACACAAAGAATTTCATTCAGGGAAATGTTTTGGTAATTATTTTATACAATACAGGTAGTTCAATATATTTTGAAGGTGATATGAAATCTTTTATATCCATTAAACTAGAAGATAAACGTGTTTACGTTTTTCATCTTTGTGTGTGTGTATGTGTGTGTGCGTGTCTGCGATATCGCAGTTTTACAGCAGGACTAACGCGCTCTGTCTACTTGCAACTAGGAGGTAATGAGCTCGAAACTCAACATTGGCAGTTTGTCGATTAAAAAATTAATGGGGTGGTTAGTTGACTAAACTGTCGGCGTATGGACAAGAACGAAGTAACCGCCTATGCTTGAGAAGGTTTTCTGCAGTTTCCTTCACGAACTCCAGATGAATATCGGCATAGTTCCTATCATAGTCGGCCGCAGCCGCACATCCTACCAATTCCTAGTCTATACACAAAAATTCCTTCCACTCCACTCACATCCTCACATCCTTAGGCATCACAATAAACCTTATGGTCGAAGTGTACCCCGTCCAGGGCAGCCTCTCCAATTTATCAATCTATCTTCGGTGTTTTTAAAGTAAGATACGCATCTATTTCAATTACGCATCATAAAAATGTATTTCCGCGTTTTTTTGAAAATAGACCCTCAACGGGATGAACCACGGGGTGAGTGTTTGTATGGAAGTACAGTATTTTAATATAAGAGACAGATATTCAAGCTATAAATTATAAATAAACAAATAAGTGCGTGTAACAGTGATTTAAGAAAATCAATCCTTAACGGAGAGAAGTAGTATGTTACGCAGTTATATGGAAATTACTCAATTTTTGCGGGCGAAGCCACAACGGGTAATGCGTGTAAGTAATACTATTACTAAAATACATTCATTCAACCTTTAACATAAATGACATTTAATTTTTAATCAAAACACTAACCACAATTACATAATTTAATTATTAATCACAAAAGGTGATAATAGATGGATAATAATGGGGCATTTGTGCTTATCATTCCACATAATATACGGCCTTCATAAAAATTATCGGTTGAAGTGATAATTTGCATCTTCACAAAGAAATAACTTTGCATACCAATTACACAATGCCATAATTAGCTATTAAAACGTCACCAATTAAAAAATATTTTCCATTCTTTTTAGTACTATATCAAATTAAAGAAATTATTACAATTATTATTAATTCAAATTTTTACACAATAAATTATTTCTATTTGTTTTACTCAAATCAAAAGAATCTATCCTGCATACAAAAAAAGTTTGTACGAAAACATTCTTCAACCAAAATGTTTGTAACAATAAGTGTTAATATTATTGTTAATAAAAAAAAAATTTGAGATTTTCGTAACAATATTTTTATTTTGACAATCACTGTTGTTGCTTCTTCTGAAAATTAAATAATGGCAAAAATGTACAAATTTTAACAAAAAGGTATACATATTTAGGTACTTCACGAACTCCAGATTAATATCGGCATAGTTCCTATCATAGTCGGCTGCAGTCGCACATCCTACCAATTCCTAGTCTATACACAAAAATTCCTTCCAACCCACTCACATCCTCACATCCTTAGGCATCACAATGGACCTTATGGTCGAAGTGTAGCCCGTCCAGTACAAATTTTAACAAAAAGGTATACATATTTAGGTACTTACAAATTACAAAATTAAGAATGAAAACAAAGCAGTCCGGGTAAAACCTAAAAAAACAACTAAGTAAGTCGATTGCTTAGACACTCGATATATTCTTAATTTATGTAAATAAGTTTACAACAAATGTGGTTTATTTTTAAAAAAGGAACATTTTTTGTTCTATTGCTCTTATGGTTTCAAAGATGGGCATTTTTGTCCATTTTGCCCAAACATGGTCCGATTTTTCTATTATTGACATTACTTTTTACCTCTAGAACACACCCGCACACAATTTCAGCTCGTTATATCTTTTCGTTTTTAAGTTGCTGTGTCCACAGACGGACGGACATGCGGAAATGACCGAATTAGGCCATTTTATGATCACCTATTCCAAACATTTATGTCCGCAATCAATATTTTCAAGCGTTACAAAGTCGGGACTAAACTTCATATACCATTGTATAAATATATACATATCAATCAATCAAGAGTTCCGTATCCCCTAGAGGACGTTGGAGACCACTTCATTCCATTTAATTCTGTCATGAACAGTACGTGTCAGGTGGTTGAATTTAGTGTTGGTCCATTTGATGATGTTATCCATCCATGATGTTTTTTTTCTCCCCCTGGTTCTTTTCTGTTGGTGTTTACTCATCAGCTGATGTGTACTACATTTATCCGTCTATATTTATTTATCCGCTGATGTGTACTATGCTTATTTGTATTTAATCCGTCAATTTTATATTAAGCATGCGCCGATTACACCATATGTCAAATGAGTTTAATTTTTTTTAATGATCCTCTTTTATAGTCCAAGTTTCACAAGCATACAAAAGCACTGACCACACATACGCTTTAAGAAACCATACTCTTAGGGGTTTTTTAATTTTATTGTTGCATAATAAATTTCTTAGTTTGCAAAATACTGTTTTTGCCCGCCCTATTCATGTGAAACGAAACAATGTTAAATTGATGTGGGTACCGGGTCATAGTGGTTTGGAAGGAAACCAGAAGGAAAAAGCAGATGCCTTAGCAAAGAAAGGAGTCGGAATGCCCTTCATACACCCAGAGCTTATTTTAGGAATTCCAAGGACTACATATAAACAGGTAATCAACGAGTGGTATAAGTGATATATTTTATATCCATATACCTCAGCCTTTTGCTGAATTAGAAATTTAATTCGGATATAAGTAGATACTTAGAATAACTTGTTTATTATTTCCAATTAAAGGTTTACAAAAAAAAAAACTATTTACAGTTTTGTTATGAAAAGCATACACTAAATATATGAAATAAATAGTCAGAAATATAAGAAAATGGAAATAGCTTAAAGTTTTTTTGTTGGGACACTCATTATGTTTAGATAGATACTTGAATTAAAAATAATAAGTAGGTATATACTTAATCAAATTTATAGATAATCTGATATCTTAATAAAAAATCTTTTTTTATTTTACTTTCCATTTTTGTTTTTTTCATATTTATTTTGTTCTTCAATATAATTGTGTATGATTAGAAAATGATATTTAACAATAATCATAGTCATAATTATTACCATAATAAATAAAATGAAATTAATTGAAACACAGGTGTACAATAAATCTGATTGAGTGAACGATTGTGTAATTGATGATATAAAAAAAAGTAATAATTATTATTACTCATACATACCAAATGTATGAATAATCCGAAACGAGAATTAGTAATATACCGTCCGTGTTGGATTGCTAATAGAGAATCAATGTTAAATATTATATACTATAATAACTATACACTATATGCTTAAAAAAAATAAAAAATAGTGTGGATACTTTTTAGTGTGTCTGTTGTGTATGCTTGGTGGAATGTTTTGTACTCAGTACTGCATTAATATGTAATGAGAGTGGGTTAAATATGTTCATTGATATCTTCTTAAGCTTAGCATTACTTCTAACAATTGAAAATTCTTTTTTGAATATCCCTTATTATTTGTATGTGGAATGTTTGAAAATAAATGATAGAATTATATTAACGGTATAACATAAAACAACAATCCACGCAAATTAAAAGAAAAATAAATCCCAAAAAAAAAAAAAACAATTCCGACAAGAAAAAAGTTTAACCAACGGTTCGAATATTCCTCTATTATTTGCTAAACAATCGAGTCGATTGTAGAAATCCTAAATATCTTTGTGGAGCATTTTTGTCAAGGATTAATATTTTCAAGCGTTACAAAGTCGGGACTAAACTTAATATACCTTGTATATTTACTGGGTATAAAAATGTTACAACATAAATTGTAGGAAATTTTCTCTAGTTTAGTCGATAGTAAAAAAACTAGATACAATGTGACAAAGTGAAAATTCGAAAAAAACACATCGAAATATATAAAAATACCAATTTTCAAAACTCTCGGAAAACTTTTCAGGTAACCCCCTTTTTGAGCACCAAATGATTGTACTATATACAATAAAACATTTTATTTGATGTTAAAATAAATTAAAAAAATATTAACTTAGTAACTAGGTATAAAATAAATTACTTCCTTATTAAAACAATATAACACAATTATATATATATATATATATATATATATGAAATAACACAAAATACATAAAAAAACTTATTTTTATACCTCTATTGAATTGAATTTCTATATTTGTAGATACTTACTAAACAAATAGAAATTATGTTGTTAATAAAACATTATTTGCAATATTTATTTGTCTTACTGATTAACAAACAATTCAATGAATTTTAAAATGATCATCAAAACAAAATAGCAGTAAACGTTTAGTCATTCGTAATCAGTTACCTTTATATCAGTTTGTTCAAAGTATAGAAGTTTCTATTTTTCTTAAAGAAAGTATTTGATTAATCGATAAACATTAATAAACACCATGTAGTAGTAGTATTAGCGGAGAGGCGGTTGAAGCCTAGATCATAGTCTGTCTAGGCATTTTTACCGCTACTGTCATGGACGAGACACACTGAAGGTCCATTGTGTTGCCTAAAGATGTGAGGACAAGAAGTTTTGTGTGTAAACTAGAAATTGGCAGACTGTGCGACAGTAGTCGACTTTGATAATAACTACGTCGATATTCATTTGGAGTTCGTGAAAGAAAACTGCAGGAAACCTTGTCGCGGTGTCTTGGCTCTCTTTTATTCCTCATAGGAGCGCTGCCCAAACCTTCAACAGATTCCGATACTCGACAAAAACAAACAAAAATATATTAGTAAAAGATTTTACTAAATATTTTCTAATTGAAATGACACGCACGTTTTTTTAAAACAGAAAAAGAAAAGAAAATTAAATTAAACGAAATTGTTACGAAAACAAAAACCAGGTTTTATTGCTTTTAAAAATTATAAGAATTCAATTTCTTTTTCAACAATTTTTTTATACTTTTCAACACAATGTCTAACTTTGAATTACTTGTACAAATGTCAACTTTAACTTAATCTTTAACTTGATCTGAATCGAACAATAGTTAATTATATACTTTTAACCGAATCAAACAACAGTCGATTTAAAACTGATTTGATTAGCGTTGATCGTGGCTCTTTTATACCCGCCATGGGTCCTTCTAGAATATGATTGTTGTTTTGAAAAAATATTTTTTTGAAAATATACTTCTGCATGGAGGCTTCTAGAATGATTTAGTTTATCTACAACCATGGGCGCATTCGGATGCTTCGATTATTTATAAAATTAATTACAAATTATAATTCTTCTCCGAGGCTTGAACCCGAATGATACCCCTCTTGCTTGACATTTAAGTGTCCACTCAACAGACACGCCCACCGCTAAGTCAAATTTCTACACAAATTTTATGATACATAAGATTACTGTAAGCTAGCCTACATCTGTTTACTCAATCTTGTTTATACAAAAATTATTTATTTGTGTATGTATTTATGTTATTAAAACATTCAACTTAGACTTTTGGTTTTTTGTATTAAATTATATCCAATAATTTTTTTCAATTTTTGATTTTAAGAAACGAAAAACTTTAAATCAAAAGTATCTATTAATCTCTTTCCAATTTTCGACTTAAAAAAAAACTTTGTTTAAGAAAAATAAATAAATCTAACTAGATTATTTTCTTTTTGTACTTAAAAGTTTTGTAAAAAAAACTCCTTTTCCAAGGAGAAAAATATTCTTAAATATCTTTTGTTTAATTTTTAGTAAATTAAGAACCTACATAAAATTTCAAATTCGTCCCCTTTACCTAGATCAGTTTTTTGTATTATAAATACGTATTTCGACTACAATGTAGTCATCATCAGTATAAATTAGCTAGTCGTACTTTACTCTTTGACAATTAGAGATAGTTATAAAGTCGAGATCAACAGACAAAAAATAAATAGAAAATTAACTAGATTAAAATATATACTAGATTTAAAATATAATAAATTTTAAATAATATTGAAATTGCTCTTGTTAAAATTTCTTCATTCACATTTGTTCCTGTTAATTTTACTCTTATTAAAATTACTCTTATATTGTCCCAGGATATGTTACTTGTTACTAATTTGGTGACGGTATCACAAACTATTTTGGTTTTACGCTACTTATATATGTTCGGCCGACTTTAGACGCTATTCTAAGACCGCACCTGATTGGTGCTGAGTTATGCCTTGCGCAGTGAACACGTTCTTTGTATTTCGACTAATTGTCAAAGAGTAAAGTACGACTAGCTAATTTATACTGATGATGACTACATTGTAGTCGAAATACGTATTTATAATACAAAAAACTGATCTAGGTAAAGGGGACGAATTTGAAATTTTATTTCAAAAACCTAGAGTTCTCACTAATTATCATTCGATAATATAACGTTTAAAGATGACTTCCCGGTCATTCGAGAACAATAAATTCCGCAAATTAGCGGAAAAAGTATATCTGTTGGCAGCAGATATCAACTTTTTAACCACATGCCGAAAAAACGGGTTGTTTCCCAATTTTATCAACATCAACACGAAAAATACAAGCAAAGCAGCAACAACATCGATACTCGCTGCAAAACGTAAATGGCTAAATCTGGAAATAAAATCGTTACACGCAAAACGTAGCCAAATGGAACTCGAAGCGTATAGGCTACACCTATCAATAACGAAAAACTTAAGCAATATTGAATATCAAAATTGGTCAACGTGGTACAGGCAAGTGCACGTCGTAATAAAGCACAAACTCAAAGCCAAAACCACAAAACTGCACAAAAAACTTGGCGCTCTTAAACGCGGTTCCAACAAACAAACGCCAACAACATCGAAATTTGATGAACGAACACTAGTTCACAATCTCACATCAAAATCATTTACAGAAGCTGAAATGAATTTGTTGAACAAAGGCTTAAATTTTGCAATCAAACAAAACAGTTGTCCGTCCGTAAATCTAACTGTAGATATCGAAACTGACATAAAAACTATAGATGAACCCACTAGAAATCAAATTCGAAAAAATTGTGCCAAAATAATTAAGAAAACGGTAACATCGAAGCCTAACACAGATGTAGAAACTGTTAAGTCATTAAAACAAAAAGAGGTTCATTATTTAAAAGCAGACAAAGGCAATTCTATAGTAATAATGGACAAAACCGATTACTCACAAAAGGTTCATAAAATGCTAGACGAAGGCCCTTACCGAACTCAAAGGACCAACCCCTTATCGGCATTCATAAAAGAAGTTAAAGACACTTTAGACGAATGTCCAAAAACCATAAACAAACAAACAAAGTACCAACTCCAATGTTCAAATCCGGTAACACCCAGATTATATTGCCTTCCAAAAATCCATAAAAACGACGGATCAATGAGACCGATAGTCTCAGGAATCAACTCTCCGACATATAAAATAGCAAAATGGTTAGTTGCAAAATTCCAGGCCTTTAACCAAACAAATTCACTCGCAATTAAAAACAGCATCGAACTAATCGATAAAATCAAAGACCAACCGGTACATCCAAAAGCACTACTAATGTCATTCGACGTCAAAGCTTTATACCCCAGTGTACCAATCCCAGAAACCATAAAGATATTGGAAAAATGGCTAAATACTCAAGATATACCCAAAGAAGAAATATCAGAATTACTAAAACTAACACGTCTTTGCATGAAACAAAATGTCTTTACATTTGAAGAAAAATTCTACAGGCAAACATTCGGGACGAGCATGGGTAATCCACTATCACCTTTTCTAAGCAATCTCTTTATGAACGACTTAGAAGAAAAAGCCAAGAACAGCTTCGAATACTTTCCGACGGTCTGGTACCGGTATGTTGATGACATTTTTACGATTTTTGATACGGCCAAAGAAAATCCAAAAACCTTTCTGGAAAAGCTCAACAAAATGTACCCATCTATAGAGTTCACAACAGAAGTCGAAAAGGAAGGCTCGATCCCCTTCTTAGATTTAAAAATCAGCAGAAACAAGGGCACAGATAAATTAGATTTTGACATATACAGGAAACCGACCCACACAGAAAGGTACATCACTTCTGACTCGAACAGTCCACCTCAACATAAACTAGCCATATTCAACTTTCTAATAAATAGACTACTAAAAGTGCCAATGTCGAGAAAAAATTATTTTAAAGAAGCCAAACATATTAAACAAATCGCAATATTTAACGGCTACACTCCACAATTAATAAATTTCATGATCCGTAAAATTAAATTTAAAATTCTTAAAAGAAACACTACGACACTAACACCAGAACGGGCCGACAACGAACAAAATAAATGGTGCAAGCTAACGTACTTCCCTCCGTGTACGAACAAAATTAAAAAAGAAATGGAAGATCATAATATAAAAATAGCTCTCGTGAGCAACTGTAAACTTAAACAGATCCTCGGAAACCCAAAAGAAAAAATAATAGACGAACAAAAATCGGGAATCTATAGCATAGAGTGTCCTTCGTGTTCACAAATATACATTGGCTAAAGCCGTAGACAAATAGGAACCCGATTCAAAGAACATATGGCTCATACGAAATACGGCAGATTAGAAAAATCCTGTGTAGCTGCACACATTATAGAGAATGACCATAAAATCGACAAATCTAATTTAAAACTTGTTAAGGCTGTTCAAAATCCCTCAGAGCTGGATGCATACGAAAGCATATACATTCAGAAATTCAAAAGAAATATTATGAATCTAGACAATGGACTGGTACCAAATTCAGATTTAATCAAAATCCTATGGTAAAATCAAGTGCCAATACATCCATCTCTCTCTAAAGATGTCGAAATACAAAGAACGTGTTCACTGCGCAAGGCATAACTCAGCACCAATCTGGTGCGGTCTTAGAATAGCGTCTAAAGTCGGCCGAACATATATAAGTAGCGTAAAACCAAAATAGTTTGTGTGTCATTCGATGTTAGATGTTGACACTGTGAACATCGCTCTATCGAAACAATTTTTCTCAAATTTTAACTGAGATTACATACCTGCTTTATTCTTACAATATTTTTATCTATTGTCGGAAACTAAAAATTTTCGTTTTTTCTGGGTTTTTACACTTCATTGTATCTATTGATAATACTTTATTATCTTGGATGCATGCTGAGTTCTAAGAATTCATAAATAACGTAGGGAGGAAGAAAATTTTGTCCTTTGTTCTCTATAGAATAACCTTTGACAATAGAATCTGTTTATAATAGATTTTATTGCTGGGGATTTTGTAGGAGGATTTAAAACAAATTTTTCTTTTATTTAAAATAAAATATATTTCCTGATTGTACAACCAAACAGTCATTGAATACTTTTATTTTATAACCCAGGCGTATCATATATTTTATATTTAATCAACTAATGTGTTTTTCTTCTGTTTTATAGATTGGAGAAAAGTTTAGCTATGCCTACCACCGCCAAGCAGGCGGTGGTCCCTAGGCCGAAGATGCGCCAAGCAGCTCCAGCCCCGACAACATCATCATCATCATCACCATCGACGCCAGCCACATCAACAACATCGATGCCAGCACCAACAGCAACAGAACCAATGGATGCAGACTTTCAGGAGGTGAAGAATGACAGGAAACGACGACGAGGGAGGGTGGATAGCACCTCTTCGAAAAAACCAGCGATATACGTATCGAACAGGTTTGATACCTTGATCGACATTTGCGATCAAGCTGCGTCAGCAACTCAAGTGAAGCCTAAAAAACCATCGCCCATAGTTGTACATATGGGCCTCACCAGCTTCATAAAAGTTGAGGAAGCAATAAAAGCGGCAGCTAAAAGTAGCGTCCGGTTCACGTTTGGACCTAAAACTATTAGTGTCCACTGCGAAACGGACCAAGATTACACGAAGTGCAAGGAACGATTGGAATCCTTGCAGATGCCTCACCATTTTTATGGTTCCAAGGGTGATTACGAACAAAAATTCGTAATCCATGGTACCATGCGCCACCATTCAGACGATATGGTGGCTGATGCTTTGAAGAACTTCGGCCTTGAGCCCAATAAGGTCGTAAAGTTCAGCCGAACAGGTGAGGAAACCATTCGCGTTTCGCGTCTGGTTCAATTCACCAAGGGGACGCAAGCGCAAAGCGTCCTCAAGATTAAATGGATCGGTGGGGTACCTGTGAACGTCGAAAGGTACGTAAATAAACGAGGTGCAGTTCAGTGCTACCGATGCCAGCTCTACGGCCACGGTTCACGGAACTGTCGCGGAATCGTGCGTTGCGTGAAGTGCGGTGGAAATCACACTTCACGGGAATGCGCAGTCCCACGATCGGAGCCGGCGAAGTGCTGCAATTGTGGCGCTGCGCATCCGGCCAGTTCCATGGAGTGTCCAGCACTCAAGAATTACGTGGCAACAACGGCATCACGAGTAGCAGGAGCGAGGCGCAAGGCCGCTCAGGGCGAGGCGCAACGCCGTCCACCACCATCATTCCAGGTCAGGGATTTCCCGACCCTCCGTCATGCAAAAGACGGCAACGCCCCTAGCAGAGGCCCCCCAGCGCAGCGGATGACTCCAGCACCAGCACCAAGAATGAAGTTTGTTCCAGCACCACCTCCAAAAGTGAACCCGTGGACAACCAGGAAGCCATCAGAAAACGAGGTAATTGAGATCCTGTCCACTGCCCCACTTTCTCCAACCAACCCATTTTTTGAGTCAATCTTAGACTCTCCACTCTGTCCGTCTCCATTGGAGAAGGGCGAAAGTCCGAAACCAGAACTCGACTTCATGGAACTCCTGAAACTCAGGATCGACGTGGAAGTTGCATGGAAATCTTGCACATCGAATTCCGAAAAACTTCTCAAGTTTTTCCAGATGACTGCTCATTTATTCGAAAATGGCATTCCATCCTTCAAATTCTAGGTCCCAAATCCGATTTTTGCAATGGAACTCCCAAAGTCTCCTGCACAAACATCCTGAGCTTCACTCATTCCTCCAACAGCAGCAGATCCATGTTGCAGCCATCAGCGAAACATGGTTAAAGCCGGATAAGAAATTTAGAATCCCTGGATTCTATACCTACCGCCGCGATCGAGCCACCAGAAATGGCGGTGGAGTCGCCCTTCTTGTTCGACACGACGTCAAACATTCTTTATTGCCTCCCGAAGACGGCAGCCTTGAAGCCATCTCTATTCTTATCTCGGCCAATTGTGGTAATTATAAAGTTACGTCTTTATATAACCCTCCTAATAGACTCTTACAGGGAGTGGATATTGATCGTATTATGAGAACTCATGATCGCGTCATGATCATGGGTGATTTTAATGCGCGTCACATATCTTGGAACTGTATGTCTAACAATTCCAACGGAAGCGCCCTCTTTGCGCATTCTCTCAAACGTAACTTCATTGTTGCGTATCCGGAGGAACCCACCTACTACCCAGACGCTGCTCGGCGCCCGCCGCAAACCATCGACTTAGCACTATTAAAGAATTGCGACCTCATGTCGGATCTAGATGTTCACTTGGATCTGCAAAGCGACCACCGCCCCATCAGTTTCACTTTGGGTGAAATGAGGGGCGCTGCAACTTTGCAAACCCAGTTGAGCTTTGAGAAGGCAGACTGGAAACTTTTCAAAGAGTATCTCAACGTCGAAACCTTGATCACTCCACAGATCAAATCCGTTAACCAAATAGACTTGGAGGTTAGTAAACTCACGAGAAACATCGTAGTTGCTACCGAAAAATCTATTCCTAGGAAAGCCAGAACCTTCGGCTATCGACTTTACTTAGATGATGACACACTACGACTAATACGGACTCGGAACAAACTACGCAAATTTTGGCAAAGAGTTAGGCTGCCGGAGCTTCATGACGCCATGAAGCGAATGTCAGCTGATATTCGAGCAAAAGTCACGCGCACCAGAGATGAAATGTGGGACGAGAGGATTTCGGCTCTGACCACTCGTGACAATAATGTATGGAAAATTGCAAAATGTTTGCGTAAACGTTCCAACAGACTGCCCCCTCTCTCGTCAGAAAATGGGTACCTTTACTCAGATTCTGACAAAGCCCAACTTCTTGCTGACACCTTCTCTAAGGCGCACAGCTTAACTGATGGCGACGAATATCACGACGAAGAAACGGCCCGCCTGGTGTCCGAATCCTTGGAAAATGTTCGTTCTTCCGTCATTAACCCCATCGATGTCGAATGCGTGTCACCCCGTGAGGTTTCAAATATCTTAAGAAAACTTAAGTGTAGGAAGGCCCCTGGTGATGATGGTGTAACTAATGTTGTGCTCCGCTATCTTCCTCGAAAGACGGTAGTGCAGCTCAGTTATATCTATACTGCGTGCCTGAGACTTGGTTATTTCCCTGACCTCTGGAAATCTGCTAAAGTTTTAGCGCTTCCGAAGCCGGGGAAGCAACTTAAGTCACCTTCAAGCTACCAACCTATCAGCTTGCTGCCATCTCTCAGCAAGGTCATGGAGAAAGTAGTTTTGAACCGGCTGCAGTCGCATGAAGATATCCACAGACAGCTTATCCCCCAACAGTTTGGTTTCAGGTCAAACCATTCAACAGTGAGTCAGCTTCACCGACTCACTGACCACATTGCCACCGGATTTAACTGGAATAAATCCACAGGCATGGTCCTCTTGGACATCGAAAAAGCCTTCGATACGGTTTGGCACGATGGACTTATCCATAAACTATCCAAACTCGATATACCAACCTATATCCTGAAATTCCTGATTTCATATTTATCAAACAGAAAATCCCAAATTCATATCCAACAAAGCAAATCGAACCAATACCGTGTCAAAGCTGGTGTCCCTCAAGGCTCCCTGCTTGGACCCCGGCTCTTTTTATATTATATCAACGATATCCCGAAGGATCCTGCTACTGAAGCAGCCCTCTTCGCCGACGATATATTTCGAGTTGCCTCCAAACCCATCTATCCAGGCTTGAAAACTATTTCAAGCTATGGAAAATCAACATAAATCCCACGAAGACTCAGTCCGTTTTGTTTACTAGAAGGAATAAATTTTCCTCCTACCCACTTGAATTGAAGATGTTTAACACTGAAATCCGGCAATCTCAAAGTGTCGAGTATCTAGGAATAACTCTTCAAAGGCAGTTGAATTGGGCACAAGCCGCCAAAAAGCGTCTTGCCCTTGGAAACGCAACCTTTGCAGGACTATACCCGTTACTCAACACCAAGAGCAAGCTGGACGAACGTTTAAAACATCGACTTTACAAGTCATGTATCCGGCCCGTACTCACGTACGCAGCCCCAATATGGTCAAACGTTGCTCCTTCGCACCTTGCGAAAATGCAAAAATTTCAAAATCGTTGTCTTCGGACGATTTCGAAAAAACCCCTGAGATATCCGTCTGAAGCTCTCCACGTTGAAACTGGACATCCTACTATCCGTAAATTTATCCAAACTACCTCCAAATCCTTTTTCCAATCTTCCCGCGAAAATCCTTTCCCGGAAATCAACGTACTGGGTCAATTTGACCCGAATACGCTGCTCTTCGGGAAAAGATTCCGCATGCCACATGATCTCGATTACAACTAATTCTGTTGTTATCTAAATTGTACATATTTTCTTTTCTTTCCGTATTTCTATTTAAGTTTAGTTTTAGGGATGGCTTATCCATCCAACCTAGGTTAAGTTTCATGTCAATGGTTTTTGTATTAAATTTTTCCCATTTCTAAACGATGTTAAAACGACTCTATAATCTCGATGTATATAATTTAATAAGATGATATATTATAGGTAAAGCATAGGCTAGGAACTATACTTTAAGATGTGTTGTACTACAAGTTATGTAAAATATTGATGCAAAAATATACTTATTCTATTCTATAATAGTTTGTGATACCGTCACCAAATTAGTAACAAGTAACATATCCTGGGACAATATAAGAGTAATTTTAATAAGAGTAAAATTAACAGGAACAAATGTGAATGAAGAAATTTTAACAAGAGCAATTTCAATATTATTTAAAATTTATTATATTTTAAATCTAGTATATATTTTAATCTAGTTAATTTTCTATTTATTTTTTGTCTGTTGATCTCGACTTTATAACTATCTCTAAGTGTCAAAGAGTAAAGTACGACTAGCTAATTTATACTGATGATGACTACATTGTAGTCGAAATACGTATTTATAATACAAAAAACTGATCTAGGTAAAGGGGACGAATTTGAAATTTTATTTCAAAAACCTAGAGTTCTCACTAATTATCATTCGATAATATAACGTTTAAGAACCTACACACAATTTCAGTTGGACTTCATAATTTAAGCGTTTCAATTGCGGGACTATTTAGGAATGTAAGGGATCTGACAGAAATAATATTTATTAACCCGACTTCAAAAAGGAGAATGGTTCTCAATTCGTCTGTCTTTTATTTTTATTTTATTTTTTTTGTGTGTTACCTCAGAACTCCGTCATTTATGAACCGATTTTGAATTTTTTGTTTTTTTTGTTTTAAAGGGTTTGGTTTCACATTGGTCCCATTGGTAATCCCTGGTAATCCCCGGGAAATCGAGGAAAATCCTCATTTTATAGCCAATTTTAGTTCACCTAATCAAAAATTTTTAAATATATATGTACAATTATTGTTATTTTTGGAGGCGGTGTCCAAAAGTTATGTGAATTTCTCTATGCTGACACCGCTTCCAAAAATAACAATAATTGTACACGTATATATAAAAATTTTTGTTTAGGTGAACTGAAATTGGCATAAGAATATGCAATTATTTTTTTACTTTTTAGTGCATTTTTTGTTATAGAATATTTGATTTTTAAAGTCGGGTTTCCATTTTGTCAAAATATGGTTTATTTTACCTAAAAGATTATATAAATTATGTTATAAACTTACTTACTATAAAGATGGTATACTAAATATAATTACAAGAAAACACAAAATGTATTAATCAATTATAGTATTTAATTGTATTTTGTCTCAAAAAAATTGGTTAAAATTTACATTAATTTATTAAATTTAAAAATTTATTTAAATTAATCGGGATACCACAATTTGTGTCATATAAAACAGACTCCATTTCACCACCAAAAAAATGAGCCGGAACGATTTAGGTGACCAGTACGCATTTGGCAATGTACATGGTTCTTGTATCTTAAAATTGATAAACGCTATACAATTCTTTATTGTAGATAACACCCCAAAAATAGTAGGTAATATAATAAACTATAGGGTTATTAAAATCACCAGAGCTAGTCCAAAAGTTAATTTTTTGAATCTGGCAATTTTTTGAATTATTTTGGTCTATTTTAATCATATTTTCAGGTAGATTCAGGTATAGTTAAAAATCATTGTCATCATGGTGCCTGTATCTTGGGAATCGATCATTTCTTCATATAACAAAAGTCATTTTAGATTACAATTAGAAAAAACCCAATAATATACAAGTAAAAATAACTATTAGCTTTTTTAGAAAAACTCCACAAAAAAATGTTTTTTGACTCGCAGACTAGATATTTCCTTAAATTCAAATAACCATAGCTAAAATCTACAAATGTTAATCATAATATAATTCAAAATATTTATACTAATATTATTCATGAATTCAAGCAGAACATTTGTTTGTTGAAAAATAAAATGATGGCCTCGCAAGGTCAAACTACAGTATATTTTATAGCTGTTGTATTACATAAATGATAAACTTTGTAATGTTTCTTTTATTTTTTGAAAAACGAACGGGTATGGTCATTAGACATTAGAGCCCTACACAAACAGACAATAGTTAAAAATATTAATCAACGCCAAACTGGTCAAGTAAGTTATTCTAAAGCATTTATAATACTATGTACTTCAAAAACCATTTACCTTAAGTTTTTTTTTTTTTAAAGAAAGTAATTTTTTAATAAAAAACATGTGTGCATATTATTTTAGAAAAATGAAAAAAATCTTAAATTTGAAAATTACATCCGCGAAAAATCTAATTTACCCGATAAATTAAAATCGATATCTATAAATAAGGTTGATTTCGTTTGCAAGAAATTTGGAAAGTGAAATGTATCAACCGCGTCAGTGCCATGGTGTGGTATTATGATATAACTAAAAACTTCATAAATTAATAGTTCGCTTGCTCAGTAATTCAATCGATTGTAAACTTTCATTAATAGACTTTTATAACTTACACGTGTAAAAACAGGCCTCATATCATAAAATTTTATCATGAAATTTGAATAATTAATCACTTTTCATTTTTGAGACGTTAAGTTCACGCAGATATACAAACATATACAGATACCAATAACCGAAAGAGTATTTTTGGTGCGAGGTGTACCTTCAAAACGTATAGATTGGATGAGATATTAATATCGACTACAAAATCTCCATAGAACATTGTGATAATCTATATATAGAGGGAAAAAACTCAATTTAAATTTAAATGTACCTATATGAGATTTATGAATTAATTTCAAACACACAATAAAATAAAAATTCTAATTGAACTGTTTAAACATATACAAAACAACCGATTCTGAGAAACAAATATCTATTTTTAAAGTACCTTGTAATGATAAATTATATTTATAGTAATGGTAATTTATGATTACTGGTCTTGTTTAATAAATTTCAAACCACAGAATGTATCTTAAATATATATTTGTTTAAAATGCCAACATCTTAAGGTAGTATACTCGTAGACTAATTTTTTCGTAATACTAATTTTTTAAATTTAAATCTGGCTATTTAATTTTAATCTCTATATTATATATAAAAGGGAAATATCTTTGAGTGTGTGTATTTGTCTGAATTGTTTGGAGAAAGTTTAATATATGAATAATATAGTTTATTTATGCCGAAATATAGTTTCTATAAAAATATACCTGCATTAACAAAATTAAATTATTTGTGAATAAATTTAAAATTAAAATAATAATAACGTTTTAAATTGTCAATATTTAGAAAAAAATAATTACATAAATTTCCTATTCACTCTCTAAAAAAAATTTTTGCCCGAGCAAAGCCGATTTTCAGCTAGCACCGTATAAAGTTAAACTTAACAAATTAATATAAAAAACATAGACTAGGGGTTTTTTAAAAGATAATTTTCCAACTGCCAACACAAGTCTTGCATAGTACAACATATAATACTATAATATATAATACATATAATATATACTACATTGATCATAAATATTAAATCACTATACATATATATATATTATACGAGGTATGTCCAATTAGCATAGCTGAAATAAGTTTTATTGCTTACAGTGTTTTATACTTTTTGCTATATTTGTCACGAGTAAACTACCTTAAATTCATATATAACTAACGGTTTTTATATTCAAATTGAAATAAAAATTTAGAAATAAATTTTAAGCTTAAGTGAATTAAATAATACAAAACTTCTATCAAATTTTCAAACGAATTATATAAACACATATTCTAGTTTTGAAATTCATTTAAAAAATCGTGTGAAATTATATAAAATTTTTATTACAAAATACAAGAAATAATAATAATTACAAGTGCGGTTTTAATTTTTATTAAAATGCCTAGTTTTAAGATTTTGTTCTTGTTAAATGTAGATTATTAGTCTATATTAAAAACGTTGGGTCATTTAATTAAAAATCCTAAAACAATTTTCCATCCAACGAAATATTGTCGATAGTAACATCTTAAATTGATTACGTAAAATACTTTTTAGGTTAAACGGTTCTATTTTACAATCGATGATATACTAAGCAAGAAATTAACTTAACGTGAAATAGTTCTTTATGCACTCCACAATTTTATTTGCGTCTGATCAAAGTCTTAGATTGGTCCATAATATTTCCTTTTAGTACATCATCGATTGTTCAATAAAACCGTTTAACTTAAAAAGTATTTATGTTTCATTTTTTTAATACTAAAAAGTAGTTCTTGCAACTTTTCACGACCCCTCCACCAAGATTTCTAATTTCTGTTCCATGTCATTTTCCATTTCCAATTTTAGATCATCTCGATGGTACAATATTTTGGTATTGTTGTAGCGAGTTAAAATGTGTGCAAATTTTCATGAGAAACGATAAAAAATAGCAGTTGGTGAAAAGTCGGGTGCAAAATTTGAAGCAAACAATTGTGTATGAAGTGTAGTTAAATAAAATGGAAGAAAAACGTATTTTCCCACATCATGAAATTATGAATGAAGAATATAAAATATTTAGTGGCAATTCATATTTCTAGCCGTTAAAAAGTTGGGACTAAGCTTATAATACCCTTTTACTTATACATAGGTTAGGTTAGGTTGTAGTGACTGTCCCAGATAGGACACACTAAGTCCAAGAGGTCTGTTATGATACCGAAATGGGGCGGACCCATCGTTGCTATTACTCTTTCAACCATTTGGAGCTGTTTAGATCGTCAAAGAAAGATTGTCCCAGAGTCTCATCATAGTCCGACCTGGGCAGTTACAGAGTATGTGAATCATCGTCTCTTCCGCCTCCTCTCAGTGACAACTCCTGCCATAGTCATGGTTCAATGTTAGTCCTAAACGTTCTAAATATCTGCCGTCAAGCTAGTGTCATGCGAAGGCTGATGCTATAACGTTGCCTGTAGATGATCTCTATAGAGAGATAATATCTTCGGAACGTCTTGAGTTGTACTCTGGCCAGATCTGTCTGGTAGTACAACAAGTGCGTTCCTCTCACCACCTTATATTGGCTTTGCCGCATATATCTTACGCTTTGCCGCATATAACTTGCAGGAGCAACTTGCTGTTCGCAAAAGGTACACTTGCATGTTTTTTCATGCTCATGTCTGATATCTTCGTACCAGTTCTGGGTAGAACTACAGTTTCCCGCAAAGTTTCTCTGGCCTGGCACACATAATAGGTGCACATTGAGCCTGGTCGACTTTATTTATATACACAGCGTATAAAAATTGTTGATAAAAATTGAAAACAAACAATTAAATGAAATTAGAGACAATTACATCTTCATATTTTTAGAACTACTCTGTATAGAATAGGAAAGATATTTCCAGTAAACCTGTATTCAGGACTTTGAATACATGTATGTATTTCCGCTTTGATGCATTCATTATAAATATTGCTACGTTAGTGTTTTTGGAATAGATAAATTTGTAGATTCTGTATCACCTATAATAGATTATATTCGAATTCAAAACTAATAACTTTGATGATTGGAATATTTCTCGAAATCGAACATGTCAATAAAATATTATTGATTGCTAGAATTGAGCACATCAATTTGTGTTTATTTTGGAAGAATCTTGTTCTAGTAAGTACAGTATTAAATTGTACAAAATTACACGTGCATATATCATAATAATTCCCTCTAGAACTCTCCTTTATGCTAATAATATCAGAGAATATGAACAGTGCCGTAACTAGAATGGTGCCAGCGGTGCCCAAGCACAGGGCGAAAAAATAAAATGATTCCCAATGTAGTAGTCGCTATAAAGATTTTTTTAACAATGCCAGTGACTGTAGCTTCCTGCGAAAGATCATTCAGTAAGCTCAAATTGATAAAGACGTACCTGCGATCGACGATGGGCCAAGAAAGATTGTCTGGCCTAGCGATTATGTCGACTGAACGCGACATAGAACGGCTCCTGTCGTATGAAAATGTAATCAAGGACTTCGCAATGAAGAAAACGCGTAAAGTAAATCTCTAAGTAAGTTTACGGTTTTCCTTGAATCTCTACTATCTGTCTGTATTAATCAGTATTTGGTGTCATTTGTGTATTGTATAATTGTGAGTTTTGGCAAATATTTTCGAATAAACGTTTTTTCACCTAATTCATAAACGCAATTTATATATACTCCCTTATTCAAAACTCTACCAAGTAGTCATAATTAAGTATACCAAAATGTAGTTTTTAAATAATAGATTTATTTTAATAAACATAATCCATTTTATTGCCAGAACCGGGTAACATTAGAAACTTTTGCAAGGGCGCAGTTATAGAAGCTCGCATTGGGCGCATAAAACGCTAGCTACGGCACTGAATATGTAATATTTGTCGAAGCACGTGTACACAATAGTGAAATTCTGACAACAGTATAACATTATATTTGTCACATACGAAAATTATAAGTTTATAATTTTAATTAATTCATTAAAGTTATAAAACATCGTTACTGTTTGAGTCGTATATTCAAGAATGGTGAAACAAATGGATAAAGTTGTGCAACTATGATTGCGAAACTATAGTCAAAAAAAAAAAATACAGACGAATTGAGAACCATCCTCCTTTTTGAAGTCGGGTTAAAAATAAAATTAAGAGTTTACAAAAACTAAAAAAAACTTTTTTTGGAATATGAACGAAAAAATGCAAAATATTTTAAAATAGAATAGAATAAAGAGATTGACTACATAAATAACTTTAAAATGTAAGCAAAAGCATGAGATGCCCTCTAATTATTCTCGTAGAGCCATTATGAAGACGTAAGTGAAGGACACCCCATGCTTTTGTTTACATTAAAGTTAAGTTTGTTGTCAATATTTTTATTCTATTCTATTTTAAATTATTTTGCACTTTTTGGTTCATATTGCATTAGTAGTAAGTTTTTTTAGTTGTTTTTTTTTTTAAATCTTAATTTAATTTTTTGTTTTTTAGTCTTAAAACTAAATTATTTTTTGTGTTCCATTCTTCATCCCACAAGTGGTGGAATTAAACTAATTTTTACCAAAGAAAGTTTCTATCGAATATAGCATAGGAAATTTAGATTTGCCAAAAAAATTATTTTTTTCTAAATGTCATTCTTTTATTAAAATTTTGTTGATAAAATTTGTTTAGAAATTAGAAACTACTATCACACTATAAACCGTTATATATAAGTTAGAGATATGCAAATTTGAATTTTGGCTATTCATAAATTTTTTATTTTGTTTCTTTTTTAAATAGTTTCAATATAATTTAAAATTTATTATATTTTAAAATTTAGTGAATTTTAATTTAGTTAATTTTCTATTTATTTTTATTTTTGTCTATTGATCTCGACGTTTTATCTATTTCTAATTGTCAAAGAGTAAACTACGACTCGCTAATTTATACTGATGATGACTACGTTGTAGTCGAAATACGTATTTATAATACAAAAAAACTGATCTAGGTAAAGGGGGCGAATTTGAAATTTTATTAATAACTTTTAACTTTTTCTATCCGTGAAATAATTTTCAAAATCGGAACAGTAGTTCTAGAGATTACCCCATACAACTTTAACATATTCTTTTATGTATACTTACTCCACAATACTATTTCAATGTCAATGTACGGCTACGAAGGTACAAGTATGAAAGGACAAGCGCATACTCTTTAGACAACCGCGTCATTGAATTTATTAATTAATGTTAATATGAATAAATTGACTCAACCTTCGGTACCCATGGATGGATTTTGTAATTATTGTGAACTACGTGAGACCAAAAACCAGAACAATTTCATTTTGAATCTTAATATGTTTTGAACAAACAGTTGTAAACGACAATTGGCATACAATTCTTTTCGCTTTTATTTATATATTTGTAGATAAATTTTACAATCTATTAACAGCTATTTTGTATTAAATATTTAAAATTTTAATTCTTATTTGTCCCATAATGAAGGACAGATAGTTAGATCGATAGAATGTAGCGGCTGCACTTGATGGGACACACTTTGCCCAGAAGGTCCATTGTGATGCTTAAGGCCGGGTACTGACGTTACGATATACCGGAAAGGTATACCTGTACAGGTCACCTGCACAGACAAACAGGAGCGTCTGTACCAGCCGCCTGCACAGGCATAGCGACCTGTACAGGCGACCGGACAAGAATCGAAATTTAGTATTGACTACCTGCGTAGGCATGTAGACCTGAGCGTGTGAATGAGTCACTCCGGTATGCCTACACAGTTTTTATGTTTTTAAACGGTTTTCTTATTATAACAGTTTTATTAGTTGCGCCTAGTTTCTTGTTGGCAATAGAGTGAGTCATTTTTGTATTTACAACATTGTTCAACATTATTACGTGTATAACAATAGACTTTTGTGATCATCATGTCAATCCGAAAACGTAACCAAGTGATTGAAGAATTTATTGATATATATAGGTTGGAACCTTGCCTGTGGCGGGTAAGAGTAAAGACTACCGAGACCGTGACAAGAGAGATGCAGCCTATGAAACACTTGTCATAAAATGGTAAAAGTCGATGCTAAAAATCAGTGGTAAAAAAAAAAACAATTTAAGGAGTAATGTGCGGACAGAAAAGAAGAAACTTGACATGTCAAAAAAATCCGGATCTTCTTGTTTGCTCGCCATCTCTCGACTGAGTTATAATCTTCCGGGTTACCGTATACCTATGCAGGTAAACCTGCACAGGTATACCGTAACGTGTGTACCCGGCCTAAGAATGCGAGGAAGTGAGTGGAGTGGAAGGAATTTTGTGTATAGGCTAGAAATTGTTAGGATGGGCGGATGCAGCCGACTCTGATAGAAACTACGCCGATATTCATCTGGAGTTCGTGTAGGAAACTGCAGAAAACCATCACAAGTATAGCCGGTTACTTCGTTCTTGTCCATACGCCGACAGTTAAGTCAATTAACCGCCCCTTTTTTTTCTTAATAATTGATAAACTATTGATGTCGGGATTCGAACCCATAACCTCCCAGTTCCAAGTAAACATAACGCCTCAAGCATAATGCCTTAGACCGCTCGGCTACTTGGACGGTTAATGAAGGATAATACTAGACCACAATTACATCACAGTTGCTTAAAATAATAAACTCTTAAACTATTTCTACTCGTTAATTACCCTGAGTTGTACTCACTTGCTCCACTTAACCCAACAAACTTTTTTAAACTAAAACCATGGCACACGAACATATCTCGTACATATTACTGCATTTTTTTTACATATATCTTTATTATACATATTTCTGGATTTTTTTTTGCGTTAACCTTATATATTTAACAACCGTTTAATATTTATTAGTACAAGGTATTTAATTAATTTGTAAAAACATAGGAAATTAATTAATAAATATACGAAAAAAGTTTTTTATAACAATAATATTATAAAACAAATTTTTTTTAAATATTAATTTATTAGAAGGTCAGGGTTTGATATCGTTTTATTTTATATGTAAAAAAATATGTTATATCTTTCACTTATTATAAGTATAAAATATATAGGTAAAAATATACCTTTAGCAATAATATATACTATATTGTATATATGTCGTGGCCTCTTTGTGAAATCTGTTTTTATACGAAGATCCTAGGCATTTCATGAAACGTCGGCATATTGTGTAAACATGTAAAGTTACGTTTAAAATCTCGACCTTTCTTGAAAAGCCCATTATACTTCGTCGAATAGTGTCTAGCATAATCTGCCTTACTTTTTATCGTAATCTCATCGGTAAATTCTAGAATCACGAAGATTCTAATTGCATAATGAATTTTATGAAATTAAAATTTTATGAAATTAAGTCAAATAATATTTCTTCGGTAATCGGATTAATAATTAACTTATTTTTAGAAAATTTCCTCCAAAGGAAAAGCAGCTATTGTTTTTGTACCAATGATGGAATTTCGTAAGAATTTGTCCATGTCCATCGATCCTACCTACTAGATCATTATCTTTAAAATTTATATACCCAATATATAAAAATATACAAGGTATATTAAATTCAGCCCCGACTTTGTAACGCTTGAAAGTATTAATCCTTGACATAAATGCTTAGAATAGGTGTTCATAAAATGGCCTAATTCGGCCATTTCCGCATGTCCGCCTATCTGTGGAAACGATAACTCAAGAATGAAAATAGATAACGAGCTGAAATTTTTTTTGAGGGAAAAATATACATCTTTGAAACCGTAAGAGATAGAAAAAACATTTGGTAGCAAAAAATCTTCTTTTTAAAATAAAAAACTTTTGTTTGACAATTTTTTTAATAAACTCAATATTTTTCTCATAATTTATATTCCTCGGAAAGCGAATTGTTTACTATTCGAATACGCAGAATTGATAACAAGTCAATCACTGATATACAACTTAGTATATATTGGGTTGTGTGACATGACTTGTTATATATGTATATATATATAAATATATCAATATATCAACATATCTATACGTTTATGTGTCTGTGGACTCCCTAGCGATCACAGTTTTATTCTGATTGGAATGAAATTTGGTATTTGAAGCGCTTAGTTCGTTAATGGGTAAAATCAGACCAGGAGAGAAGGGGGTTGAGAGGGAGAGCGAAACACAAAATTTGGCATATCTCCCTTAATATTCGATAAATCGAAAAATTTTAAAGTAAAGTTGTAGGTATTTACTTTTACTATAGTTTTGTTTTTTATCATTTTTTCTATTACTCTAATATTTACAGAAATATTTACAATTTAAGATTGAAAGTTAAAATTCTAAATATCTCTGTACACGTTAGAGTTTGAGAAAAACGATAAAGTAATGATTTTAGTACACTTAATTTTCTACATTTTTTGATTGTTCAAGTATTAAGAGAGATATTTTATATTTTGTGTTTTCGTCTTTCTCTATATCCCCCTTTCCCCTTGACCTACGCCATTAAGTAATAAAATTGGCCTTGCAATTACTAAAATCATATCAGATATGATATTCCATTTTGATCACACTAAAACTATGACCACTAGAGAGTGATTTATGTATTCTAAGGAAATTCGAAAGTTGAAGCAGCTCCTACCTAACGAATTTATATTTGTCCAATTCTGTATATATACAGTATACCCTCAAAGGTTACATTGTGTCTTTTTCAGTTTTAACTGCTAATGATTTCAATAAGTTTAGCCACGAAATCTGAAATATATAAGAAGCCTTTTAATACAATGTCCCAAAATCATGCAAATTCGACCATCTAGGGGTACGACCGATGAAGTGAAAGATTGTAGTACTCGGTTGAAATAGCTTACTTTGTTTAATTTTTCGGTAATTATAACCTTCATTGTTTAGAAATGCTTCAAAATTACAACCTATATAAGAATCGTTGGTTGGCAAACCTTTTCTTATGCAAATAAGAAAAGGTTTATCCGGACGGATAATAATATATTATTCCTCCACTTTTTTTAAAAATACTTATTTATATTTAATTTTTGAATATATTTACTGGAGTGACAGTTTTTTTTTAATGAAAGGAAACATTTAATTTATATTGATATTTAATATAATAAACATGAGTTGTTTTAAATATAATTTATTATTTCAAACTTATTTGCAACATGCCTTCTTTTCTTGAACATTTCATGTAAAACAAAATCCTTTTTCTCTAGGGCATTTAACGAAGCTTCGTCATTTAAACTACGGCATATTATATGAGATATTATCCGTCAAAATTAAATGGGCATTTCATGAAGTGCTCAGACACTACATGTAACTTTCCACACAATTCGATAACGTTTTATGAAATGTCTGGGATCTTCGTGAAAACACATATTTCACAAGCAGACCACGATATATTATACATACTTCGTTCAATATAATTTGTGAGAAGGTTTTGTAAATAATATTAGGTTTCAAGGTGTATTTTTTTTCCTAGGAGACTATATCAGCCAGTCAACCTTTCACTCAATAGCTAATAAATATGATTGTTTATTGTATATTTTATATTATTTTATGATTTACAGTAAAATGTCAAATAATTTTTTTGTAATAATTCAAAATATTAAATTAGTATTCTAGATTCTTGGCTGTAGCAAAAACGGATAAAGATGATTAATAAATAAATCATAAAACAAATTTTCATGAGTCAATTCTCCTGCACCTTTTCCAATTGTGTTTCAGAAAGTATCAATTGTAAATCAAATTAATAAATATTATTTTATTTTTGCTGTTATTCATATAATTTGAAATTCAATTAAGACAGGTATTAAAAAAAAGGGCAAACATATATCCTTCTCTTTTTTTTCTTTCTCGTCTCAAAAAACTTGACAACGTCGTGGAGGATTTTATATTTGTTAGAGAAGCATATACATATATAAATACTACATATACAGACCGTTTTCAAAAGCATTTCTAATAGAGAATCAATGTTAAATAAATAAATAAACAAAACCATACATACACATTCATACTGAAACTGAATGTCTAGGCTGCAATATTGGGTGACCATATTATAGGACCATTCTTCATTAACGGATGTTAAGATTCTAAAAATATTTGAGTTTGTTACGAAATAATATTTTGCCAACTGTTAGAGTTCTTCCTAATTTCGACCTAGAATCTGTATGGTTCCAACAATATGGTTGCCCAGCATACAATGCCATGATAGTAAGGCTGTTCTTAGAACAAACTTTCCAGGAACGTCTTATGAGTGGTTTTGGAACATTCAAGTGGCCAGCCAGATCGCCATATCTATCTCCTAACGACTTTTTATGTGGGGTTTTCTCAAAACACAGATCTATTCGTGGAATAGACCTGAAAATTTGCAACAATTAAGGAAAAGAATTGTTGACAATTGTGCAAATATTTCTCCTCAAGTGATAGAAAATACCCAGGTAGATTTCTACAATCGACTCAGATATTGTTTAGCAAATAATCGAGGAATATTCGAACCGTTGGTTTAACTTTTTTTTGTCGGACTTCAATTTTTTTTTCTTTTCGGGGTTTTCTTTTTCTTTTAATTTGTGTGGATAGTTGTTTTATATTATACCGTTAATGGAATACTATCCTGTATTTTCAAACATTCCACAAATAAGGGACACAAATAATAAGGGATATTCAAAAAAGAATTTTCGATTGTTAGAAGTAATGCTAAGCTTAAGAAGACATCAATGAACATATTTAACCCACTCTCATTACATGTTAAAACAGTACAAAACAGTCCAGCAAGCATACACAACAGACATACTAAAGAGTATCCCCACTATTTTTATTTCTTTATCAAGCATATTGTGTATAGTTATTATAGTAAATATAATTTAACATTGATTCTCTATTAGCAATGCTTTCCAACACGTACGCGAAATTTATAAGACAACTATAAGTTAAGACAACTATACCATGTGTAAACCTGCGCTCTGTGATTGGTTGAATTTATCAATGTTTAATTGATTATATCTTAAAAAAATAAGCGTCAAATCGAAAAACATTAAAAAACTTTTTAGTTTGTTTTTTGCAGCTTTACACCATGGTATAGTTTTCTTGATTGAATTTCAGAATATCCTATATATATATATATATATATATATATATATAAATATATATATATATAGGATATTATATATATATAAACCTATATATATATATATATATATATATATATATATATATATATATATGTCTGCGGTCACAGATTTCTTCTGATTGGTATGAAACTTGGTATTTGTGGTGGTTTTGGTATTTGAAAAGTCAAGTTCATTAATGGGTAAAATCGGACAAGAGAAAAGGAGGTTTAGAGAGGGGGAACACAAAATTTGGGGGAACTCAATATCTCCCTTAATATTCGAAAAATCGATAAATTTATAAGATGTAAAGTTGTAGGTAATTAGTTTTACTATAATTTTTTGTCTTATCATTTTTGTTACACTAGAAATATTTACAATTTAAGATTGAAAGTTAAAATTTCAAATAGCTGTGAACACATTTCAGTTTGAAAAAAAGATAAGGCAAAGAATTGTAGCAAACTTGATTTTCTACAACTTTACTCCTTATACCTTTTTTGATTGTTCTAATATTAAGAGAAATATTTTATATTTTCTGCTTTCTCTATACCCCCTTCCCAATTGACCCATGTCATTTAGTAACAAAATTGGCCTTGCAAATCCGAAATTATATCAGATATGATATTTTAATATACGACGACACTAAAATTATGATCGCTAGAGAGAGATTTATTTATTCCAAGAAAATTCGCTAAGCTGAAGCAGCTCCTGAGTAACGAATTTTTTTTGTTTATACAATTATGACATTGCATTCAAATAATATTGCCCATTATTATATTACGACATGAAAACTAAAAACGTTATATTAATGAACAGTCTCATTCCATTGGAAGAATTCATAAAATGCGCATATTTTTAAATAAATTCTTTTAATGTAAAATTTTTGTATGTCAATTCCATATTTAATAAATTTTTTCCTTCATGGTTAAATAGAGAGACCTAAATATGTTTGAGAAATCAAACAAGTTAAAATAATTTTTACCATTTATGTATTCGGAATTGTATTAGAAATATGAGTTTAGACAATATATAATGAGTTGGACAATATAAATGAGGGAAAATGCAAAAAAAAAACAACAATAAATGTATACAAAATATTGTACTTGAAATAAAAATGCATTATATTTATTAATAAAAATCTTATATGAAATACTCGCACGACTCCTGTATACACAGATATTATCAATGGTGCCGCGATTATTGAACCAAGGACAGTTCAACCGAACGACAGTTCAACCGGATAACAATTCAACCGACGACAGTTCAACCGGTTGTCAATAACGATATGGCTATTCGGACACACGCGGGTCTCTTGCGTGGGTTCAGCGTTTAAAGCCTTTATAATAAATTTTTCATCGGTCATACCCTGAGTTGGTCGGGTTTGCGTGTTTTTGGGCCCCCGCACAAGAAGGTTCTATATATTTTAGATATAATGTCAAAAATAATTGAAATTAAATAAGGAATCTATTACAACCGAGTACTACAATCTTTCACTTCATCCGTCATAACCCGAGATGGTCGGGTTTGCATGTTTTTGGGCCCCGCACTAAAAGGCGTTCTATATATTTGAGATATAGTGTCAAAAATTAATGAAATTAAATAAGGTAACGATTACACTCAAGCATTATCTTCCGAGTGTTATACTTTTACGATTTCAGGATTGGGTTGAATTGGGCTGGTTTGGGTTGGGTTGAATTGTTATCCGGTTGAAATATCGTCGCATGAACCGTCCTCGGTTGAAGTCATCGTATTGATAAATTCCATCAATTACATTTAGTTGTAATGCCTCAATCCCTGGAAAAGAATAGTCAGATTTAATATAAAAAAAACTGGATTTTTTTTTTGATATAAGGATTCTTAATATGATCATTTTTTATAATAGTGTCCTAAAAAACAAATTATCAAATTTTCATCACTAAAATTAAGCTCCAATGAATCTTTAAAATTTACAATCTGGGAATGATAATTTTAGCTAGATTTTAAAGAGTTTTTCTTTTATGTCTAGAATTATTGATGTATTGCCAAATACATTTTTTAATTTATGAAAGGTCACTTTTGTAAGGCAATGCGTCTGTTTATTTTCTGAGTACACCTTCCATCATCACTTATTAAAGAACCGACACATATATATACATATATATATATACATATATATATATATATATATATATATATATATATATATGTTTATCATACTTTTTTTTGTCCTTTCAGCTTTAGCGAAGTTTATTTTTTGTTTGTGCTTTAAGAAGACCATTCCTACTGTTTTATTAATATACGTACTGGAGTTTATCAAGTAGTTCTTGCATTTTAATCTCGCGTCTGCGATAAAGACTGTATCGTCGGTATATTTAATATTAAAGTGTTATTAAAATTTTCTAATTAAAGTATTGTTAAAATTATATATATATATATATATATGTTTATCATACTTTTTTTTGTCCTTTCAGCTTTAGCGAAGTTTATTTTTTGTTTGTGCTTTAAGAAGACCATTCCTACTGTTTTATTAATATACGTACTGGAGTTTATCAAGTAGTTCTTGCATTTTCATCTCGCGTCTGCGATAAAGACTGTATCGTCGGTATATCTAATATTAAAGTGTTATTAAAATTTTCTAATTAAAGTATTGTTAAAATTTTTTCCTCCAACTGTTATACCTTCTACTTCCTTAATGGTATCGAAAATTTCTTCGTGTATAGAGGTAAAAAAATGCATTATATTTTATGATTAAAATATATATACATACACACACACACACACATATATATATATATATATATATATATATATATATATATATACATACAACAGGTAGATTACCTATTATAATACTTGGCCAGGCATACATACGTATATACCGATTGTACCACACTAGTAAGTACATACATATATGGGTGATTCTCTGCCAACTGTTATTTTTTTATATCCAATGCTTCATTTTCATTTTCACATAAATTTTTGACATCCGCAGATTCTTTTGATGCGTTTTGATTCATTTGTCAAGTAGATTATTCAATGCAAAACACTAAAACAATGATGTAAATTGATGAAATAAATTTAAAAAAACATCCATATAAAACACGTCTAAACACGTTGTAATTTATTTACAATCAGAAAGCTCCGTAAATAGCATTAGAAAATTCCGCGATTGCGGATGCGAATGCGAATATCCGCAACATTCCTTAATATCATAGATTTGGTAATATCTTTTTAAGTTGCTATTAGAGAACATATCGAAATTTTCCTCATAGTCAACATGATCTACGAAAAAATGCTCGATATTTCAATATCATAGTATGTTAGATTCTCATTTTTCCACTTTAAAGTAATTGTTGTTGAAACGCGTTGTCCACGAAAAATTGGCTGAATTTTTTAAAAATTATTTAATATATGAATATCTAAGTTACATCAAAATTTCAAAATTATATATGGTTTAGTTTTGGTAAAAGTTGCTCTCAAAAATTGTACAAATAACACTACAGGTGTATAGAAAAGTAATTATTTCAGCACACTTTATATTTTACTGGTAAAAAAATGTCGAGCGAATTGGTTAAAAAAGTAGGCCAATGTAAAATAATGTTATATTTATATTTTGAAAGAAAGAAACCTATACCGTTTAATAATTTTAATAGATTACCGAAAAGATTGATATTTTTATATAATCTAAGCGAACATGTTACATAATTTTAAACAAACAAGAATAATACTACTCTGGTCTGTATACGAGGTATATTCAAGTCAAAAAAGTATAATCTACAATCTCATTCTATTCATATAATTGGTGTGGGTTCTGAGTTGAAACTTTTTAACTGCTTTCAGCGGTTATAGTTTATTAGATACTACATCGAATCGTTTAATGATTGAGAATATTGTTTTCAAAATATTCATTGCAGAATAAAATAATCAAGTTTTTCACTCTTATTCGCAACCTTATTTTAGTTTGGCCTTATTTGCGTCAAGGATTTTAAACGGGGCACTATTTCACAGAATATTTACGGTAGTCAAATTTTTTTATTTACGTAATATTATTTTATAGATGCAATTTGTTTTTATTTGAAAACGTAAGTCATGAAATTAACATGTCAGTATCATGGTTTTGTTAGTTAAGGACATTATTATAATTTTTTAAATTGATTACATCCTTTTTACGACCAAAATATGAAGTTTTATCACAATATAATTAATATGTCAATACCATGGAAATTGGTGTAATTATATTTGCTTGGAAAAATTTTGGTTCCATAATAATTTTGTTTTTTTCTTTTAAGGATGTTAGGGAGGTATGTCATAGAATGTTCCTAATTTACTAAGCCGTTTACAAGTTATTGCAATTTAAAAAAACTGTAATTTTACATGTGTTTTTATAGAGATTTGTTCACCCAATAGATTAAATTCATTTCAATTACCAATAAAGAAACTACGAAGCGTTCCAAATTGTCAAATAATATATATTTAACTCTGTTGAAACAATTTTTTCCTCAATTTTATTAAACATTCACTAAACGGTTATGGAAAATAAAATTTTTAAATAGAAATAAAGATAAATCAGTCTTTGTCACTTAAACGTGTATGTGTATAGCAAGAAAAAGGATATATTTTTTAGTTGATTTAAGTTAAAGGTACATTCACTGCACACAGTTTTTCATATTATTTGTTATCTCTTATTTAAATCAACATTATTGGTAAAATTGGCTATTTTATTTTAAACTATATCTATTTTTATTAGTATTTCACGAATTTCTAATATTCAATACTTTTTTTTCCGATGGTATTTCCCATGCTTCAATTTTGATAAAAAATCACAGTTAGCAGAGAATCACCTATATGTATACTATATTAAGGTATAGTATAATTTCATATCAATGGAATGGAATGTTGATTATATTGTATAATGTTCACTTATACATTCAAAGAAAAATATTATTAAGAAATTCTATTTAAAAAAAGAAAAAGAAAGAAGTATTAAAAAATTAATAAATATTATTAAACAAAGATAACCATATACAATTCATATATATTTAATATCTTTATATCATTGTTTTATAAAAATATTTATTAAAATTTAATATAATATTTAACTTGAGACAGATTTTATATTGTTGAAATTTATATGCAAGGCTTACACGAAATACTTCTGGAAATTTACGAAATAACGCGTTTAGTTTAATGTTTACCAGTAAAATTTTCTAAAAATGAATTGCTTCTGCCAGTATTCACTTCAATTAGTGAGATTGACAATATTATCAAATCATTGGTTTTGTAAAGAGTTTTTTTTACAAGAAATTTCTTTGACCTCATTTCGAGATGGCAACAATTTCTATGAGTTACGAAGTTATAAGTCTTTTCAAAGTTTTTCAACAAATATGTGAAAAGCACCGTAATTATTTTTTGTAAAGGTATGCATTTGCTTTTCCGAAGTATATTAAAAAATTTGTTAAGCGTGATAACTTGGTATTACTTCGGTGTCTGTTTATCCGTCTGTCACAGGTTATTTCTATAAAACTATTCGATATAATCATTTGAAATTAAGCATAATGATAGAATGTGATGGCCCACTTAAGTAAATAAAGTTAACACCATTGAGCATTTTTCGGAAAAAATTATAATAGTTTATTTCCTTCTAATTGCCGAATCATTGGTCTTGGACAACAAACATTTCTCACCCTGCAACAACTTTTTCCCTGACACTTTTTTCAAAATTTTCACGGAACATTAATTGTACAAATAAAGGTTAAACTCGACCGATTTTAGAATGGCATCAGCTATTATTTACTAAGGTTTCTTACCGAGATAACCCAACTAAGATACTCAATTGGTGGTTCAATCTATGGTTTCTTATTTGACGTTACGATTGACTTACGTTATTACTATTAAATTATTATAAAGGTTATTATTTAAATACCTAATAAAAAATTATAATAGAGTTGCTTAAATGTTTTAAGTTTACATCAATCAAAACGTAGTTGATCGACTATCTAATTGTCGATAAGTAACTACGATTAAATTAAAAAATCTGAATCTAAAACTTCTGGAACCAGGCGAAAAAGTAATGTTAGAAGTAGGATTTCTTAGTAGTTTAAAAAATATCTCGTTATATCTAATGTTACTCTACCATTTTTGAATGACGAGCATTTGGCTGAAGAAGTAATAAAATCAACATTCAATATTGTTTCTTAAAGAAATCTATAAAAATTAAAATTTATATTTATTTATTTTATTAACTCAGAATTTGTACAGATGGCACCGGAAAACATATAACTTTATAGTCCATATTTTATAATTAAATTATCAATATAATGAATTAAATAAAAGTTCTCTAATTTGGGAATGTACGTCGACAAGAATTCTATTAAAATTTAAATATTTAGAAGTAATAACTAATTGATAAACAATTACGTGATTGTGTCAAAATGTACACTCCCGTTCTAAAAAAAAATGAACCAACAACTGAATGGTTAATTTTCTTACAATTCATAAAACTCCTTACTTTTTTATGCTCTGTATAATGTATACTATTATTATTCTATTAACAAAATATATTTCATCCCAATAGTATATTTATTTTTTTAAATAACAAACATTTTATATCCGTGGGAGTGATAAACAATGTAAGCCTCTAAAAAATATATGTGAAGTAAATACATGTGAAGTGTTATATTTTCCTCTTATATACAAAAATTAAATAATATGTTGTATCTGTCCCCACTAATATGGTTGAGGTTGGTTCAAAAAAGTTTATACTGTCTGATAAATATATAAAAAGTATATATATATATAAAAATCAGAATAATATGGAAAAGTTGGCTGTCACATCACAATCGTCTTTGGTGTAGAGGATGCACACTGGACCGGTAATCCAGAGGCCCGAGGTTCGATTCCTGGTTGACGAGTTGATTTTTTCATATCAGTATTTAATTTAATTAATAAATTTAATGACAATGAAATGTGTCGGGTATACGCTATAGTCTTCTACAGTTTGTCATACGTGGCCGAAAGGAATTTGGACAAACACTTGTATGTTGACACGAAAGTATACACAAATAAACAATTATTAAATAAAAAATATCACTTCAAACAAGAAGTTTATACTGTCTGATAAATATATAAAAAGTATATATATATATAAAAATCAGAATAATATGGAAAAGTTGGCTGTCACATCACAATCGTCTTTGGTGTAGAGGATGCACACTGGACCGGTAATCCAGAGGCCCGAGGTTCGATTCCTGGTTGACGAGTTGATTTTTTCATATCAGTATTTAATTTAATTAATAAATTTAATGACAATGAAATGTGTCGGGTATACGCTATAGTCTTCTACAGTTTGTCATACGTGGCCGAAAGGAATTTGGACAAACACTTGTATGTTGACACGAAAGTATACACAAATAAACAAATATTAAATAAAACATATCACTTCAAACAAGAAGTTTATACTGTCTGATAAATATATAAAAAGTATATATATATATAAAAATCAGAATAATATGGAAAAGTTGGCTGTCACATCACAATCGTCTTTGGTGTAGAGGATGCACACTGGACCGGTAATCCAGAGGCCCGAGGTTCGATTCCTGGTTGACGAGTTGATTTTTTCATATCAGTATTTAATTTAATTAATAAATTTAATGACAATGAAATGTGTCGGGTATACGCTATAGTCTTCTACAGTTTGTCATACGTGGCCGAAAGGAATTTGGACAAACACTTGTATGTTGACACGAAAGTATACACAAATAAACAAATATTAAATAAAAAATATCACTTCAAACAAGAAGTTTATACTGTCTGATAAATATATAAAAAGTATATATATATATAAAAATCAGAATAATATGGAAAAGTTGGCTGTCACATCACAATCGTCTTTGGTGTAGAGGATGCACACTGGACCGGTAATCCAGAGGCCCGAGGTTCGATTCCTGGTTGACGAGTTGATTTTTTCATATCAGTATTTAATTTAATTAATAAATTTAATGACAATGAAATGTGTCGGGTATACGCTATAGTCTTCTACAGTTTGTCATACGTGGCCGAAAGGAATTTGGACAAACACTTGTATGTTGACACGAAAGTATACACAAATAAACAAATATTAAATATCACATATAAACTTATAAAATTACCGAAAGAGGTGCCACCCGTCTATATGCAGGTTCTCTATAGGTGTTATTGTTAAACGCAGTATTGTCGATTAGTGAAAAGGAACTTTGTAGAATTAAGCGATCGATATTTATTTGTATTGTCACATAATGTTCGATCATTAAGAAAATCAATTAAATTTAAAATAAAATTTATCGGGACAATAGTGAAGAGACAAGAATTAAATCTAAAATACATTACCTGTATACCTTGTTTTCGTGTATACCTTAAAATCCACACCATCAATAATATAAAAGATACAAAAAACAGATTTTTACCCTTGTTGTCTGAGACTTTCTTAAGTCATTCTTACTTACATATTATATGTTTGTGAGTATATAGAAAATAGTAGTGTGGGTTCTTTCTGTTTTCTGGTAGTAGTTAGTTAGTCTGTGCTGTATCTGTTGTCGTTGTTGTTGTTGTTGCTTTGCTCACTGACTAACTTGACTGAGTATAGTATAGATATAGATAGTATTATTATTATTATGTGTATATTATTAATATTATATTGTGTGGTATAATATGAACACAACAAACGTTAAACTTTTTAATACTCAACACGTACTACGTATACAACAAACACATACTTGACTTAAGTAACTTACCTGTTGTTGTTCGCTCAGTGTGTTGTGTGTTGTGTGTGTTTGTTACTTAGTTTGTTGATCACAGTGTAATATATATACATATATATGTATTATATATACATACAATAAACAGTTATAATAATTTCTGTGAGTGCCTGCCTGCCTATTATCATTCTATTTAACATAGAATTCCCGTTTAAAATATAATAATAATTCATTATAAGAATTCTGCATTCAAACACGCAGAAACTGATTTTATTTATTTTTTTGTAAAAAAAAAAAAAACAACAAAAAAGCCATTTGATAAGAAAATAAACTTGTTTCATTGAAATTTTTGAGTTACAGAAAACTTTCATTTATATTAATTTTTAAAGTGAAGTGATATGTTTTTTTACAATTGTGTTGTTCTGTTGTGAAAAGTGATTTTGTGTTGTTTTTTTTTTTGCACTTTTTATTTGGATTTAATTACTACTACACACACTATTTGGAAAAAGGATACAGTGATTTTATAAAAGGTTTGATAGTGTTTTTATTTCATAAAATTTGTCATAAGTGAGGATACAAGTGACAATTTAACAACTTAGTTAATTGTTTAAATATCTTGTATATACTGAGTATATTAACAGTGCGTGAACTTTTTATTTATCATTTCATATATGACTGTTGCATAATTTACCAAAGCTCCAAATTCGTATGTAGCAAACACATGCTTTTGTAATTTACAGTAATTACAATAGTTTGAGTTGAAATTGGGATAAAACTGGTCAGTTTATGAAATAAAGTTTCAAACAACAGTTGGTTGTTTTTAAATAAGCAATATTTTTTGATCATTTAAACTTTTTAAAATCTCTAACAGGTTTGCTTCTGGCGGAGAAAATATCCGCTTTAGTTTGAGGTGGTGTATTCATTGTTTTATATCATACACGAAGCATACCCTTAAATCATATTTAAGAAGTTACGAAGTCGGGACTTAACATTATAAATTTATTAACGACTTTTATTCCAAATATTTTCCCAAAACTCGAATGAATAAGTTACAAATCAACTAAATAATTTTGAAAAATTCTTATAGTACAGGGTTTAAAAAACACTTAACACATGAACGTCATCAAAATTGAACTTATACAATCATATCAATAATGTATGTCATATTTTTCATTTATTAAAATTATTACTTCAAACAGTACTCAGTATCAGTACAGAGTAATAAATACAAATACCAATCACTTATTTTAATAAAAATTATAAATAATTAATTACATTCGTAACGTAGATTTAAAAAAAATATTATTATTAAAAACTTGATTGTCCGGAGGAAATAAATACCATATATGGTGTAAAAAGAACATACTTATATTCACATATATAAATTGACATTATAAATGAAAATTTCTCTATACACTTGTTTCTGCACAAGTATTACAACCAGAAATAAAAACCAGGACATCAAATAAATACAGTGAAAAATACCATACGACTACAACACTAGATCAGTAGGCTAAAATGTATTTGTGGCCTTAATGGGCAGTGCAACATCCCCGATAAACGGGAGTCTATGGATTGGGTTCTAGAGATTGCATCATCTTTTTTCACATTTTTATTATAGGGATATATTAGGTTTAGCGCCGACTTTGTGACGGTTGAAAATATTGATCGCAGAAAAAATGTGAATGCGACCAATAATATCTTTTGTGCTTCCCGATCTGGTGCCTGACGAGGAATGGTCCCGTCTTAAAACACCTCATCCAGCCCTGTTTCGTTCAGGAAGTGCAGGATCTGAATTGGATTTAAGGATTTGAGCCCAGACATTTTATTATTTTGTGTATTAGGGCTTCGCAGTCTATTAGGAGGTGTTCCGGAGTTTCCTCCATTTCTCCACTAAACCTACAGGTGCCTTCATTTCCCAAGTCTATATTCCTAAGGTGTCCCCTGAGTTTACAATGCTCTGTAAGAAACCTTCTTAGTATCCGTAGTCTATTTTGGCTCAGGCCAATGCAGGTTTTATTTATTTTGCGGTTAAAATTTCCGAGAAGATTCTTGACCTGCCTGAGCCCCAGAAGGTTTCTCCAGAGTGTGGCTCTCTTGTTTCTTCTTCGTATCTGGTCTTCTTCCTGATCGTTCTCTCTGATAATTGTTCATAAAATGACGAAATTGGTTTATTTCTGCATGCCCGTCCGCCTGACGACACGTCAACTCACTCAAAAACAAAGAGATATTACGACCTTAGCTAAAAAGTCCAGTTTGTGAATGGGCAAAATAGGATCGGGGTTCCATCCGCCATGGGGAAAAATCACCCATCTTTGAAACGGTAAGAAATAGAAAAAAATATGTTCTTTTTTAAAAAATAAACAACTTTTATTGAAACTTATTTTCATTAACGCAGCATATACCGGGTATTTAAGCAAGTTACTCAGTAAGTTGTTATTTTCACTTGTTAATTTATTTTTATAACATAAATTGATTTATCTCCGTTGTAGTTTATATCAATCAATTAAATACTAATAAGCAACGAATAAAATTTCTTCCAGAAGGATAGTTACGATTAGCTGGGTAATACTGGTGGCGGCTTTTTCTCGTCGAAATACGTATTTATACAATACAAACAGTTATATTAGCTGAAAATAGCTATATTAGCTGAAACAAGTCACGAATACAAATATAAATAAAATAGTTGAAATAGTGGAACAGCAAAATATAGTTTTTGAAAATTTATTTTACTCCTTCATATGGAATGGAATTCCACAAAGTAACGCTACATACGGTTAACAATACAAACAATTGATTAAGGCAAATACAAACAATTAATGAAGTCAAGGCAAATTATGAAATTTAATCCGCAAATGAACACCGAAATTTAATTCTACTGACAAAATTTTTATTGAATTTTAAATATTAGTAAACAGTTTGTAAATGTTTCTGACGTAATACACTTAAAATTAATATTTGCAGTAGAGTTTTGCAAATAGTACTTATAGAAATTAATCTTTTGTAAAAAATCCTAAATAGTTTTATTTACATTAAAAGATTAACCTGGCGTGAAGTGTTATTGTATTTTAAGTAGCGCAAAAAGAGTAGATAGATATTTATGACTATATAAGTACTATGTATGCTTGACAAAAACAAAATTCTCTGATGAAATTATAAACAATGGACAACAACAACAAAAAAACCATAATGCAATGTTGTAATTTATCCATGTTAACAAGATTTTATTAAATACCTAATAATGAATAAATACTTAATGCAACTATTTTATTTTTAACTAATCTAACCAAAGACCACACACATTTTGTGTTTATATACAGCTTGTATTTTAAAATACACCCAATCTAGAAATAATGTATAGTTTATTTATCGCTGTCTATATGCGGTGTGCTATGCGTAGACACACTCACACGACGGACGAGACGGTGTATACATGCACGAGTAAGATGCAACTATATATAAATGATTGTAGTTAGTGAGTGATAAGTATATATAGTTATCATACTATAGTTATATGTTATACAATACTGATTTTAATGCAGTTTAAGTATAACAGAGACACCATATCATTGTACACTGCATATAGACAGCGATTGATACAATATATATTGTTTCCAGATTGGTTGTATTTTAAAATACAAGCTGTATATAAATATCGTTGTATGCAATGATGAATGGGTCGGGTGGGTCGTCTTTGGACAATTTTATTACTACGCTATTATTAGCTTGACCTGTATGTTAGCAATTTTAGTAAGACGCTGTTTAGCAAACTTTCAATTGTCTTATCGATTAGGTACTAGATAAGCCAGGAGTGCCTAACTTTTGTGTGTTTAAGATGTAGTTTTTATCTAAAAAAATATCTCGCGATCGACTTGTTGTTCGAAGGTGCATATGAAAAAATGGTTATTCAAATGCCCTGTATATGGCTGATAATTTTGTTTTAAGATTTCACTTTCGCGAATTTTTTTAGGTCAGAAAAATTTGCATCATGGAAGAATGATATACGATTTTTAGACTTTTTTTTTTGATAATCTGTATGTAGTTCGCGGGAGTGCACCATGTAACGAAACATCCTGTATTTCCAAAAAAACAACATAATTATTTAACGGATCAAAATTAATTATTTCTTTAGCTACAGATAAAGATTTAGAATTTATTTTTCAGTCTTAACATTAATAGGAAGACAAACATGGCTATAACCAAGGAATCATAATTAAGTGTATATCCTGAAAGATAATAATAATGAGTTTTCAATATGGGAATCAGTCAGGACAGAATGTTTAGTTTTTTGTTTAGTTTTCGTTACCCGTAAGTCTGAAAATGCCGATTCCCATAGGCAAATGTAGATCAAAAACAAGAATAAATATATTCCATACATTTTGTGATATTGGGATACTTGTTTTGGTTAACGTATTTTCAAACAGCTCCTTAATATTTTCTGGCTTGTAATATGAAATCATTTTGTAAATAATTTCATTTTGAATGCCTCTTGCTTCATAAAAAATATGTTTGCAATTTTTTGGCTAATGCTTTTCACACTTCATCAATAATTTTTAAAAGGAAAAAATATAAATTTCACAATTTCTTTATTTTTTCAAAGTCTTGAAATCTTACCTCAGATTCACAATCAACTGGTCGACGTATATGGTAGAGAAAGAGAAATATATATGTTTTTGTTGATTTAAATTAAAGGTACATTGACTGCCAAAAGTTTTTTATATTATATGTTATTTCTTTAAAATTTCAAATTCGTCCCCTTTACCTAGATCAGTTTTTTGTATTATAAATACGTATTTCGCCTAACAATGTAGTCATCATCAGTATAAATTAGCTAGTCGTAATTTACTCTTTGACAATTATAGATAGAAAGTCGAGATCAATAGACAAAAATAAAAATGAATAGAAAATTAACTAAATTCAATATACTAGATTTAAAATATAATAAATTTTAAAATATGTTGAAATTACTCTAGTTAAAATTTTTTTCTTCACATTTATTCCTGTTAACTTTACTCTTATTAAAATTACTCTTATATTGTCTCAGGATATGTTGATGATGATGATGATGAGAGTGTCATGTCTGCTTTTCACAGACGTTGACCACCATGTCTTTCCAGATTTCTCTGTCTCGAGCCATATGCACAATTTCACTAGCGTTTAAGTGTGTTAGTTGTAAGCTGTCTAAATAACTGAAACGTTTTTTTCCCCGCCCCCTTTTCCCTTCAAACTTTCCTGTCAAACATAACATCTCTAATCCGCTATTTCTAATTATATGACCTAAGAATGATAATTGCCTACGAAGAATATGATTTAATAGTTCCCTTTTAACATTAGCCTTTTTTAGTACTTTTTCATTTGTCACATAATCATTCCACTTTAAATATTCTTTTCCAACAACAAACTTCAAATGATTCAATTGACTTCTTTAAATTTTTATTAATAGTCCAGCTTTCACAACCGTATGTCAATATTGACCACACACATGTTTAGGATATGTTACTTGTTGCTAATTTGGTGACCATTTCACCTGATGATGACTACACTGTAGTCGAAATACGTATTTATAATACAAAGAGTTGATCTAGGTAAATGGGGCGAATTTGAACTAATCTGGACTAATTATCATTCGATAATAAAATGTTATTTATTATTTAAAGTACTTTTGCCTCTGTTTGTACATTCCTACTCTCCTTAATTTCACTAAACAGCTAACTTTGGAACTTCCTTCTATGAAATAATGTATGAAATAATAATATGTATGAAATAAGTACAAGTAACTGATATACATACATAATAATATTTATATCGAAAATCAAAAAAATTATTTAAATAAAGACTGGCGGCTTGAAACACGTTATCAAGGAAAAAAACATTTTTTTGTATTTAAACACATACACATACACACACATAGATATGATTAGATGGATACGTACAACAAAGTGACTGACTAACTGAAAAGGTAAAACGAAAGTTAAAACAAATTAATTTTTACAAATTTCTAAAAACCTCACGGCAATAACAGTTATTTAAACAACCTGCTAAAATAATATAATTTGTTTAATGCAATATATATATATATATATATATATATATATATATATATATATATATATATATATATATATATATAAATATATTCCATATATATATATATGTGTGTGCGTGTGTGTAACGTATTATGATTAGGTTGTATTCATTTGAAAAAACATACTGAAAACAGACATGGGGAAAAGATAAATTTTGTGGGAATATCACAACATTATACAAAAGCGATGAAAAATCATATCCCTGGCCAGATCTTTTTAAAAAGGCTTTATTAAGCTTCACTTCCGTTGATTGATTGATTTATATTGGGGTCTAAAACTATTGCACCTTATGGTTAATGGTCCTTATGGTCCATTGTGCTCCTCCTTCTACTTCAGTCCGACGAGATTCGCTTCTCCTATATGTTGACAATAGCCAGAAGCTTGCTTATCAGGTCTTCTTGAAGGTTCATGCATCTGCCTAGGTTCATGCATGTGGCTAGGTGTTTGTTCCTCCTCGCCATACAATCTGCACACATTGAACCCATTATGGAGTCCCATTATATGTAGATGCTTCCGCATTAATGTCTGGTAATGAATCCGGTAACCCTTCGCAGTTCACTTCCGTTTGTTAGTTTGCATCAAATCTTGTAACAATTCATCTACTTCTGCTTATTCGATTCTCAACAAATTTTAGATAGATAGATAGATATATCTTGGGGTATATAAATTATTGCACATCGACCTTATTGTGCTCCCTCTTCTACCAGATCTCAAGCATTTATGTATGCGATCAATATTTTCATGTGTTACACAGTTGGGTCTATCAACCAAATATGATTTATTAAATGCTCCTCAATTTTATTACCTCATCGAGTTAAACCATAAGCTACCATTATAAACCCCCCTGTGGGAATTTATATTTTTTGTTGGTATACTCATTTAGTTTAAGAATTTGTTGATTGCATTTGTCAATTACAGCATATCCCGGAAGAACCCCGAAAACACACGAGTCGCGGAGAATGTGGCTACACTAGCTTTCACTCTAATTCTACAGTAAAAACCGTTTATCTTAATTTTTATCTATTTTCACCCAGTTACTTTTCTAGATCACTGAACGACGTCTTCTATTTAAGTAGATATTTTTAACAAAAAACTATTTTTGTATACCAATTATAGCGCCTTGCCACGTTTTTATTTGTATTTGAATTTTTTGAGGTCCCCTAAACGCTGTACGCAAACTTGTACTGCCAACATCCGCGGAAGTTAGCAGTGCACACGGTTATTTTTAAAAATAAATGAACTGCAAATTCGGGAATGATCTTATCGGAGAACTGCAAAAAAACTGCAAATTCCAAGCTCATTCGCAAATTTTTTTGAGGTCCCCTAAACACTGTACGGAAACTTGTACTGCTAACTTCCGCGGAGGTTAGCAGTGCACACGGTTATTTAAAAAAATAAATGAACTGCAAATTTATGTGTTGAACTTCAAAATAACTGCAAATTCCTATGCACATTGTAGTATGCTAAGTTAAATTTGTCCTGCCAAGTTCACAGACGTATAATTGTTCTAGGAATTGGAGCAAAATTTGGAATTTAATTTCAAAAACCTAGAGTTCTATTTGATTATCTTAATAATCTATATATTATATAAAAATTGCAGTTTTTTTAAATACATTTTTTCTATGAATATAATTAATTTACAATTTATTTACAAGTTGAAGTATATAGATTACATCAGTTGACATTTTAACTTACAAAGGATGACAGTAATCTAATATCACTAATTACACCTCAGTATATACCTATTAAAATGTGATGCCATTTGTAGGTATATGTAAAGTGACTTGAAGAATAATTAGAATAAATTCAATTATTATAATTAAATAGTATATGTTATACTTAAAATAATAACTAAATCACAATAATGAGTCATAAACACGAATACATACCTAACGAATACTTACCTACATTCGCAATATCAAACAAAATATGTTCTGATCTCAGGTGATGAACCACATAACTATTATTCAAGGGGTAATTTTAATCTTATCCGTTATTTGTTTTAATTTATATAATTGATAAATATGTAAATAAATAGAGACAAATCAAAAAGTTATAATATGCACATACACATGGCCACAAATCGCTCAGTTTTTACAAGCTTTTATTTAACTTGCAATGTGTGAATGTATGTATATGTATGTATGTATATATGTATGTTCGAGTTAAATCTTGCAAGCGGAATTAAAACCATTTCCTCTTATCCTACGGAGTTTAATTTTTAAATGTTTGTTCAGTTCCGATGACAATGCATTATTATGGTAAGCATCACAAGATTCGATCAGAGGAAAGGGGGTTTAGAGGGAGAGGGGAAAACAATATTTGGTATATATCTCTTAATATTGAAAAATTCGAAAAACACATAGGAAGTAAAGTTGTAGAAAATTAGTTTTACTATAAAAACCTTGTTTTCATATTTTTTTAAATAGAAACTTATTAATAATTTATTTGTGAACAGCCATGTAGCTGCGCTTGTTAAGGCGCTCCATTTGGAACTGGAAGATTGCGAGTTCAAAACCCGGCGGTGGCAGTTTTTAAATTATAATTACTGGGGCGGACCAACCTACAAACTCCTAGTCTACATACAAATTCCTTGTCCTCCATTCACATCATTAAAAAATGTATAGTTTTAAAATTACTAACCGTTAAAAAATAATGTGGGTGGTTATAGACCGTATAGTCTGTGATGTCTTATTCATTCGGCTTTCAAAAAAAAATGCTTTGGATAAAAGTTATCTATTATACAGGGTGGCGCATAAGTAACGTTTTATTCAATGAACACAATACAATGAACAATTTAACATTTTATTCAATGAATAACTTTTTTCTTTCTGATTTTATTAGATTACTGTTTGGAAATATGGTCACATTATGTTTTGAAGATAATATCTTTTAATGCCCATTGTATGCTACGACCTGATGTGATCTTTTCAGAGCATTTTCCATAACTTGTCTTAGAATTTCAGGTCCCAGCGCCCTCACTCTTTCTCGGATATTGCACTTAAGCTCTTGGATGGTCACATTATGTTTTGAAGATAATATCTTTTAATGCCCATTGTATGCTACGACCTGATGTGCTCTTTTCAGAGCATTTTCCATAACTTGTCTTAGAATTTCAGGTCCCAGCGCCCTCACTCTTTCTCGGATATTGCACTTAAGCTCTTGGATGGTTCTTGGCTCATTTTATTGGCATATACCTTAGTTCCCAAGTTTTTCAAAGTTAGTTCTGAAAAAAAAAAGAAAATAATACGTAAACAAAAAGTTTGTTCCCTAATTAAATCATAACATTACTTATGCGCTACCCTATATATATACTAACAACTTTTATTCGATACATTTTCCTAATAACCGAATGAAGAAGTTTCATCGACTATAAAATTTTCCAAAGCATGCAGAGACGCTAACTTTGCACACACAAAATAATTTTCTCAGAATGAATAAATGACTTCTCTTTTTGAAGTAGATCTGAATTAACTTTTGTCTTATTAATGTTCTTGGCGATCCGTGACCGCTATGGTGACTACAGACACATATATAACTAAATATGTTTTCGTATCTAATATGCTTTTTATAGAAATGATCAAATATAAGGGGCGTTTAGAAAAAGAAAATACAAAATTTTTATTATCCCTCTTAACATTTAGATACTTAGTGCGACTTTTATTGACCAGTATCAGTCGTTGTGTGATATTTTCATGTGCAATTGCTATTCTAATGGTCTAAGATCCGGCATTAGAAAAACCTTCCCTTATCTATTAATAGATTGAAATATTATTGAAAACGCTTATTGCAATATAAACAATTTGGCAATGTAATGTCTGCCAGGATAGTTCTGCTGCAATTAACATTAATTAATTTTTAAAAAAATACCTTGTAGAGAGAGAGAGACTATTGCATTATTCCACGTAACAAACATGGAAAGTATATGATCATGCGTATGTAGAGTGTACTCCATTTATCTTGAACTCTGCATTCTCTATACAATACCACTATTAGTATATATACACTTATAAATGGAGTATGCTCTACATATGCTTTCATTGAATCATATACTTTCCTTGTTTGTTACGTGGAATAATGTAAAAGTCTCTCTCTCTCTCTCTACAAGGTATTTTTTTTTAAATTGTTAAAAAATTTTCTTATACAGGCTGCAATTGATTTTAAGATGGCTGCCAGTTATGGATGTATTCTAATTATTCTAAACTTTTAAATTAGCTAAAAAAATTTTCAATTAACATATGAGGGAAGTAAGCTAAACTTACTTTAAGTTTGAACAGCTGGCTGCAGGTAACCGTAGCAGTAATAAGCAGCGCTGCCTGCTATTACAAGATTTGTCGTATCATATACTATGTTATTTAACAAGCAAAATTCAATTAACACGTGAGGAATTTAATTATAAAAATATCAATTTTTAATTAATTAATTAAAGTTAATTGCAGCAGAACTACCCTGGCAGACATTACATTGCCAAATTGTTTATATTGCAATAAGCGTTTTCAATAATATTTCAATCAATTAACAGATGAGGGAAGGTTTTTCTAATGCCGGATCTTAGACCATAACTCATTTACAAGAGTGGTGATAGTAGCCTTAACTCAACAACAGTTTCCCCATGATTGTAAATCTTAAGTGTATCATGTTAAGTGCAATGTGCTCTCCATGACTTCGAGAGCTGTGTTCGAAATATACACTCAGAAGTATAAAATTTGAAAGAAATTTTGAGGGAATCTGGTATAGTCGTAGAATAGTCTCGATCAGAGAAAGTGACAACGAACACATTTATATGTTTCTATAAATGCTTTTGATTTTATGTAACTGTTCATTTGCTAAAAATAATTATTATTTTACCTTTTTCCTGCATAATTATTTTTATTAGCTATTTCATCTTCTTTTATATGATTTTAGACAATATCTCAACAAATCGTTTAACGAACACAAATATCGTGTTATTCGGGTCCAATTTTATTTTATATATTAAATTTCATTCAAATCGGGAATAAAAATTATTTTTCTTATTTCCGTGTTGTTTTGAATGTGTTTACTTCTTTCTTCCCTAAAAATATTATCCCCGCAATCAGATCATAATCTGGGATAACATTGCATATATTATTCCCCTAGAAAATTTTTCAAGGACTTGCGATTAGATAGATAAATTGTAGAGGTTGCCCTGGACGGGCTACATTTCGACCATAAGGTCCATTATGATGCCTAAGGATGTGAGGATGTGAATAGAGTGGAAGGAATTGTTGTATATAGACTAGGAATTGGTAGGATATGCGGCTGCAGCCGACTATGATAGGAACAATGCCGATATTCATCATAGTTCATGAAGGAAACTGCAGAAAACCTTCTCAGACATAGCCGGTGTCGGGATTCGAACCCATAACCTCTCAGTTTCCGAGTAGGCATACTGCGCAGACAAAACGCCTTAACCGCTCGTCCTCTTGACGGTCACTTGCGGTTAACAAGCATGAGATTAATTTATCTCGCCAAAAAAATGTATAAATAAGAGATAAAGAATCCAAAAGCAAGACTAATTTTGCTTATAACGATTTGCGTTAATGATCGAATAACTTTCAATCTATTACCCGGCAACATTTGTATTCTTTTATAACCGAATCATTAAGTTTCCAATTTCAATTTGTTAATTAGCCAAAAACTATCTAATTTACTATTTAACATAGATCTTCATCATTATAATATTGACTATAGACACGAACATTATACGCCAAAAAATTAGGCTAAAAATGTAGCAACAATAGTAAAAAAAAAACTTGTTTATTGTTTAAGTGAGTATTTCACATTATCTGTTGCTTGTATTTTTTTTCTTCCACCATAGTAAAAATATTAAAATGGCCTTATTACGTAAAAAAAAAACCTCTAACCAGGTTATTAAACAATAACAAAACATAAATGAAGAAACAAAACAACACACTACAAAAAAAAAATAGTAAAAAGAACACTTAATATTTTTGCTAACCTACAAAATTAGAACAATAAAAAAATTTTATTATTGTTAATTTTTTTTTAACAAATTAATATCGGTAACGAGCGTGTCGAGCATGCACATCAGTGGGTTCAGCTGGGGTATTCATTTTTCAAACTATCCTCCTGTTTTCCGTCTCTATCCTTTTACTCAAATCATATTCGATGTCACACAAGCATTTGGTTTAGGTCCTTTCATATTTCGCTTCCCTTTTAGACTTCCTTCAGGCACTTTAATTTCTACTCTCCTTCATTCTCTTCAGATATAACCGTTCGATTTCAACCTCCTACCTCTTGATAAAAACAAAGATAATTCCTTCGAAATAAAAGCTAGAATCACAGTTGGTAACATATATTTTTAATCCCTTATAAATATGTGTAAGTCGTCTACTGTCTCAAAGAACACCAAAAACTAAATATATAAAACTATAATAAGGCTTGTAGTAATGTATGGCTCTGAAAGTTGGTGTCTGACGGCTAAGGTTAGGAAAAGCTTCGAAGTATGAGAAAGGAGAATCTTAAGAAAAATCTATTAACCCATGTGTGGCAATGGAGTATTGAGGATATAAACAAACCTCGAATTGCAGGACCTGTTCGGGGACCTGGGCATTGTCATTAAAATTAGAAAAAGGAGAGTGCGCTAGTTGGGATACCTGGAAAGAATTTCAAATCAAAAAGATGCAAAAAAGATCTACAACAACAACCCAGAAGGTTCTAGACAAGTAGCATGACCAAGACTACGACAGAAAGGTCCGGAAGACCCTTTTATGAGACCATGATTCTTTATGGACCCAAGTAGAGCCACGGATTTATCTATCTATAGATGTCCTGAAGTTTCTTGTTGATTCTTATCCTTAAAGTATCGTGGCCTTTCTTTGGTCTGTAGATTTTCTGTAGTATCTTTTTTCCACATTAAGTTTCCCAATCTTGTTTGCTCGTTGTTCATGTCTCCGATCCATACATTACAACGGGTTTAATCACTATTCTCCAGGTTCCAGCATTACTATTTCGTGACAATACTCTTCTTGACGTCAATGTTCTTGTTGACTTTAACCTAGGAATACAACTGTGAGCCTTATAGGACCTACAAACGAGGAACATTGTGCAGCAACATTATGCAGCAACCTATTTTGTTGCACATGTGTATAGTGGTTGCAGCAACAAAAAGCATGTCCTTGAATGGTTGCTGTAAAAATCAAAATTATTTGATATTTTGTAGGAGGAGTTAAATGTTCCTGTACAAATTGGTCATATTATCTAATATTTTATGCTTTCCTAATATTTTATTATGTTTTATTACCTATTAAAAATATATTTTATTATTTGTAATAATAACAACACTAGTTTTTTACTAGATACATACATATAAATAAACTAATGAGAAATGATTGAATTTTTATGACTAGCGTCATAAAATAATAAAATAATAGTTTTATGTTTCGTAATTTTGGTTGCACGTCTGTACAGAATATATTTTGTAGGCGGAGTTCAATGTTGCTGCAACAATGTTCTGGGTCTGTTTCATACTTTACAGACAAGTTCTGATTTTTCTACGGAACCCTAAAAATTACATTGTAAATTATATTTCTAACAAAATAAAAAACCAAGTAAAAATTAATTGAAGATAAGGAATTAATGTTTATCGTGACAATAATTACTATTATTTATCGAAATTTTTTTTTGTTATAATTTGAGTTTAATAAATTTTGTTTTTATTATTATTATTATTAGTTTGTAGATATTATTGAAAATTAAAAGTTTTTTAGAGCGAAAAATCGGAAATATTTTTTTGAATACGCAGATCTAGGATGCCGTATCAAAATATGCACTGCTCAAAAAAAACTTTATTGCATGGTATAACCCAAAGTCTATTTGGATGATTAAATATTGTCCCAACATGAGATTATTATTATACATTCGGTAATATTGTGCTATGCGCTGAAGAATTTTGCTTTTTCAAAATATTGCCATGTGTATCTTATGAAATTTCAAGTAAAATTTTCAATTTTGAAAGTTAACAAATCAAAAAACAATTACAAATATAAATAAAATGTCATATCACGTACTTTTATAAACATTTTGAATCAAAATAGTTGGTCATTTATACGATTATTTTAATAGTGAATAACTTGTATACGATACGGCAACAATGCAATCAGGATACTATCAGTGTCCCTGTCACGTAGTTAGTTTTGCTCCATATATCTTTGACCTATTTTACACATGTAACTTTTCAAGAAACTATTCATGCCGCATGACTTTTTGAGCAAGCGCAGTAGTATTTTTTATGAAACTATGCAGTTATAACACTATAGACCTGGCGTCTATTTCGATGCAATCTTATATGTAACTTTAGATGTAAGAATAGGGTGAATGGCTTACTTTCTTGTGATTGGTTTACTATGATCATGTGACTAAAGTGGTTGACAAAGAAAGAAATATTTAGCAAGACGAGAGTTATGAGCTATTAACAAAACATGCGATTGATATATTTCTGCATGTACAAAGAGATGTAAGTATCGTTATATCACATACATTTATTGTGATTGAAAACTTTCATCAAAACTTTAACGTGTAAAAACTGGCTACGGGTGTATTCGTTTTGGGCGCTTATACGCTTTTATCGACATCAAGCGTTGTTTTAGTGTTTATCTACCCTTTTAGTGTTTATCTGACTCTTTTAGTCTTTATCTACCCTTTTAGTGTTTATCTGACTGTAAATACTGACAAAGCGTGTTAATGGTTGAGTTCCATGATAGACACCACGCTCACTGGCGCTTTCTCTGTCGAGGTAGAGCAACAAAAGCGTGAGTGCCAAATCGTACTAATTTCCAAAAAGAACACTGTATAAGCGCGTGTTGATTTATCTGTCATGTGCATCAAACACAAAGAAAATATTAGGCATGGTTGTAGCAAACAAACCCAAAATAATGAAACTTAATGTAAAAATAAATAATGAAGAAATAAAAATGGTTGATAAGCACATGTACCTTGGATCTCTGATAACCAACGATGGAAGGTTTGTCAGCGAAATAATAAGACGCATTTCTCTAGCGAAAATAACTTTCAACAATTTAAAAAGGATTTATGTAACAAAGTGATAAGTTTTAACACTAAACAAAAAGTTGTTCTACAATCGTGTGTGTGGCCAGTTTTAACTTACCGTTGTGAAAGTTGGGTTAGTAAAAATTTGTGAAAATCCTTGGAAGCCTGTGAAACATGGTGTTGGCGAAGAATATTAAAAATAAAGTTGGATTGAAGAAACAAGTATTAAATAGACGGTTGGAATTTTTAGGACATATAATTAGGAAAGAGAAATTAGAATTTGTTACACTATCGGGAATGGTAGAAGGGCGTAAAGAACGAGGTAAAAGACGATTAAGATACTTGGATAGATTGTCATGTAAAAACGTGAACGCCAACCAAAGTATTCATCTGGCATCGAGCTAAATGGAAGAGCATGTTGGTCACCGTTTGTAATGTACATACATGACACTTTTATTATTATTATGCGCGTGCACCTAGGTTTTTTTGAATGTTTTAAATCATATTTTTCTGAAGAAACCAAAAAAAAAACCACATGTCATACAAAATCTTATTAGAAAAAACTTACATTACCGACATACTTTCTCAAATTGTCAGTTTAACTTTAGAGCATTTTTGTTCGATTATACGGGCTTTTGAAGTCACTCAAACAAACATTATATTGCTTGAAAAACAGCTAAACTGTTTTCATCCCACATATTGAATATTAATGTCAACTGGTCCTACTTATCCTGGTCCGCTTATTGGTCCTAATAACACCAAAACGAACGGGATTTTTAAGAGGAACGTAAACGGTCATAAGCCAAAACGAATACCAATAAGTTGCGCTTGTATACGTGAGCGCTGAAAGCGTGTAAACGCCCATACGAATACACCTATATTAATTCATAATTCCCAATCTATATATATACTCATAATTCTGACGTCAGCAACGTTGCCAAGATTCTTGTATCAAGTTGCTACGTTCTTCGTTTTCTCTATTTTCGTTTAAGTAATCGTAAATTCAATCGACAGGATCGTTTTTATTTACCGACGAAAGAAGCACTCAATTCAACCTGTATATACTATACCGTCTGTTTCGGAATGTTTGCTAATAGAGAATCAATGTTAAATATTATTTACTATAGTAACTACACAATGCTTCATAACGAAATAAAAATAGTGGGGGTACTCTGTTGTCTGTCTCTGTAGTGTGTGTGTGCATACGTAATGAATAATAATATTATAACTTTTTACGTAGTATGATTTTCATATTAAGACTACTCCCATATAAAATTGAAAAAAAAATTTGAAATTTTAGCTACAAAAAAATAAAAAATAAGACTTCCCAGCGCTTCTACTACAGTAAAATATCATATACATGTTCTGTGTGTAAAATCTGAATGCTTTTTAACCGACGAAAAATTATTTAGGTATATTAAAAAATTATTTAGGTATATTAAAAAATTATTTAGGTATATTAGCGACGGCTCTAAATTATTTAGGTATTTACATTAGTGTAGGACTTAGACTAAAAAGTTACTTTTTTATGTTTTCCTTTCTTTTTTCGAAGGTTTAATTTTTGTTACAAAGTTATAATTTTTTGCTTTTCAGTTACTTTCTTCTTTCGTCGGTTCTATTTTTTAAAAAGTTTTTCTAAATTTTGAGAATTGATTCTTCACCGGTTAAACTACAACATACGATATATTATTATATTTTTATTGAATTCTCTTTATTAGAACTATTTAAAAAAATCCAAAATAAAGAAAGTGGATATGTCCACCCATCTTTGTTAATTTTGTTCTCAATTCGCAGCGACCATATCTCTATTTTTTCATAAGTAATTATGAGATAAAGCTCTTAAAGAAATTCTATATGCATTTGTAAAATATTTTCTTCCATCAGCATTCGTACCAGGACAACCTTTACTTTTTTTTTGTACTGAACCTCAATTGAACACTAAAATTCAATACTTGAAAGTTTTTTTAAAAATAAATAAAAGTAATAAAGAAGTTGACAAGAACGATTATTTGAAATACATTTGATTTAACTTATTTATATTTTTTTCACTAATAATAATAGTAATAAAGGAAATTTTTCATGAATCAGACTGTAACAAATAAGTATTATAATTATTTTGATAAATCAATCAAAATTTTTAATACATTTTATGCGGTTTTTAAATTATCAAATAATTGTTTGATTAAAAATTGTTTCTTGTTAGATAGATTAAGGAGGTTACTTACTTAAACAAAATAATCTCAAGTCTTTGAATCCCTTAGGATCTGTTTTTTATTATTAACATGCTTTTATTAGCTTGACCTGTTGTATGTATCTATGTATGAATTTAATAAAATTTTATAAGTGAGTTTTCACCCACTTCCGGACGACTGAACAAGCTGAAATTTTGTAGACGTATTAAGAACCGGTGACAATATAATAATATAAAAAAGACGAAATATAAAATAAAAATTTTAATTTATTAGTAGCCAAAATAGAAATTTGCATTATATAACGATCTACATTGTGATACTGTAGCTTCTATAGTGTAGCTTCTATAGAAACGTCATCAACAAAATTTTATTAAAAAATAACATTTCCCACTGTCAAAATTTAGAAAAAAATAACTAATTAAAATAAATTTCCTATGCTATATTCGATATATACTTTCTTTGGTAAGAATCATGGAAATAATAATGAAGAGTGCAACTACAACACAAAAAATAAATTTGTTTTAAGACTAAAAAACAAAAAATAAAATTTAGAGTATAAAAAAAACTAAAAACATGCTTTTATTGGAATATGAACTAAAAAATGCAAAATAATTAAAAACAGAATAGAATAAAGCTATTAACAAAATTAACTTGAATGTAAACAAAAGTATGGGGTCCTCTCTTCTTACTTGTAAAAATAGAGCCATTATGAAGACATAAGCAGAGAGCATCCCAAGCTTTTGTTTACATTACAGTTAATTTTGTTGTCCATCTCTTTATTCTATTCTATTTTAAATTATTTTTCATTTTTTATTTCATATTCCAATAAAAGCATGTTTTTTAAGCTCTAAATTTAATTTATGATATTGAATGTGATCTCTTAAACATTGGCCTGAAATTCACGACACAATTTTTGAGATCATCATCATTGATAATCTTATATAAACTTGAGAAAAATAATAAACTTGATTGAAATAAAGAATATTGATAAATCTGCTTGGAAGCTCAGTCACTAGTTAAAAGCGAAACAAAAATGAAAATGTTTTAAAAATTCATTAAAAATTTTAGAAAACAGTTTTACAAGAGTTATATAATAAATTAACATATCCAATTAACACAATTCTAGTTTTTTTGGGTTTGGAGATTAACTTTATTTAATCAATGATTAAAAAAGTTTTAGCCATTGATTTGAATGAAAAGTAGTTTATAAAGTAAGTTGAACCTTGAAAACACAAAAATCCAGTTAGTTTTATGATTTGACAGATCCACGTAGGACAGTTTCCAAGATAGAATTACTCTTTGTATGACGTTGATGTAATTCTTTTGTTCTTAACTAGTTTACACTAAATTAGAACTTCTGATTTGACTAAACAGCTTCTAATTTGACCAACATTCTGTAATTGTTGGCTTTTTCCAAGCAACATCCCCTAGGTGACATAGTAGAAAACTGGCTATTTCCGTCGCGTCGTCAGAGAAGTTATACCGGCTTTGCCGATCTTCTTGAAGTGATACCTCTGTGGAATGTAACGCGACAGATATTCGGTAATGAACATTATGTTTGGCCTGCTAAGCGATAAGTATTTATCTCTGCTTTGCCGATCATCTTGAGGTGATACCTTCAGTGGGATGTGACCCGACAGAAGTTCGTTAAGGATATTTATGTTTGGTGTGTTAAGTGACAGTATCATCTAAGCTTTTCTTGATGAGTCAGTGCCTTACGAAGAGCTTACCTTGCCTATTTCTGGAGTTTAGTTCAAAAGATAAGCCATGCGATTATCCATGCAACACGATATTACGCCCTTCAAATAGAACTCAGATACTCCAAAGAAAGGTTCCAGTCTTATTCGAAAGGCGAGGATATTCACCAACTCAGGGAATTTTTCCCGTTGTCAGGAAACTGTTATTAAAGTTAAACTTAAAAATCTTCAGATTGGATCAACTTATTGTAAATATTGGATGAAAGTAACCAGTCAATCAATATTTCTCCGAGTAATTTCTTCGAAAGAAATATATACATATATGTATATATACATTCATTTAAATATTTTGACAATTACAGATTACAATTTGTATGAATCATTCATGATGCTATTTGTCTGTCTATAGGCGCAACGTATTGTAATCTAAACAAATAGAAAGTCTATATAAGACATATATAAATGCCGAAACACTTTTAGTTAATAATAGCTAAGACAAACTCCATTACATAGATGTTATTAGTTGTTGATATTTCCAACAAAAAACAAAAATACCGGAGACCATGACTAATAGTTATTTACAATGATAAAAATAATAATAAGTAATAATTAGTTATTTGTTTTAATAATATAATAATTAATATTTCATAATAAACGTATTTATTTAACTATTCATGATTTGAGATAATTTGTTTGGGAAACTTAATTGAAACTACATCAATGAATGCAGACGGGAATATTGGATCGGTAATTAACCTCAGAAATCTTTGGTTGGTTTAGTTAAGAGGTAAAAAAACAAATTATATTAAACGTTCTAGATTATGGAAAAAGACAGAAGTAGGGCATGCTTAAGGCAGAACGTTATAGAAAATTAATTATGTTAAAATTTGGTTTCTTTTGGTATTTCTGATAACGGTGGTTATAGTTTTTGTCTTTTAAATTTTAAATTTTTTCATAATTTGATGATATTCAAAAAAATTTCCATGAGCATTAATAAGATAAAGGTTAATTCAGATCTAAAAGAAAAGTTATATTTATTCTGAGAAAATTCGCTAAGTTGGCGTAGAACCTGTGCCACGAACTGTTTTTTATTTATATCTGGAAAAGGGCCAGCCATTACTTCAAAAGCATCACATGTGTATTTAATAAAAAAAAAAAAAATTAAAAGTGTTTAGTTTAAAAAAAAAACTAAACACTTTATAGAAAATAATTGTATTATCAATTATTTTCATAAAAATGAAATATTGGAATTTTGTAATTTTAGTAATTTTAATTAAAAGAGGTATTATGATGTATTTTTAAAAAAAAAATAATGAAAACTAAATATACGGTTACTTTAGAAAAAAAAATCCAAAGCAGAGTATTGTATGTGGAATTATGAAAATTGGAAAACGATCGGTGCTAACGCGATACACGTAAATATAAAAAAAATAACACGTTGAACCGAAAGTCTTTCAATAAAAGCTGGGCCCATTAAAAAAGATAATATTGAGGTAGTAAGATCTTTACTATCCAGTAAGTGTCTAAGTTATCGACTAGTGATTCGAATCAGAAATACTGAAAATAAAAAAAAGTACAAAAAAAGAACAAAACAAAATATATGTAAAAATAAAATATATTTGAAATAAATAATTTTTCATTTAATATGTTGATAGTATAACTATCCTTAAAATACTAAGTTTGGTTGTACAAGTTATAAAAAAAATTACATGAATATGTACTAGATTGAACTGTAGTAAAAAGAAATATCGTATATATAAAAAAAAACGACACTACCGTAAAAAAAAATGTTCAAATATGTCTGATTTGCAAAAATATAAATATACACTACAAATTTAATTCAGATACATAGTTGTATATAAAGGGGACTTTACGCTTCTGTAAAGAAAAACTACAAGGCCAAAAATACCAAGCGTATACAAAACAATATAGTTATAAATTGAAAAAGTCATTGCATATTCACATAAAATACATAAATTGTACAGCCAAAATGTGTATAGAATGTGTATTGAAATGTGACAAGTTTGAAAAACCACAAGTTTCGGAATGGTGAATTAAATAAATTATACAAAAAAAATATACTTAGATACAATCAGATAGAAACCATTAATTCGCCTATTCGATACTTCAGCACAATCCATAATAAATATTCAATTTGTAAATTGAAGAAATAAAAATTCAAAATACCATCTGATTAATTCATGTGAGACAACTACTTTTAGTAACTGTACTGAGCCAACTAATTTTAGTAACTGTCTTGAGACAAGTACTTTTTGTAACTCATTTGAAATATGTGCGGAAATATCGAAGTAAGCTTGGATATACGCAAGTCATATCCGATCTAAGTAAATGTTTGTTGAAATTATGTAAATTCTCAACTCGCATAAACCAATAATTATATAAATTATTATTTTTTGAATAATAAAAATATGAAAACAAAATAATAATAAATTTTAAACAGTGGAGTACTAAAAAAAATTATTCTCCACTCCAGGGGGCCAAAAAAATTAGCGACATGCTAATTGAAAAATATTAAAGCAAGAATGACACGAATAGATGAATGAAAAATCTTACAAATGTGGATTAGACGTGAAGATTTAAATACATTTAGATGTTTAATTAGGATGCAGTAACGTTACCATTCCCTTGATATCCTCTGAGATAGTATGGCCGAATGTTGTATATCGACATGCCGAAGGTTTTCTTATTAGATTTTGGAGCTTTTAGCCTAACTGAAGTTGGTGTAGTGAACTTTATTATCTTGTACGGTCCATTGAATTTTGAAGCGAATTTAGGTGCGATATTCTTGTTCATATTCGGGGCCAAGTTTTTTACCATGACCAATTGACCCACTTTATATTTAGACAGCGTTGGTTTATTTAAAGTTTGGTTGACTCGTTGTTGGTGAGCAATCTTTAACGCATCTTGTATATGTGCTTGTGATGGTTTAGCAGAACTCGTGATTAACTCAGTTAATTCGTTTATAATCACAAACGGCGTCATTAACTTTCTACCAAAATAAACTTCAGCTGGTGTTGAGTCGATTGTACTTTTGTAGGAGTTGTTGTAATTGAAAATTACAAAACTCAAAAATTTTGACCAATTTTTATGTTCTACAGAATATTCTTTGAGAATGCATCCTAAATTATATTTTATCTGTCGATTGAGGCACTCGCTCTTGTTCGAAGATGGTGTATAGCTCGAACAGTAGGCAGCTCTAATACCATTATTAAATAAGAAGGCTTTCCACTTGATCGACGCAAAGGCTGGTCCGTTGTCGGCTACAACAACCGTCGGATATCCGTTTTGCAGGAAAATCTTCTGTATCAGTGAAATGGCAACGTCACTGGTCTGCCTTTTACATGGAAAGGCGAAAGCAAATTTTGAAAATCCATCTACAATAGAAAAAATATATTTAAAACCTTCACTTGATCTAATAATAGGACCGATAAAGTCGACGTACAAAGTATGTAGGGTATACTCCGGCACGGAACTACTCAACTGAACCTTATCGTTACGTGTATATGGCCTTATAGCCTGGCACACTTTACAGGTTCTGACATAGTCCCTTACTTTTGCATAGAGGTTTTTGTAGTAAAAAATTTTACTAATTTCACGGAATGTTTTAATTACTGAATTATGCGCAGCATATTTAGAATCATGATAATATCGAAGAACATAGTCGAGTAAATTATCAGGTAAAAATATACGTTTTAGTCGATTCTTTCCGACGAACTTATATATTAACCCATCCTTTATGCAAAAATTAGGGACATTCATCTGAGCCTTAAGGTTCTGATAAATGATTTTACATTCGGGAGAGTTACGTTGCTCGCTTTTAATAGAAAGGTAATCAAAATTTGTATTAGCTAAAACGTTAATAAAGTTCAGTTGCGCATTGTTCCTGATTTCTTCATTCACCGATTCTAAGCCAGTTTGATCCAAAGTATTGGTTATCTTTTTTAAAAGGTTTGCATAACCTGGATCATTGCTATGCAACTCTTTAACTTTAATGAAATTTTTGCCTGAATCTTGATTTGAATCAGAAAATTTGTTCACTATTAAATGGTCAGTTTCGTATAACCTAGATAGAAAATCGGCCATATTGTTCAATTTGCCCTTAATATGTTCCGGGGTTAAGTCATATCTCGAAATTTTAAGGATCCACCTAGATAATTTATTAAATTTATTGGGGGTATTAAAAATCCACAATAACGACCTGCAGTCAGTCTGTAGAGTAAACTTGCGGTCGGTTAAAAAATCTTTAAATTTATCTAGGGCCGTTACTACTGCGAGAAGTTCTAATTCATGACTGTTATATTTTAATTCGGCTGGATTCAATTTTCGAGAACAGTACATAATGGGGTGCAAACCGTCATCATACTTTTGAAGTAATACCGCGCCCAGACCAGTAGCTGATCCGTCAGTTTGTAGCACAAAAGGTTTGTTAAAATTAGGATGTTTTAAGACAGGCGCACTTACTAAAGATTTTTTTAAAGTAGAGATTGCATCAAGATGAACCTTAGTAATTTTGAACCTAACACCTTTCTTTTTTAAATCGTTTAACGGAGCTACAATCTGACTGAACATGGGAATATAGCGGGAGTAAAAAGCCGCAGCCCCAACTAGACGCATAACTTCTTCGACGTTTTTTGGAGTTGGCATGTCATTGATTGCTTGCACCTTAATAGGGTCTATAAAGCGTCCCTCAGCGGATATTACGCTACCCAACAAACGTACCCTCGACATACAAAATCGAGCCTTAGAAGGATTAATAGTGATACCGATAGACTTTATTTTAGTGAACAAGAGATTCAGGTGATTTAAATGTGATTCAATGTCGGGCGAATGTACAATTAAATCGTCATAATAAATAAGAAGAAATTTATGACGAAATTCTGCGAGACTGGAATTCAAAAAACGAGCTAATGATTGACTAGCCACCTTTAGCCCGAAAGGCATGGTATTGTACTCAAACAGACCATATTGTGTGACGATCGCGGTGACATGTTTCGAGTCATCTGATAATTTTATCTGATGAAAACTGGATTTCATGTCGAGGAGTGTAAACACTTTCGAATTACCTAAGCTAGCGAAAATATGAGCCATACTAGCTGAACTCATCGGATCAAACTCTATATGTTTGTTAACAAACCTATAGTCAGCGACTAACCGATAAGAGTCGTCTTTCTTTTTAACAAAGAAGACGGGTGAGCTATAATTAGAGTTCGAAGGAGAAAGTACCCCTTGTGTAACAAGCTCTTGAACATGCTCGTCCAAAAGTCTGGCTTTATCGGGTGCTAGATAGTAAGGAGCTTTACAAACCGGAATGTTATCGATTAACTTAATTTTATATTCAAAACCCTTGGCAAGACCAGGAATGTCAGAAAAAATCGATTTAAAGTTTTGAAGAAGTGTTTGCAACACTTTGGTTTGTTTGCTATTAAGATTTACTTTCGCTTCGACAATGGTATTAATAATTCGATTATTGTTACAAAAACCCGAAAACGGTATTTCAACATTAGGATGAAAATAAAATTTGATCGTCGACTTAAAGAAGTCCAAAATGATGTTTGCAATCTTTAAGTGTGGCAACACCTAAAATTACCTCAAACGGTAATGAATCTACTATAAAAAAAGTTTGAGTCCATGAGAAATTAGCCAATTTAAAATGAAGTTTCGCAGTTAAATTACATTTTAAAAAATTATTTCCCGGCAAAGAAATAGTTTTATCAACTGATTCGGTGACGATGTTTCTATTGTTAGCTTTTAACTTATTAAAAGTCGCAGTTTTAATAGCATTAACAGTAGCACCGGAATCAAAAAGTGTTAATAAAGGATAACCTTGAATGAAAATGGTTTGTAGAGGTAAAATAGTATAATTTAAAATAACATCATTAATAAGAAACTTGGGGTCTATTGCGAGTTTTTTGGAACCGTAGTACTAACATTTATATTATCCTTCTTTCTTTTAAAACAAAATTTAAAATTGTGATTAGTACCTTTACAGAAAGTACAAAAAAGTTTAGTGTCATTATGCGTATTTTGAATTGAACTAACGTTTACACTGAGGGGTGTTGTAGATATTCGCGCTTGAATTTCCTCAATTTTAGTGATTAGTTGATACAAATCTTTATAAGTATCGGGAATTTGATATAAACCAAGAATAGTTAGGACAGAATTATTGGCATGAGCAAAAATAATTTGTATGATTTCGGATTCAGATGAATCATTAAGTAGGATGTTCGCGAATTTTATTATTGAAGGAACAAATGTCGAAAATTTTTCAGTGTCAAGTTGATTTCGCCGGACCAATCTATCAATTAATATCTGTTTAGTCAAAGGTGGAATATAAACTTGTAATAAATTATGTTTAATATTTTGCCAAGACAAAGAGTCAGCCAAACAAGTAGACCAAAATGTTTGTGCGTTCGAAGCACACCTATTGATTAAAGATTTCAAAAGAACGTCTATAGGTAAAAAATTTATATCAACTAAATGTTGAGTATCGACAATAAACTGTATAATATTTTCTGGAACCGAAATGTCCAGAATAGTGATTTTATTTATAAAGGAATCTATACTCGGTTTTGCAAAAAAACTAAAATTTGAAGTTAATTGATTTGAACTAGTGTTATTATTTGATAGAGTAGTTGTTATTGTTGCCAAGGCATCGGTAATGCTACTAATCTGCTTGCTTTGCTGTTGTATTTGTTGCTGTACATCCGAAACGTGCAGCACTGACGCATGGAACTATTGAGCTGTAGTCTGCATCTGCGTAGTTATAGCCGCTAAGTTAACCGCTGATACTTGATGAGGCGTGATGAATAAGTCATCTGGTGAAGCTGGAGGATCGTCATCTCCTGGGGTACCTGGTGTATTACGAGTTGTTCTCGGCATAATGAAAATTTAAACCACAACAAAATAGAAGAAAGAGAAAAAAATTAGCACTAAGTTAAATATAATTATAGAATTAAAGAGAATGTAAAAGATATAAATGTATAAATATAAAGAAAAAATTATAATCATTTCAACTTTCAAAAAGAATTTCAGAATCACAAGTCGAGCTTTGTGAAAACTATCGAAAACAAAAGACACATATGGATATTTGCTCTGCTTCCATATGTGTATTTAAAAAAAAAATTTGGTGTTTAGTTTAAAAAAAAAAAAATGGGTGTGTGTGTATGTAAAAATATACCACACTTTATAGAAAATAATTGAATTAACAATTATTTTCATAAATATTGGAATTTATTAATTTAGTAATTTTAATTAAAAGAGGTATTATGATGTATTTTTAAAAAAAAAATAATGAAAACTAAATATACGGTTACTTTAGAAAAAAAAATCCAAAGCAGAGTATTGTATGTGGAATTATGAAAATTGGAAAACGATCGGTGCTAACGCGATACACGTAAATATAAAAAAAATAACACGTTGAACCGAAAGTCTTTCAATAAAAGCTGGGCCCATTAAAAAAGATAATATTGAGGTAGTAAGATCTTTACTATCCAGTAAGTGTCTAAGTTATCGACTAGTGATTCGAATCAGAAATACTGAAAATAAAAAAAAGTACAAAAAAAGAACAAAACAAAATATATGTAAAAATAAAATATATTTGAAATAAATAATTTTTCATTTAATATGTTGATAGTATAACTATCCTTAAAATACTAAGTTTGGTTGTACAAGTTATAAAAAAAATTACATGAATATGTACTAGATTGAACTGTAGTAAAAAGAAATATCGTATATAAAAAAAAAAACGACCGTAAAAAAAATGTTCAAATATGTCTGATTTGCAAAAATATAAATATACACTACAAATTTAATTCAGATACATAGTTGTATATAAAGGGGACTTTACGCTTCTGTAAAGAAAAACTACAAGGCCAAAAATACCAAGCGTATACAAAACAATATAGTTATAAATTGAAAAAGTCATTGCATATTCACATAAAATACATAAATTGTACAGCCAAAATGTGTATAGAATGTGTATTGAAATGTGACAAGTTTGAAAAACCACAAGTTTCGGAATGGTGAATTAAATAAATTATACAAAAAAAATATACTTAGATACAATCAGATAGAAACCATTAATTCGCCTATTCGATACTTCAGCACAATCCATAATAAATATTCAATTTGTAAATTGAAGAAATAAAAATTCAAAATACCATCTGATTAATTCATGTGAGACAACTACTTTTAGTAACTGTACTGAGCCAACTAATTTTAGTAACTGTCTTGAGACAAGTACTTTTTGTAACTCATTTGAAATATGTGCGGAAATATCGAAGTAAGCTTGGATATACGCAAGTCATATCCGATCTAAGTAAATGTTTGTTGAAATTATGTAAATTCTCAACTCGCATAAACCAATAATTATATAAATTATTATTTTTTGAATAATAAAAATATGAAAACAAAGTAATAATAAATTTTAAACAGTGGAGTACTAAAAAAAATTATTCTCCACACATACAAATTTAAATTCCCAACATTAAATTTCCTTAAATAATGTCATTTAATATTTCGTAAACTTTCTCTTTTAATCTATTTGATAAGAAAACCTCAAGACTAAAAAGGTGATATTATTGTCTGGTTTTCATTTTTCGGTTTTTGTTTGAAATATTTTTTTGAAAACCGAATGGATTCTACGGACCAATCGTTTGTAAAAAAATATGGGTTTTACTGACATTTGCACAAACGAATATGTTTTTTCTGACTTCCAAATCCGCAGATGTCTCACTCCACCAATGAATGGTGTGTAAACAAGAATATTATAACGGCTCAATATTATCGAATTATGAATTTTGGGGTTAATTTAAGGAGATAAATTTAGCAAAAGGAAAAAAATTAGCAAAAGGGATTGTGAAGGATGTCCATTTAAAGCTATTTGAAGCACGAATTAGCTATACAAATGCAGTCCCCACTTAAATAACAAATCTGAAGAAAACCATGAAATACATGGATGTAATAATTTATCGTCTTATTACTGCTCACGAATTGGTTTTATTGCTTAAACACCCGGTATGTACTGAGTTTATAAAAAAAAGTTGTTAATTTTTAAAAAAGGAACATTTTTTATCTTTTAATTATTCTCTTGTCGTTTCATAAATGGATGTTTTCCCGCATGGTGGGAGGAGGCACGTTCCGATTTCTGCCATTTTCGCACTAGACCTCAGGTCTAGCTCTAGAACACACACACAAAATTTCAGCTTTTTGTTTATAAATTATCGTGTTTACGGATTGCGGACTAATTAGTTCATGTTATGAACACCTATACCAAAAATATTTTGCTGCGATCAATATATTCAATAATGTCAGTCAGTCCTTAGACGTGTTATACTTTTTCTGTTTTTTTCACGTAACAAGTATAAAGTTCTTTGACATCCAATGATATGAATGTTATCAATCTTCAAACATATTACTTAAATGTCAACTTAAGTAAACACTAGTCACTTCCGTTGTTATAATATAACTGAAAGGAAAACATACGAACAATGGATAAATAGACAACGAAAGTTTAAAACAAAAAAACAGTTTGAACTTGACCAATATGTATCTGTTTTGCAACATCCCTGTTCCTAATACATTTTTAATGCTGTAAACCAGGGATGGTAAACTCCCGTGTGCATAAAATCCACTTTTTCTCTTAAAAATTTGTCGCGATCGACTTTAAATATACGAAAATTTTAAATATATGTACTATTATTGTAATTTTTGGAGGCGGTGTCAGCATAGCGAAATTCACATAACTTTTGGACACCGCCTCCAAAAATAACAATAATTGTACATATATATTTAAAAATTTTTGCTTAGGTGAACTAAAATTGGCACAAGAATATGCAATTATTTTTTACTTTTTTGTGAATTTTTTGTTATAGAATATTTGATTTCAGAATATTTGAAGTCGGGTTCCATTTTGTCAAAATAAGGTATATTTCTCGCTTTTTAGTGACTTTGAAGTTCTATTACTTATTTTATTTGTCTAAATATGGGTAGACCAACTAAACGACCTACTAACTTCAATTGATAATGGGACCTACCTAAAAAAATTCAAAATCGGTTCATAAATGACGGAGTTCTGAGGTGACAAACATTAAAAAAAAAAAAACGGACGAATTGAGAACCATCCTCCTTTTTGAAGTCGGGTTAAAAAGTCAGGGCAAGTTAAGTCTTTCCAAGTCTACAGTATGAGAATTAGGACAACACATTGTTTAGCCTTCGTTAACTTTCTGTATGAAAATACCAATTAACACAGTTATATAGATCCGAAACAAAAATAATTATATTCGCTACATTTTGTGATGCTCGGAAATTTTATTCTCAGTTGACGAATTTCCAAAAATTTGTTCAAATTTTCTATCTTGTGATATTAAATCAGTTTGTAAAATTATAATTTTATAAAAAAATTAATAATTATAATTATTTAATGACTTTTGCTCTGTATGATATTGTCTTATACGTTTCACACTCAAATCTTATTTAAAAGAAAAATTATTTTTTCAAAATCTTGAAATCTTACCTCAAATTCTTCAAATGCTTTTTGTCAATCTTGAGCGATCGACTAAAATTGGTTTCGTGATCGATCGATTGACTTATTGGCCATCCCTTTTGTAAACGCAGTAGCATATATTCATGCTATAATAGCTACGATTTAAAAAAATGTAATTATAAAACCTGTATTATATACATAAATATATTACGATCTATTTAAATTGAAAATTTATGTAAATATTAAATCTTTCCGCATCGCTTGTCGGACTGTTTTATGAAAAATATGTTTTAATTAAATACCAAATCCACTACATTAGTTTCGTGAGTGCATGGATATTACTGCTTGCTAGTTAGAGAATAGTTTTATCATAAATAGAGTAAATATTATTTTATTATATTTTGTTTTTAATTAATCATTTTTCCACGGGGAATAGCACAAAATATGCATATAACTTATGTTTATGTGGGTTCCAAGAAATAATCCTAAAACCTACTCGAGATATATTAATTAATGACAAGGATTGGGATTTCAACTAAACGTATATTTTGCTTGATAAATATTAATTAATACATCAACTTCAAAAAAATAAAGCTACTAAGTCAGCTTCGGGTGACAGGTTGCCTAACGGTCAAATTAACTGCAAACTACTGCATATACCAGTAATTCTCAACTTTTTACAGCGAATTTCCTCCAAAGGAAATGCAGCTGTTGTTTTTGCACCAATGTTGGAATTTCGTAAAAATTTCTTCGAATGTCCATCGATCCTACCTATTAGATGTTAAAAATCACTATCGCTAAAATTTGTATATATATATATATATATAAATGTATATATATATAAATATATATATATATATATATATACCTATATACATATGTACTTTTTTTAAATGTCAGTGGACTCTCTAGCGGTCACAGTTTTATTCCGATTGGAATGAAATTTAGTATTTGAGTCGCGTTTGGTATTCTAAAGGTCAAGTTCAATGGGTAAAATCGGACGAGGGGAAAGGGGGATTTAGACGGAGGGGAAAACACAAAATTTGACTATTTCCCTTAATATTTGAAAAATCGAAAAATTTATCAGGAGTTAAATTGTAGGTACTAAGTTTTACTGTAATTTTGTTTCTTATCTTTTTTCTGTTACACTAATATTTACAGAAATATTTACAATTAAAGTTTGAAAGTTAAAATTCTAAATATCTCTGTTCACATTAGAGTTTGAGAAAAATGATCAGGTAATGAATTGTAGCAAGCTTGATTTTCTACAACTTAACTCCTTATACATTTTTCGATTTATCTAATATTAAGAGATATATTTAATATTTTGTGTTTGTTTGACATGAATACACGAAATATATTTTATTGTAAAAAATTTTGATTGTCGTTTCCATAGTAACTATAAACTATAATCGTTATATATCGTTCTATTTTACCTATTAATAAATTTAATTTTTGCAAATACTATAGTCATATCAGATATTATATTTCATTTATCCACACTTAAATTATGACCACTAGAGAGTGATTTATGTATTCTAAGGAAATTCGCTAAGTTGACGCAGCTCCTGCGTAACGAATTTTTTTTGGTCGCGGCACACTTTTAACGATTTCAAAATTTGACGGCATACAACGAAAAAGATAAGTTTAAAAGTTGTTTACTTACCTATAATACACTGTGTAAAATAGTATATGATAATAATTTTGAATGTAAAATAAAATAATATGTACTACAAAAACGACAGTACGTTTACTAACGAATTAATTACAGTTAATAATAAGAATACTTTTAATGAGAAATTTGAGCTTGATGTTTTTTGATAATTTCATTTATATTTGGTCGTAAAAGTGACAATGCTACTCTCATATTGTCTTCTACATTTAACAGTCTCGATCTTTTTTCGTTTTTATGTTGGTTAATACTTTGCTATATACATTTCTAAAATTTGGCGGCACACTTTAAGAATTTGCCGGCACACAAAAGTGCCGCGGCACAGTGGTTAAGAATCACTGGCATATACAAATGGCAACAATATAAACTCTGTCTGAAACCCTCACACACTTTATACTCCAATGTCCAATTTTACCCACTAGAAAACTTTATATTAACCAGTATTGTCAAACCTGGGATAATCTAGAACAACAAATGATCGATTTACTAAGCAGCTTATCTATAGAAAAAATAAATAATATCCACTACTATGTATGTGAGGCGCTGAAAATGAGAAGTTTTGTTTTAGATAAATGAGAACCCTTGCCATTACATCCATATATTGTTAGCATGTATAAAATAAAAAATTATGATTAATTTATTTTTTATAGAAATAAGAAGTATCCAACGATCTGTTTATTTTACTTACTAACATATAAACTTTTTTTAAATAAAAAAAAACTTGCTTCTTGTTTTTTATATTTGCTTATTTGTTGGTGAATTAATTTATTTGCTTGGACTGATTTGTTTACTTATCGGAGAAAAATTTCGATAATTCAGATACAGACTGTATATACAAACATTCAAAGAATAATTTAATGTTATTTAGAAAAGACAATAAAATTTTTCTGTTTATTTACTTTTCTATTTATTTTTATTTTGTGTTTATTTACATATTTTTTATTTATTAATTATGAAAACAAATGTATTGGTATTTATCTATTAATTTACGTAATTTTGTTTACGTTTTTATAACTGTGAAATATACGATTAATTTTTGTAATTTATCAACCACTGTAAAGCTTAACTGCAAAATACATATTATTTATATTTAATTGATACATCAGTTTGTTAGTAGTTACCAGGTAACTCAAGGAACTATCGCATTTCACTAACTATGTTTACAAGAAGGATTAGAGACGGTTGTTAGGCCTCTGTATCTCAGGAATCGAAAAAGCTATGGAGCTCAAATTTAAAACATAGCTTTACAAATATCTATGTAAGGACCAAGTTTTTTAACAAGATTGAGTAAATGATTGGTATATATATATTGTGTAATTTTCTCCCGTACAGGGTTTTCATATTTTACTTGGCAAGTGGTCAGCTTTTATAACACTTAATATACAAAGAAATAATCTGACAATATGACAAGTCAAATAGAAAACTCTGCACCTGAGAAACTTACACAATATAAATTCCAATCATTTTCTCATTTTTATTAAAAAAAACTTGGTCCTTACATAGACTTAATTACTTTTGAAGGCGAACATTTTTCTTTTTGCTGGGATATCAAAACTTTTTTATGGTGCAAAAACTTGGTCCCTCTCACATATGTTTTTTGTTGGATGTACTGTACGTAAAAGAATCTAAATTTTGAAGAAACCTAAGATATAGTCGAGTCCATTACATACCTCCCCCACTATTCAACAAAGAAACAGAAACAATAAAACCTAAATAGCGTCGTTGTCAGGAGAAAAAAAACTAAAACTAAAAGAATTCGTTACGCAGGGGCTGCATCAACTTAGCGAATTTTCTTAGAATACATAAATTACTCTAGTGGTCACAATTTTAGTCAGTCAAAATGGTATTTGCAAGTCCAATTTTCTTTCTTTAATAAATATTATTAAATTTATTAATAAACAAAACACAAAATATAAAATATTTCTCTTAATATCAGAACAATCAAAAAATGTATAGGAGTAAAGTTGTAGAAAATCATGTTTGCTACAGTTCATTACCTTATCATTTTTCTCAAACTCGTACAGAGATATTAAGAATTTTAACTTTCAATTTTAAACTGTAAATATTTTCTGTAAATATTATGTCAAATTTTGTTTTCCCCCTGCTTCTAAATCCTCGTTTTCCGATTTTACCCATTCAACAAACATGAACTTCCAAATACCAAAAACCGCCTTAAATACCAAGCTTGAATATTCGCTCTTGAATCCATAGACACAAACGTAAACGTAAATGTATATACATTTACATTTACATATATATATACATTTTGTTTTCAAAAGCATTTCTAATAGGGAATCTATGTTAAATAAATAAATAAAATATTTACTATAAAACCATACATACACATACTTACAAACATATGGTTGCTTGTAGTATGATGTTTAATTGATGTCATTTAAGAATGGGGATTTTGTGATGTCCACTTAATTAATAATACTATTATTCATTACGTATGCACACCTTCACTACAGAATACAGAGTACCCCCACTATTTTTTATTTCTTTGTGAAGCATTGTGTAGTTACTATAGTAACTCATATTTAACATTGATTCTCAATTAGCAAAGCTTTCCAAAACAGACGGTATATATATGTATGTATATATATATATATACACATATATATATATATATATATATATATATATATATATATATATATATATATATATATATATATGTATATATATATATGTATATATATATATATAAATTTTAACGATGGTCATTTTTAATAACTATTAGGAAGGATCGATAGACATTTGATGAAATTTTTACCGACAAAACAAAAGCTGCATTTCCTTTAGAGGAAATTCGCTCATATTTAAGTGGCAACATTTTAAATGAACACACAGTTTATAAATTTTCAAGGTCTTTTTGATTTATGATTTATGTTCAAGGAAAGCTTTTTACAATACAAGTGCACAACTTTCAAACATATTAGTGTTCCGTGGAAAAAAATAGGTTAAAAAAAATTATTAATTTACAGCATAGACAACCCGCAGTGGACTTATGTTTTGTTTCGCGTGTAAGTGTGAAAACTAAGAAATGAGTAATAATAGTTTTTGTTCAATCTACACCTATTTTTCAATGTTAATGGTTTTTCTGCACGGTGCACTTTTGGTGGGAGGGGTGCAGGGCAGAAAGTTTTAACATACTATAAATACACCAAAATTCTTGTATTCGGGCTTCATTGATTTTTCATTAGACACATTACACGATGGTTTAAATAATTTTTGAAATTATACTTCTTTTGGCGCGTTATGAGAATCCGATCGGAATGTATTTTCAACACTCGACAGATGTAACACTCGTTCGATCCATGCTACACAGTTTTCTATCCTGCTCTATTACACGGTGTTTGGGAGACATTCTGTAAAATATGTGTGTCATACAATATATAGGCAAAATTTGTACATATGCATTATTTGCTTAAGAGAAACAGACAGAAGTATGTCTGTCATATAAGCAGTGTGACGAGTGCACTCTGTTGTGGAAAATAATTTTACTTGTGTGTGGAATGATTTTTGGATATTGAAAGACAAGACATTATTCTACATTATAGAAAATGAATGATCGTTAGTATTTTGGTAAATAGCTAGACCGTTAGATCTTACATGAGAACATTCAATGTCGTCATCAATATAACTCCATATTTCTCATAAAAGAAGAATATTAGAATTAAAATCCACATTATCTATCAATGATATCATTTTTAACCCGACTTCAAAAAGGAGGATGGTTCGCAATTCGTTTGTATTTTTATTTTATTTTTATTTTTATGTGTGTAACCTCAGAACTCCGTCATTTATGAACCGATTTTGAATCTTTTATTTTTTAAAGGGTTTGGTTTCCCATTGGTCCTATTGTCACCAAATCGCATTCTCATCAGGGGATCCCCGGGAAATCGAGGAAAATCCTCATTTTATATGTGATAAAAATATGAAAATTAGTAGGTCTACCCATATTTAGACAAATAAAATCAGTTATAGAACTTCAAAGTCACTAAAAAGCGAGAAATAAAACCTATTTTGACAAAATGGAAACCCGACTTCAAAAATTTTTAATACAAAATAATAAATAATAACTACTACAGCTAAACAACATTAAAACTTGTTAAATCTGAATAACATTTGTAATCTGAAAAATGTGACATAAGTCAATGTGATGGCAGTATGTATGTGCAGGCAGTATGTATACTAAGTAGTACAATCAATAGAGAATATGGCGCTGCATTAAATTTCAGGAGTTATTTTTTAAATAAAAATAGGTTCAGTATCACGTACTGAATGTAAATGAACAAAATCCTTACAATTTTCAACCTCGGAAGTGCCGCCGTTTTGAGAGCAACTGTGTCGGCCTATATCTCCATTACCGTGCACTTTAGGCCAAAAATGGTAATGATTTTTCTTGTAGATATTGATAATTAATTTTTTTTATTTTTTTGTATCACTTACCGTTTACGAGTTATACGACTATTACTATTTATTTATTGACTTCTTGACCGATATCTTTGCTAATAATTGTTTAAACAGTAAAATGCTAATAATTTAACTTTAAATCTACAAATTACCTACAACTTTTATTTGAAAATTTTTTTTACCGGGTGCAAGGTTAATAAATACGAGGTATGCAAAGTATTCTGATGAAATTCAATAAATATGTTAAGAAATATGAATGATAATGACATAATTAACAATAAATAATTTTCTTTCTAAAACACTTATTAGAAGAGATATCGGTCAAAAAATCAATATATAAATAGTAATAGTCGTATAAGTTGTAAACGGTAAGTGATACAAAAAAAAATTAATCAACAAAAAAAATAGGAAATTCAATTATCTACAAGAAAAGTTATTACCATTTTTGGCCTAAAGTGTACGGTAATGGAGTGGTATATAAGTGCACGAAATTTGTTCATTGTTGTGAAAGGATTTTGTTCATTTACATTCAATACGTGATACAGTACAGAACCTATTTAATTTTTTTTTAACTCCTGTAATTTACTGCAATGCAGACAAGAGTAACGGGCTTCTCTATTGACTGTACTAAAGTACTTGTTGCTTCTTAAAAAACATGACATGACTATTGTTTTAAATTTGAATGTAGATTATGTATTATTTGTTTGTGTGTTGTTGGTTGCTATGTAATAAAATGTAATAATGTTTTTATGATGTAATTTGTACATTGTTTGTATGTATGTATGTACGCAAATTATAATAAAAAACATCATCATGTACAGAATGTTTGATAAAAATTCGTTACGCAGGAGCTGCGTCAAATTAGCGAATGTCCTCCGAATAAATACATCTCTTGTTTTAATAGATCTCTTCTCTTAATAGGAACTAGATCTTAATCAACTTTTCGCTTATTAATATTCATGGCGACCTGTGACTGCTAGAGTGGCTGCAGACAGATGTTCGAAGACAGCCAATGAGGACAATGCATTGCTCAAAATGACGGTCCATGGACTGTCTCACCCTCTCGAACACTCCAGGTATATTTCTGACTTTGCGATATTTATTATCGATTTTCTCAGCCGGGCAATATTGTTTACAGGTGTGGAATAAACAATATGGGAGAGAGTAGATTGGCAGGTGTCGTAGGATCAGAGATATACCTGGAGGGGTCTATGGGCCACCTGTCGAGGTGGTCTCACCAAGAGTGAGGCAGTCTATGTTTTAATGAATTTCAATATCAGATGATTAAAATAAACAACTGGATGCTATCATACAAATCACATCAAGCAATTTTTAAAGGACGATTGCAGGAGTAAAATTATTAAATAACTGTTATTTCGTTATTTTTTACCCATTTTGATGTGTAACGTATTTGAAAGGCCAAGTTTGTTAATAAGTAGAATCGATCAAGAGAAAAGGGGAATAGAGGAAGAAAACACAAAATGTAGAAATACTCTTTTAATATCGTAAATACTTAGCTAAAAAAATGTAATCCAGTGTTCAGCTGTACCAGGATTACACAAGTTCACTCTCCTATATATTTCCTAATCCATTAACTTTACCAAATGTATGTCAAAGGCCATGTTTATTCAAAAATTAATGCTACTTTTAATTTTGTTAATCTGAATGTTTGCAATAAACCTTATATTTTCCTGATATTTGTAAACAATGATATTTCATGGGAACTAAATTTATGACAGTTTTATTCCACACTATTTCAGTCTGTTTGGAAATGATCGAAATTCGAAAATGGTTAGTTTAACCGTTCTCAACATCATATGATTCTTTGATCCCAATGATAATAGTGATTTTTTATGTGAATCCGTTAAAACACAGGATGATATTGTTGTCAAGCCTTATAATTTTTACAACATGAAATATCATATTCCTAGGTACATACATACAGGACACCATACTATTAAATGATTTTTTTGACATTTTCTAACCATCTTACCATGTGTATTATTTTTGGCGAAGCACCTTGTAAATGTACCTATTGTAAATTATATGGATGAGTATTTGTATTGCCAATTTTATTTTTATTATCTAATTCTCTACAGTCGTAAAAGTATTTAACACAAAATTTATAACTGTTTTATATAACAATCTGTTTACAAAATGTCTCAAAAGTATAATCATATACATAAGATAACATTTAATAATAATACTCAGGAATTATTTATAAGCACAAAATACAATAAAAATTGGTGTATAATCAACGATTTTTAAGAAGTTATTATCATATTTTTCCGTTCGCCATCATTTTGACTGTAGAAAAATTCGAAAAACATCATTAATTCGGGATTCATAAATATTATTTTTAACCTGACTTCAAAAAGGAGGATGGTTCTCAATTCGTCTGTATGTTAACTCCGTCATTTATGAACCGATTTTCAATGTTTTTGTTTTTGTTTTAAAGGGTTTGATTTCCGATTGGTCCCTTTGTCACCAAATCGCATTCTGATGAGGGGATCCCCTGGAAATCGAGGAAAATCCTCATTTTATATGTGATAACCGATTTCTGCGAAAAATTTTTGTTTGTTTGAAAGGGTACACTCATTCACAATGGAACCAATCAAAAGATTGGTTGAAAAAAATGCTCCAAAAATTAGTAGGTTGCTAAGTAGGTCTACCCACATTCAGACAAATAAAATCAGTTATAGAACTTCAAAGTACTAAAAAGCGAGAAATAAAAAAATTTTTGAGAAAATGGAAACCCGACTTATACTTAAAATTTTTTGCTTAGGTGAACTAAAATTGACACAAGAATACGCAATTATTTTTTTACTTTTTAGTGCATTTTTGGTTTTAGAATATTTGATTTTTGAAGTCGGGTTTCCATTTTGTATGCGATATGCATCTCTCCAATAAACAATAAAAAGTGGGTGCGGTCGGGGACCCCCTGTTGGGAACGAAGTTATTTTTACGCTTTTTCTTCAACTCCGAATGTAATTCGAAATAAATTCTTAAACTTTTATTGTTCATATCTAACCTTACTAACTAAACTCATTAAATTAAAATGCGCGTACAGCACCGTACACGTGATATAAGTAAAACTTCTTACAATTAACCAAAATACAACGATATATAACGATTAATTGTGTGCTAGTATAGTTTATAGTTTTTATGGAAATTATGACAATCAAAATTGATATTTCAAAAATTGAAACAAAATGTTAATAAAATGATTTTAACAATCAACAAAATTATAATAAAACAAATATATAGCTCTCTTTCTCTCTACTTCATATCTTTCTTCTGTCTCGGGCAACGAAATCTGCCTATACCTGAAGCGTTCGTAAAATTTTATTCTCAATCATTGTCCACTTATTGATTATCGAAACGCCGCCTAAGGAGTCTGATCACAATTTTAGTCTGATCAATATGATTTTGGTATTTACAATAGTATAGGCCAAGGGGAAAGGGCGTATAGAGAAAGAAGAAAACACAAAATATAAAATATTTCCTTTCAAGAAATTCGCTAAAAAATGTAAATTTAAATTTATTATTAGTCAAAATACAACTATATATAACGATTTATATTGTGCTAGTATAGTTTAAAGTTTCTATGGAAATGACAATCAAAATTGACATGTCAAAATTGAAACAACATTTTAATAAAATAATTTGTACACACTACTAAACCCACTAATACACACACAGAATACCACATTTCGTTACGTGACGATTTGTACCAAGTCACACCACCCTTAAGCTGCGTTAAGGATCTTCGTTCCAAAAAACACTAATGTAAATTCAGATAATTTTGTTTTAAAACCCCACGCAAAAAGAGAGTTTGAAACCTTTGTTATAAGTGTGTCTCTCTGTGAGTCTGCCTTTGGCATCGTAGCTCTCAAACTCGTGGACCGAGTTGAATGCATTTTTTTATTAGATAGCTAGTTTCCTTTTTTATTAGATAGCGGAGATTCTTAGCTATGTTAGATAAAAATCTGTTTAGTCGTTTGAAGATTCGAGCTCTTTTCCAAGATAAATTGCTGGAGGCAGCAAGAAGTGGCCTCATGATTACATGAATTTGTGGCAAAACTATTTAATTTCAAACGTATTATATTTGTAAACATTTTATATATTGAACTTTTCTTCTACCTCTTACTTTAAACATAGAACCAACTCCCGTCTTACACATTAACGAGCTCAATGTCACTGTTAAGATCTAGAACACGCTCCAGATATAACAAATGAAAATATCAAAAACGCTAAAAAAGCTATCACTACCAATGTGTGAGCTGTTTATTTTAGTTTTTGAACTCAAACTGTGAGTCTCAAAACAATTTAGTTTATGAGAAAATGTTTCGAACAAAATTTTGGTATATTTAATAAAAGGAACATTTTTGGTTTTTACACTTTTTTTCTGTCCCTGACGATTTTAAAAATAGATATTTTTCGAATATGCACAGTCCGATTTTGCCCATTCACGAACTTGACCACACTTTTTAGCTCTTTGACTTATCGTGTTTACAGACAGACACATGGCCGAGTATATAGACGGCAAGGAATTAATAGGTCATTTTACCAAAATTTTTTTTCTATGGTCAATATTTGGAACCGTTACTGTCACAAGTTATCAGGTATAAAAACTATCCTATACCTTAATAAATTTTGTTTCTTTCCGTCAGGAAATCATTAATTGTTAGTAAATGATATAAATTTGTATTTTCAAGCAATGTTCACACATGTTATGTTTAAATTTTAAATAGAAGGTTTCATCATACCATCAAACCGTCAAAATCCATTTTATTCTGAAACCTTTCAAGCAGATTGATTGAATTTTATTCACTCACAGATGTTCTAATAATTAATGACAAGCGTTTTATTTTCAATCGTAATAATTTTATACTCTACATTATATGTTTAGTTTAAAAGCTGTACATATATTTAAAAAAAATGTTACAATGTGGTGTTCAAAAAAAAGGTTCGATTCTCAAAGAGATTTTGTTTTTACATATTTAACAAAAATAAATACAAAATAATTAATGATAGTTAACAAGTAAAAAGTTTAAAATACAGTATGTCAAACTTACTTTTGACAGGTATGTGAATTGAATATATTTAGTATACAGTGTTTTAACATTTATTTTTATACCATGCAAGACTTGCGTTGACAGTGATTTTTCATTGCTTTTGATATCGTAGTTTTTTATAAAATCCGGCGTATGTGCTTATTATACCCCCTATACATCATATTTATAAGGGTATAATAAGTTATAATACCCTTAATAAAAAATTTTTGCTATAGGTTTTGGTTCATAAAATTACCTAATTAGTTCTTTTTCGGATGCCCGTCTGTCTGTCCATGGTCACGATAGCTCAAAAACGAAAAGAGATAACGAGCTGAAATTTTGTATGTGTGTTTTAGTTAATTTTAGTTTTGTATGTGTGTTTTAGTGTGTTTTAATATATAAGTTCGTGTATGGGTTCGTGTATGGGTGAAATTTTGTATGTGTGTTTTAGTTAATTTTAGTTTTGTATGTGTGTTTTAGTGTGTTTTAATATATAAGTTCGTGTATGGGTAAAATTTTAACGGGGTTTTAACGAGGTTAAAATTTTAACCCTTCCGTTAGGGTTGAAAATATTCATCTATAAAGCGGTAAAAGAAAGAAAAAAAAGTTTGTTTTTTATAAATAAACAACTTTTGTTTGAAAGTTTTTTTTATAAAATCAGTATATACTGGGTATTTCAGCAATTAACTCAGTTATTTGTTTATTTCACTTTTTATATAATTTTTTTAGTTCGACTTTATAAAACACTTTTTTGAAAGAAATTTGAAGAAAAACTCCCTTACATGTTAAAAATCTCAACTTTTTCTTATATAAGGGTATTCATTATAAGTTTAGTCCCGACTTAAGTCGGTTGAAAAATCAGAGAAAAAAAACTTGTATAGGTTTCCATTAATTGACCTTATTAGTTTTCAAAAGTCCCTCTGTCAGAAAACACGATATGTCAAAAACGAAAGAAGATGATGAGCTTAATTTCTGTGTGTGTTCTATAGCTAATAGGGGTCCAAGTTCGTGAATGAGAAAGATACGTATGTGTCCCCGTTTTTAGAGGGTGGGTATCTATATAATCATAAGAGTTTGAAAAAAAATTATGGACAAAAAACTTTCCTTTTTTTTTTAAATAAGCGACTTTTATTTGAACATTGCATATGAACAAAATTTGCATATGAGTACAAATGCATTCATATGAGTAAATAACATATGTATATAGTACCTTTAAACGCTGCATCGTAATATGTATAAATCTGTGCGTGTGTAATAAGTAAAACCAAAACTTCACACATTGCTAATGATACCAGTATACCTCGGATGTTTATTTAAATAACCCACTTACTTTTTTACGGTTTTTCATTTCTATCAGTAATTGTATTCCAAATTTCTATTAAGTTCCGTGACACATAATTTTTAAGTTGAAAATTTTTACAGTCAATAAATCTTCCAGAAAACCACTTAAATATGGTGAATGAATTCTTTATATTCTTTTTAATTTATATTTTCTGTTACAGGAAATCCCATAGACAAAATTCTACAAAGAAAATGAAATCCAGATTTTAGAAAAAAAATCAACAATCAATTAAACTTGAAAAAAAAAATCAACATGGAGATATCAACCAGTCCACCTCCATTACCGCCAAAAACATCACCACGTAGTACAACAAAAACTGGACCAATTTCTTTAATATCAATAAACACAACACCAATCTATGGTGACGATGCGGAATCAAATGGTCCAATATCATTACCACATCAGATTACAACTAAACCATCTTCAACAGCAACAACAACTTTAACACAAGTTGTTCAAGTGTCGTCCACGTCTTCCGAATCACCGTCCCCTACTCTACCTCAAACAAACGGTAACATTAAGACAACATCACCATCATCAACAACGAATGCTGTTGTTGGTGCAACGGTATTTATTGAATCAAAACGACCTTTATCGACAACAAACATTGTGGAATCAACAATTGACCAACAATTACCAAATAATAATAATAATCAATTTACCAATAATAATCATGTTGTAAAAATTTTAATTAATCCAACAAGAAACAATAATAATCTAATTAATAACAAAAATAATAAATCAATAATAACATTAACAAAAGATCAACAAATAAACGAAACAAATAACAATTACGAATTCAATTTTAATAATAGTGTTTTAATTAATGTTAACAACAACAATATTGAAACAATTAACGAAGAAATGATTAAGAATTCAACAATGAAATCAACCGATTTAACGACATTCCAAAATAAATCAACCGGCACGACTACAACGAATCAACAACCAACAACACCGGTCAACGGTATCAACAATAATCCATATTTCTTCTATACAGGATTCCAATGTTCGCCAACGAATTTAATAATGTCCAGTGGACAATGTTCGCCGAGTGATACTTTAGACAGTGGTACATGTAGTGACTTAGATATGACACCACCTCCATTACCGAAAAAGAAAAATTCCAAAACGAATCTAAATTCAACATCTACGGTCGCAATAACCGTAACGAATAGCAAGAAAAATGGTGATTCTAGTGCGGAAGAATGTGAGGACTCTGAGAGTAACGTAAGTTGTGATTCATTAAACGATGGCTCTTCCGATTTATTGATAATGGAAACAACATCGGAAACAAAAACAGCGGCTATATTACCGCGTAGTTTATTGCAAGATATTCGAGAACATCGTAATAATGTCAAAAATACAACGATGGATAATGTAGAGATAAAATCAATCGTTCCACAACCACCTGTGGTTGCAAGTGTTCTAGAAAAGACACTTTTGTCAACACCACCATCACCTGCGAAGATTCTTATCAATCAGAGCACGTACGAGGATCGGAAGAAAGAGAAACAACAGGATAGTGGTAAAAATAATAATGTAATTAGTGGTAATTATTTGTATGAAACGGACCGATTTTATAAATTTCATTTAAATGAGAATGTGTTCAGTGATAATGTGTCGGCATCGTCATCGTTGGTGTCATCGCCAACGGATCCGTTAGATGATGAGAATGCATGTTTTGCCGGATATAAAGATTTATTAGGTGGTGAAGTGGCATCAACAATACGTAGTGCTAAGGGTACAGTTCGTGGTGTTAAAAATCGTGTTCGAGCTGGTATTGCAACATTCTTACAAATACAACAGACTACAACCAAGGTAAGATACTATTATTACTTAGATAAAAGTGCTAAATAAAAGTTGTTGAAAAATGGTTACATAAATCTTATATTTGAAACAAAACTTTTTGAAAGAATTCTAATTTATTTTTGTCACTTTATAAATGTAGAAGGATAAGAAATAATGATGTTCCGAATCTCTATATTTTGAGCATTTCGTAAATTCGTATATTAACTTATAAGTAGATAATTTGATGCATCAAACCTTCACAATAGTCAAGAGAAAATTTAAGCACAATATCACTTTGCACTGTTTTATTCAAATCAAGTTCCATTTGACTCAAAATGATAACTCGAGAATATGATTCAACATTTGGCCATTAAACTACGTAGTGACTCTCTGAGTAAAAGTAGTCTTTCTCGTGCTGAAGACTAAGACTAAACTTACAATATCAATATTAAAACGAACATGAACAAGTCCAAAACCAGATCAAGATCAAAATGAAGATGAGGTTTATAATAGCTTTTTTACCGACCCATAAAGGACGAAATTTGGTACGATGAGCGACTTCAGCCGACTTTGAGAGGATCTATGGATTTTTCGTGAATGAAAATTGCAGAAAACCTTCACCAGCATATCCGGTTACTTTCGTTTTTGTACATACGCCCATGAATTAATTTTATTTGAAAAACTGCCACGGTTGGTAATCGAACTTGCAATCCCCCAGCTCTCAGCAGCGCCTTTGGCAGCATGGCCACCTGGACTAGTTTATAATGGTAATAGCAGTACCATAATGCTTATTAATCAGTCCAAAAACAAAGCTATAACAATCGCATTATCAGCGAAATATGATTTGCCGTTTTGGTATTGAGTTTGTAGTAAGAGTTTCGGTCTTAGTTCTTGGTTTTAATAAAAATCGGCAGATATATTGACCTGGCAATCAAAATTGCTGATATTTCGACTGCTATTACTTTGCTTTTGGGCTGATTAATATGGCTTACGGTATTGATATTGCAACTATAAATTGCAAGCCATGTCTTGATTTTAGCCTTGATCTGGTTTTAGTCTTGCTCATATGCGTTTTGATATTTAGTGTTATTGTAAGCATAGTCTTGATTATGATCTATAAGTGAAAAGTGCAAGAGCCAGGCAGCAAGAAAAAGACTATTTTAGCTCATCACTGGGTAAAGAACGGGAAATAGTTGGTATAAAAACTTTAAGCAGTAAAATCATTTACAGGTCATTTATTGTAGAGAGCTTTAATTTATGGAATTTCATTATTAGGTTTTATAGAAATGATAATTTTGATATTATCTCCCTATTAATACTTATAATACTTTTTACATTTAAAAAAATGTCACATGTTTCTGTCATTTTCATAACAGGTTTGGTAAATGGTTATTTTGGTCGAAACTTGTCACATTTTTTGTTTAAATATTGAATGTAACTATTTTAAATACATATTTAGTGGGATTTACCAGTCCAAGGAGCCGAGCGGTCAAAGGCGTTATGTCTGCCGACTTGGAAACTGGGAGGTTATGGGTTCGAATCACGACATCGGCAGTTTGTCAATTATTAAGACAAAAAACAGTGGTCGGTTAATTGACTAACCTGTCGGCGTATGGACAAGAACTTAGTAACCGGCTATGCTTGAGAAGGTTTTATGCAGTTTCCTTCACGAACTCCAGATGAATATCGGCATAGTTCCTATCATAGTCGGCTGCAGCCGCATATCCTACCGATTCCTATTCTATACACAAAAATTCCTTCCAGTCCACTCACATCCTCACATCCTTAGGCATCACAATGGACCTTATGGTCGAAGTGTAGCCTGTCCAGGGCTGCCTCTACAATCTATATAAGTGGGAATAATTTTGAAGTTTTTTTTTCAAGACCTAATATTTTGATGATTCGGTACATCACTATCACCCGAAGAAAATAAAAAAAAAGTTATAAAAGTCGAATGTTATTAGAATGTTAAGATGATATCTTTTTTATTTTTATGGCATATATTTACTTTAAAGTTAAACAGCGTGATAATAATGTTTTTTCTCCCAAAACAATAAAAAATTGGTTTACTTTTTCCTCGCAACCTCCTTACTTGTGGGTGGTTACCTCTTTCTGTACATGTGCATAGTAAAGAATAAACTATGTGTATTTGCATTAACGTGAACATTATTTTAATGAATAATATTTTTTTTTTTTTGTAAATAACAACAAAACTTTTTTTATGGCTACTATAAAGTTTATATATCCTTGTATCTTTCTCTGTGTGAGTGTTCGTTCGATTTTTTAATTGGGTTAATTGTTGTTGTGAATAATTATTATTGTAATACTTTGTTTTTTTAATCGAAACAGTGGTCTATATACATTTTTTTCAAGATATTTGGGAAAATATTTATTTTTAAATACAATCACATAACGACAAAACTGCATTTGGTTTTTAATTCAAAGAACACCATGGGAGAAGTTCGTAACGCATTTTTCGTGTGTTTTTAGACTCACTTTTATTAATAGCCATCCAATAATTTTCTCTTCTGTAATGAAAATAAAATTTTTTTACAAAAAAACAAAACCCGACTCCAAAAAAGAAAAACGGATCTACAAAAATCTGCTATGAAAAAATGCACTAAAAAGAAAAAATAATTGCATTATTTATTTACTTCAATTTACTTACAAATATCAATTTTTTTCAAATCAAATATTATTATTTTTGGAGTTGGTGCCAACCGCATCTACCGTCTTGTTGTCGATTATTAAATGCTTTGCAGTCAAAGTGAAATTAAATGTTTGTTAACCTTGGCTGGGACCCAACTCCAAAAATAATAATATTTGATTTGAAAAAAATTGATATTTATAAGTAAATTAAAGAAAGTAAATTTTTTACTTTTTATTGCTTATTTTTCGTCATAATAACGAGGCCCCAAGAAATGGTCTGAGAATTTTTTCCATAGCCTGAAAAAAGTCCGACAATTTCATAATATAATTTCCAGATTTAAATTTACTACAATGATAATGTTCTTTTTTTTTTAGTTTTAAAATATAAAATTTTTAATTGTCGGGCTGTGTTCAATGTCTTTTGCATCGGAAATACATAACATTATTTTTAAAACGATGTAGGTAATAATATTCTCTAAAGTCGATTATAATATTTATATTTTTAATAATACTTAACTCAAGCATAAAATATTCTTGTATTCAGTTTTATGATTATATCATATGGATTAAAAGTAATTTGCATAACGGTCAGATCACAGCGATTCGAGTGGTAATACCACATGACCCAAGAAATACTTAATAAAACCTACTACTTAATAAACCCAACATCTGAATGTGTAGAGATATTTAATGGTAATTAAAATGAATATTAAAATAATATATTCTTCATGATTTATTTTTCTGTAAGACTTTTTGATTGGTTATGTTTGATTGCAATAATAAAATCTAAAGAGTTTGGATAAAAAAATAAAATAATAAAGAGTTTGGATAAAAAAAACTCTTTAAACATATTTTTACATAAAAATTATTAAAATAATCAAAGAGAACTCTACGTTTTTTGAAATTACATTTCAAAATTGACAAATCGAATTTAAAACTACTGAAATCGGTACAAAACCCCACAGAATTAGATGCATACATAAATTGAGAAAACAGATAATGAATATAGGTCCAATTAGGCCCAACAATGGCCCAATTCCAAATTCTGATTTAATAAAATTAAATCTTTTTCAAAAAAATCTCATACCTTAATATCAAGGTTAGCTTCGATACCCTCACTTTAGTGACAAAAACAATGCCGCATAGTCACAAAAGGATACCGTCAATAAATAGGTGGGGTTCTTTACTCACTTAATCCTTTAGTCAGTCAACTCAAATAATCCTACAGGTCAGATCATACCCTCAGTCAAATCATATAAAAGACAAAACTTTTTAAATATCATTGTGAGACACGCACCAAATTAACAACATGCAACATATCTCTGAATCCATATCCGAGAAATTGTTACGATTAGCTAATTCATACTGATGAGGACAACATTGTAGTCGAAATACGTATTTATAAAATACAAATAAGTGTTCTAGGAATTGGGGCAAAATTTTAAATGTAATATTTCTTACAATGTGTGATCTTATCAAGTTCAATCAAAGATTATCATACTTGAGAAAAAATGTAAAACTTAAATTTATGTAGGGATTTTGTGAAAACGTCTGTAGCAAGACTATACAAGATTTTATATGGGGAGTGAAATTTCAATTATACATATGTGACGTTTTTGATAATGATCGGCTATGTGACAGCTGGCAATCGTCGGTGATAGGATTTTAAATTGGAATTTAACATTGTATTTGCATATAACGTCTTCTAATGGCTAGATCGTTAATATAGTTTATAATATCTATGGAACAAAACAAAATTTTAGAAATAAATTATTTGTAGAGGTAGAGGTATATTGTAAAGGCTGCCCTGGACGGGCAACACTTCAACCATAAGGTCCATTGTGATGCCTAAGGATGTGAGGATGTGAGTGGAGGGGAAGGAATTTGTGAGCAGACTAGGAATTGGTAGGATATGCGGCTGCAGCCGACTATGATGGGAACTTTGCCGATATTCATCTGGAGTTCGTGAAGGAAACTGCAGAAAACCTTCTCAAGCGTAGCCGGTTACATCGTTCTTGTCCATACGCCGATAGTTTAGTCAATTAACCGTCCCTTTTTTTTATTTTTATAATTGACAAACTGCCGATTTAAAGATTCGAACCCATAACCTCCCAGACCTTGTAAATAAATTTATATATAAAAACATTGATATTTTAAAATTTCAAAATTTAGAAGATAATAAATATTTGACATAAATTCTTCCTCTTTTCGTGGGTACTGGGTTTAAATTTTTTTTACCAGCTAGATAAGACTAACGATTGATTTGATTTTCAAAATTTTCAAAATTTGTAATATTTCTTTTACTTTTTTGAGTTATTTAGACATTAAGATCAGCAACTGAAAATATCTCATTAAGTTTGATCGCACCGAAACGCGATACGCCGATGCAATCGACCCACGTGTCGTAACAGTGCACGGTTTTATATATAACAATAAATAAAATAAAAGGATCAATGACCCAAAAATAGAGTCTATTTCAGACTAAATTTTATTACAATCGGATCAAATTTTGCAATCGGATAAAAAGATATTTGAAGATATCAAAATGATGATGTCATCATAAACCAAAAAACAAATTTTGCTCTATCATGGCTAAACTTTATATAACGTCAATGTAGAAACTGTCCAATCATCTTCACTTGATCCAAATTTGACATGACATTTAATAAAATTTCAAATTCGGCCCAATTCCTAGAACAGTTTTTTTGTATTCTAAATACGTATTTCGACTACAAAGTAGTCATCATCAGTATAAACTAGCTAATCGTAATGTACTCTTTACAATTAAAAAATAAATAGAAAACTGAAACTGTGACCAAATTAGCGACGAGTAACATATCCAGGTAAAATATAAGAGTAATTTTAATAAGAGCAATTTTAACAAGAGTAATTTTAATAAATTATATTTAATTAAGTTTATTAAATTTATTTTATTAAATTTATTATATTTAATTTTTATTTTTTTATTTATTTTTATTTTCTATTTATTTTTTAATTGTCACAGAGTAAATTACGATTAGCTAATTTTTACTGATGATGACTACTTTGTAATCGAATACGTATTTATAATACAAAAAAACTGATCCAGGTATTGGGGGCGAATTTAAAATTTTATTTCAACAACCTAGAGTTCTCATTAATTAACATTTGATAATCGAATAGTTAAATTTAATGTCAAAACCTCTTCCAAAGACCCAAAAATAAAATTTCATTAGAAGCGAATAAAATTTTGCTGAGTTATGTCAAAAATTTATTTGTTTTGTCTTTAAGTATTTCCGGTTTATGGTTTTCTTAATGAATTTTTCCGTATCTTTAAAAATTAGTAAAAATCTATCAAATTATTAAAATTCAAGTATATGCATTTAGGCCAAACATAAATTAACAATGTAATTAACAAGCAAAATTTGCAAAGATGATAATGTAAAATAATGTTGAAGCATGTAAAAGTTTTTTTGTTGAATATAAATTAATAGCAATATATATATATATATATATATATATATATATATATATATATATATATGTATATATATTGTTGTTTAAATATGCTACACGTTTCTGTGGAACAACAACTGGGAAACTAAGAAATAAGTAAGAAATAAATGCAAATGTGGCAACTATAATTTAAAATCGATTTATTATAATAATACTAGAACTATCATCAAATAAGTGAAAATAACAACTAACTGAGTTAGTTGCTTGAATACCCGTTAAGAGTAGAGACAAATGTTTCAGTTGCAATTGCAGCGGAAAGAAATGAGTTTATGAAAGTTTCAAACAAAATTTTGATGTGAAACATTTATTTTAATTATTAAAAATGGAACATTTTAAGTCAATAATTTTTGTGTGTGTATTGTTTACAATTTCAAAGATGGGGGGGGGGGGCACAGTCAGATTTTGCCCATTCACGAACTTGATCTCACTTTTTAAGCTCTGGAACACGCACACATAAAATTTCAGCTTGTTATCTCTTTTCGTTTTTTTTTTAATTTTGACGTTTTGAGGTACCCTATGTACGGACGTTCGGACGAACACCTATTACGAGGACATTTAATTAGGTCATTTTATAAATCTATATCAAAATTGTTTGTCTGCGATCAATATTTCCAACCGTTACAAAATCGGAACAATATTAATTTAATTTTTTTCTAGAGCTATTATAAGTTAAATGACGTTGAACTTGCAGTAGCAGCGACACAAATGTGTATAAAATTGTACAGAGATGATGATAAAACCAGGTCAAATATAGAATTATAAAATGTCTTTCTAGAATAGAGGCTTTAAAACATAACTATTAACACTTATGCATCATGTTCTTGTTATATTATTACAGTGTGTTGCAAAATTATCTTATGTGTAAAGCTCCCTACATACAGGGACGTTAATGGCGGCTAGTGGTGCTAGCCAGTAATAATCGATAATTATTATCCCCGAGTGCAGTTACTTCTACTTCAACGTCCAGCTACTGAATACTAACGGCTACTAAACTCTAGTGGGTTTGACTTAAGTAGACGCTAGATGGTTAGTAAAAGGCTCACGTTACCTAATAGCAGCCATTATTGGACGTGTCTTAAAACGTAAAAACGTACTGACCACAATTAGAGCGCTAGGCTCTTCTTCCTCGTACTTTTCATCAACCACCTTCGCATCTCTCACGCAACTTCTGACAATGTTACACACACAAAGTCCACATAAAACTGGCCACTGGTCCCCAAGTAATGGAAGCCATGGCTGTCTTCTTGTGTAAGCCTACTGCTATTTCACTGGAGGACACTTCTTACCGCCAGTGCTGGCCGTCATTACTCCCTGCTTGAGAAAATTGATGTGGGTATTTCAGTACGGGATCTTTGTATCCCGATCAGATTATTTAAACGGATTACGGTGGTGTACAAAATTTTGCACCAATAAATTCCGATCAGGTCACTAAGAAAGAAATGTTTATCATCTAGATACTAATCTTAAGTTTCCTACAAATTTGTAACCCATTTGATTAAATTCTGATGACAATACAATAATTTGCTACCATTAAGATTAATTCATGATGGTAATCGAATATATATCCTGAAATTTTGGTGGAAGTATTGATAAGAATTGTGAAGTGGTGGAAGCGTTGGAAAATTAACATAATTTTTTAGTCATAAAATAAAAATAAATTTAAAAAAAAACTTTTCAAAAATAATGGGTTTCTTTTAAAATCAAATTGCACTAAAAGGTAGAAAATAATATTTTTCCAGTGATAAAAATAAAGTTTCCTGTATTTGATCGCCCAAAGGGTTTTTTTTTAAATGTTGATAATTATTTTGATCAGACATAATTATTTATTTAATATTAATATAAAAAAATTAAATCATCCACCGGGTATCGAATCCTGGACCTCTGGATTTCGAACTCAGTTAAACTGTTACACCACAGATGATTGGCTTGATAAGTCAATTTTTGTATATCATTGACAGTTTTACTTTACAGTCAACATTAACTTATTATTCTAACATATTATTATTTGTATAAACTTATGGACGTTTCAGCACTGTGTTAAGCAATCAGGACAACAAACTGGTTTGATTTTATTATAGCACATATACATTAACACACATATACAACACATAGACAAAATCACTGTTCACATATACAAAATACTGTTATTTTGAGGAAAATACATAAATTAAAACTTTTATATTTCGAAAAACAAAAAGGTAACACACGATTTAAAAAAAAAAAATTATATAATAAATATTGAGCTTTACTCTCCTAGTTGTTTTTAAAATTCTGTCGAGTATTTTTTCTAATACAACAGATAATAGTTGGGCGGGCATGAAGTTCTACATGCTTCTAATGAGAGAGAGTGAGAGAGAATGATAACTTTGATATTAATTATCTCGCGTTCTAAATGGTCAAAAATTCTAAAACTTCGAGATTTATTAGAAAACATTATTTTTAGCCTGTGAAAAAAAAAGAGTAAAATCCGTCGAAAAGTGGTAGTATGCTGGAACATCCGTAAACGTCACAAATGTCAATTTCCATTACGGTTACGAAGATATAGATATGAAAGAACAAGTGTTATAAACGTACATGTTTTTGAATTTGATTAATTATTTTTTGCGCCTGTTCTGATAAAAGTTATATTTATATTATACATTTTAGTACAATTTTGGTTTGAAAGAAAACCATTATTTTTGAGAAGTTTTATTTATTTAAATATAAATGAACCATAATTTTGCAACAACTTGTACACACGCGGACCAAACAGTTTACTGCTGCGTCTGTTGTGTTTTTAAATCGTTTATTTAATTAATTACTTATCATACCTATTATACTGGTTCGCAAGAAAGTAGGTAGATATTATGTTATAAAAAGTGCAATATATAGTTGTTAATGTTATGTCTAAATGGCCATGTTGTCACACACAGCCCATTAGTATTATAAATCAATGACATCTTCTCAATTATTCTCAAAAATATGTTTACGATTTCTAGAAAAATGATCTAGATAATAAATTGATTTAAAAATTATACTTATGTATGTACAGAATATAAAAAACGGAAAAATTAAACTAGGAAATTGCTATTTTTGCTATTTCAGACTTACGGATCAAAAACGACCCAATAAATGATACATGGTTAAAAAGAGGAAACAAAATCCGTTCTAACTAAGCCATAGCCAACTATACTTCCTATTTAAAAAAAACACAACTGTAGGCCATATCTCGAAAACCAACCTTTTTTCTCAAACTTTCACGACGCCACTGGATTATTCCAAAAAAAGTGTTTTAAGTGTAAAAATTATTTTCATCTAGCTTTACAAACAACCAAGATATTCACAATTGTTTAAAAAACGTCGAAAAATCGTACTTTTGCTTCTAACTCGCAAACAACAGATGCTAGCAAATTTTTGTTGACACCAATGAATTAGTCTCAAAAAAAGAGATCGAGAATGTGCCATACATTTTTTTCTATCTTTAGTTACCGAGTTACCCCATAAAACCATCAAAATTGACCCACTCTGTACACTTGACCACAAAAGTTGATGTCATTTTCTTAAATTTTATAGTTGATTTATGCCTTATTCATTCGGTTTTCGAAAAAAAAAATCGAATAAAAGTTGTTACTCTATTTATAACTAACAACTTTTATTCAAAGAAGTTTTTGGAAAACTGAATTAATAAGGCACAAAATAATTATAAAATTTTGAAAAATTATATCAACTTTTCTGGCCAAGTGTACGTGAAATTTAAGTTTGATCTGAATAAAATTGGGAATGTGGTATCTACTAAGTAGTAGGATCGATGAACATTTGAAGACATTTTTATTAAAACGGTCCATTAACACAACCCCAAGAGCTGAGTTTTCTTGCAAAGGACCATTCGCTAACATAAGGTGATACTGTAAAAGATTATATACATATTATTAATTTTGCACTTTTTTTTGCAAGTATAACTTTAAACATTTACTTTTTAAAGTTATACTTCTTTTGGCGCGTTCAGCATATAACGACTCGCTGATGTAACACTCGAATGGTGTAGCACTCACTCAATCAATGTTATACAGTTTTCGATCCTGCGCTATTGCACAGTGCTTGGGAGATATTTAGTAAAAAATGTGTGTCAAACAGTAGAAAAACTAAAATTATATATACATATATTAGATGCTTAGCGAAACAGACAACAAGTAAGTTTGTCACATAAGTGACTCCATTCTTCAGTGGACAATAATTTTGTGTGTGACATGATTTTTGCATACTAAAGATGAACTACCGTTATAACTTAGCTAAATAGTTTCACCGCCAGCTGTGACATTAGGGCATTTAAATTTGACTATGCAGTTGAAATTATGTACAGGAATGTCTTCATCCTTATTACACCATGTTTCTGTTAAAAGAAGAATATTAGAACTATAAGAGACACATTATCTATGACATCATTTTTATGGGCTCGTAAACTTTGTTTATTAAATGTATACATTGATAAACCGGGCCTGGTCTTGATGAATTTCACTAGCTCTGATTCTAGCATAAATAAATGGATGTAATGCCAGTTTTCCAAACTCTAATTTTAACGGTCGAAGGGACACTAGTTCTGTTCTATCATATTCGAATCATTGGTTTCAGATACAATAATTTTCCGATTGTAGTTTTTCACTACTATATCATTTTATGAAACTTTTATGTCTTAATAGTACTGTTGGCCTTAATATTATATTAATCTTATTCTAATAAATTTTTTTTTAAACTATAACTTCTTACGTGCGTACATAAATACACAAACACACCGGAAAACCACTCTGAAATTATTTAAAAATTAAAATTAAAAATTTCCGACGTATACTAACATTTCAGTAATTAATTGTTTATAAAATATTTGTGCAGATTTAAAAAGAAATGAGATACGTATCGATAAAAATATAATTAAAACAGATAAAAACGAATATCCTAGAAAATCGAATCTATAAAATTCGATAAATAAAATAATCGAAAGATTGTCCTCGCAATTGTGATCGAAGTTGATTGTAAATACATACACTCCCGTTCAATAAAATTGAACAGATCTGAACCGAATCAGTCTCACTATTTTGATTATTCTTGGTGAAACTGTCACCAAATTAGTAACGAGTAACATATCCTGCGACAATATAAGAGTAATTTTAATAAGAGTAAAATTAACAGGAATAAATGTGAATGAAGGAAATTTTTAACAAGAGCAATTTCAATATAATTTAAAATTTATTATATTTTAAATCTAGTATATTTTAATCTAGTTAATTTTCTATTTATTTTTATTTTTGTCTATTGATCTCGACTTTATATCTATTCGTAATTGTCAAAGAGTAAAGTACGACTAGATAATTTATACTGATGATGACTACATTGTAGTCGAAATACGTATTTATAATACAAAAAACTGATCTAGGTAAAGGGGGCAAATTTGAAATTTTACTTGTAGTAAATGTTTTTTTACTATACTTCCATTTCTTTTTTCAGACTTAAAATATATACTACTTATCTTTGTTTATAAATGAATCAATATACAGAGAGTTACAAAAGTGAGGAGTTTTATGAAATGTATGAAAATTAATATTTCAGGTCTGTTCAATTTTATTGAACGGGAGTGTATATAAATCATTATTTTTACGTGGTCGATTTTAATACTTTTTCAAAAAGCCTAGCAACGAGTGATATAACCTAAATAAATTAAAGACAACAACAGTATACTTCCTACTACGATTAATTACACCTATGGTCTATGCACCTACTGTTGTTTACTTAAAAAATTTATTTTTAGTGTGGGCGATTGAACAGAGTAATTCTTATACGGAACTGACTCTCGAACCAGTTTTTAACATGTTGAAAGAATCTTTTTAAACATAAAACCTAAAACCTAAAAATCATTTATAGAACTTCAAAGTCACTAAAAAGCGAGAAATAAACCATATTTTGACAAAATGGAAACCCGACTTCAAAAATCAAATATTCTATAACAAAAACACTAAAAAGTAAAAAAATAATTGCATATTCTTGTGCCAATTTTAGTTCACCTAAGCAAAAATTTTTAAATATATATATACAATTATTGTTATTTTTGTAGTCGGTGTCAGCTAGAGAAATTCACATAACTTCTGGACACCGCCTCCAAAAATAACAATAATAGTACATATATATACTAAAAAAGATTATGCTTAGGTGAACTAAAATTGGCACAAGAATATGCAATTATTTTTTTACTTTTTAGTGTTTTTGCTATAGAATATTTGATTTTTGAAGTCGGGTTTCCATTTTGTCAAAATATGGTTTATTTCTCGCTTTTTAGTGACTTTGAAGTTCTATAAATGATTTTGTTTGTCTAAATATGGGTAGACCTACTAAACGACCAACTAATTTTTAGTGCATTTTTTTATAACAGATTTTCAATTTTTTTTACAAGCATTTTGTTTTTTTTTTTGTAAAAAAAGTTTTTTTTGGGGTCGGTTTTTTTTTGTAAAAAATTTTTTTGAAGTCGGTTTTTAAAACATTTTCTTATTTTCCCATTATGAATGAGTATATCCTTTAAAAAAAAAAATTCACAGAAATCGGTTATCACATATAAAATGAGGGTTTTCCTCGATTTCCAGGAGATTCTCCCCTTCATCAGAATGCGATTTGCTGACAATTGGACCAATTGGAAATCAAACTCTTTAAAACAAAAAATTTAAAATCGGTTAATAAATGACGGAGTTCTGAGGTAACAAACAAAAAAAAAAATACAGACGAATTGAGAACCATCCTTCTTTTTGAAGTCAGGTTAACAAGTAGGGTTGCCATGTAAACTCTAGCCATGTTAAAAAAAAATACTCAGGCATGTAGAATATAACTGAAAATAATGATAAAAACCGGTCCTGAATACTGTACGCACGGCAGAGGTCAAATTCATATTTGTCTTATAAATCTATTTTTAGAATTTGAATTAATTTTAATGGAAATTCTATTCAAATGACGACTGTCAAAATGAAATTCTTTTTAGAAATTATGAAAGATAATGCTGAAGATAACTCCGACCTGACGACAGCAACAGTTTTAAAATTCAATTAAATTTTATAAAGTTTCCCACAAATTTTGTCGTTAATAAGTTTATTGGCAATTTATCTATGATACTGGATGGTGACCTGTCAAAAATTTGCATAGTACACGGTAGAGTACACTATCGTTCATAAAAATTGAAGCAGTTGAAACATCTAAGTGGTACTGTATGTAATATTATACATATATTTAGTAGTATATACGCTTAGAATGTGGCTGACTAGTTTACAATTTTTATGAACGGAAGTGTACTCTACCGTGTACTATGATATACAAGGGTATAATAAGTTGTTTAGTCCCGACTTTGTAAAATAAACTAATTAGTATATTTCCACATGTTCGTCTGTCTGCCTGTCCTAGACACGATAGAAACGAAAATAGATAACGAGCTAAAATTTTTATATGTCTTATTGAGCTTAATATGAAGGACAATTTCGTGAATGGGCAAGATTTGTATATCAATCTTTTAAACGGTATGAGATAGGAAAAAAACATGTTCAATGCACAAAAAATGTTCCTTGTTCAAAAACAAACAATTATGTTTGAAATTTTTTTAAATATATACCGGGTATTTAAGCAATTAACCCAGTTAGCTATTTACTTTCACTTGTTATTCATCCTATAGAGTTTGTAATCCTTCGAAAAGTAAATTTAGTACTGAATTGAAAAAAAATATATAAAAATTGAACTAGTAAGTCACATTCTAAGCGTATATGCTACTAAATATATGTATAATATATATGTATATATATATATATATATATTTATATATATATATATATATATGTGTATATATATAGGGAAATTTAATTTTGTGTTTCCGCCACATTTCAGGCTCTGTTAACTTGGTCGCTTAACTTGACAACACAAATTCATAAACCACGTATATATATATATATATATATATATATATATATATAAATATATATATATAAATAAATATATATATATATATATATATATATATATATATATTTAAATATATATATATATAAGTTAAGCGACCATGTTAAGAGAGCCTGAAATGTGGCGGAAACACAAAATCTTAAATTTTCCTCTTAATATTAGTAAAACGAAAATATTGATAGTACTTCATTTTACTACCATTTTTATAACATACACACAACATTTTATTGCAATTTATCTTACCGTATTTTAGTATTTTATGACACGTAATTATTTATAGAAATAATTGCAATTTAAATATTCTAATAATTATAATAGTTAGTATCAACTGTTACCATGGTGCATAGCTCCTGCTTGACTTATTTTATTTTGTACCTTGGATTGAAAGGTTACTTGTGTCTCTTGGTCTAATCTGTCTGTAAATAAGTCTGTTATCTTTTGTCTCTTGGTCTAAGAAGTAATGAAGTTTTTTTTCTTCGTTTTTTTTTTTTTATATATTTTAAAATAGTTTACTAGTTAGTTTAATATTACTTAAATTTAAGAAAAAATATCATAAAACTTATCAGTCAGCTAGAGATAGCCAGTGGTCATTAAAAAACCAACTGTTTATTTTGTGTTCAAAAAATAAATCATGTTATATTTTATTATAATCATTTATATATATGTATATATATATATATATTAATCATAATAATTCTTCTAAATAAAATTATTTCTATAATTTTGTTCCGTAAAAATAACCGTTCATTTTTATTTGTGTTTGATTAAATTTAAATATTATTTCTTTTTATATAATTTTATTTCCATTTAATTGTTGTCCAAATTAATATTAGATTTTATTTTATACATAATACAAAAAAATCTTATATGAATGTCACACAACCTCTATATACAGTCTTTGTATGGAGTACACTATGTATGTATGAATCATAGTGTAAAAATTTGGAAAACGTTTATGATCAAAAGTTGTTTCTATATACGTAAGAATTTTTTGATCAGAGACTTTTTCTCTAAAGCCAATTTTCTCAAAGGAATGAAACAATTTAATTGTGTATTCGGTTTTCTCCTTCCCATCCGGCAAATTTGTTATATATCATCGCTTTTACAAACTAATTTCCAATTTCTCGTTCAAGAGTTTAATATTGTTCTCAAACTAATTCAAAAGTTCAGACTAATTTGATCACATAAATTAAATATTGTGTATAATAATTGATCGCACCACAAATGGTACTTTTCTTTGGAATCGGGAGCGCTAAAATATCTGTATATAAATAAATGTTTGTATATACAGTGGTAAATATTATACAATTTTAAGTTATTTAAGAGATGGTGAAACAAATTTGGGATTTAATCAACATCCGTTACTCAAATGATATTTGAATAGAACAATGTTTTTGTTCCCGTAGGTAGTCCGGCCAGCCTTTGAGTATAGTCAACTCAATACTTAAATAAAACTTTATAAAATGCTTATTTTTTTGTATAATAAAATTTCCAAAAGAAAACATTGATAATATTAATATACACCAGAGGTGGGTGCAGACGGCTTGCCGGAGTCGAATGGACTCTCGATAAGCTAGGTGAGAGTAAGTAACAAAGGTATGTTTTGAAGTAAGACGGAACGATGTTTCAATACAGATTGCCTACCGATTATTGTCCAATAATTTATTCAATCAATTTAGAATTAGTTTTATAAAATATTTATTGTTTAAAAAATATCTTTTACAATATGGAGAGATACACCAAAAAAACATAATAATAATAACAATAATAATAATAACAATAATGATGATAGCAATAACAATAATTACAACAACAACAACAACTATATGTATTCCCACTTTATGTAAAATTTAGCCATTTAAAAATTAGTAACAAATTACCAATACCTCCCCCCAACCCAGTTTTATCATTGGCATCTTTTTTGTATCCAGTGTCATCAAATTCCCATGACACTATACCCCCTACTAAGAAAAAATAATTAAATCAAGTAAATAATTGTTTATTAGTTCTCCGATATGAATAGTATAGACAAATTATTCGGAATTTCCTAAAATCTAATTCTACAATCAAAACTCAAGCTAAATCATCAAAAAATTTATAAGCGGTAAATCACCAGCCCCAAAAGTGAACAAATTACCAGCCCAAATTCCAGTGTATGTATTCAATGTATTGTATGTATTGTATACTTTGAATAATAGTGACCATACAAAATAGTTGGTATTATTATATTTTTTTCTGAAAATGTTTTAATTAAAAAAACGAAAATAATAATAATTGGTAGGTACCCTATTTTTACTCTATCTCTCTTCCTACCTCTCACTCAGAGCTCAGTGCAGTCTGCCCACCTATGATATACACTACATACTAATATAATAAAGCTAAACAGTTTTTTTTAACCCGACTTCAAAAAAGGAGGATGGTTCTCAATTCGTCTGTATTTTTTTTTTTTTTTTTTTTTTTTTTTTTATGTGTGTCACCTCAGAACTGCAACATTTATGAACCGATTTTGAATTTTTTTTTTTTGTTTTAAAGGGTTTGGTTTCCCATTGGTCCCATTGGCACCAAATCGCATTCTGATGAGGGGATCCCCGGAAAATCGAGGAAAATCCTCATTTTATATGTGATAACCGATTTTTGCGAAATTTTTTTTTTTTTTGAAAGGGTATACTCATTCATAATAGGAAAATAAGAAAATTTTTTTAAAAACCGACTTAAAAAAATTTTTTTACAAAAAAAAAACCGACCCCAAAAAAAAAATTTTTACAAAAAAAAAACAAAATGCATGTAAATAAAATTGAAAATCTGTTATAAAAAAATGATGCTCTTAAAATTAAAAAAAAAAAAAAAAAACGGGTAAAAAAAAAGTTTTACAAAAAAAAAACCGACCCCAAAAAAAAAAATTTTTACAAAAAAAAAACAAAATGCATGTAAATAAAATTGAAAATCTGTTATAAAAAAATAGTGATTGTGTGCCATATAATTATATTTCAAATTTGAATTATGGTCTTCCACAAATTAACTCTCAATACAATTAATTTTCGATAGCTTTTTAGAGTTTTAAAACAGCAATTTTTTTGTACTAATTTGAAGTGGTCGAAATTTTCCATAGAGATGAAATTAATTAGATGACAAAAAGACAAAATTAAAGGAGCTTTATTTGATTATTTTTAAGATATTTCGAATTAAAATTTTAGTCGTTTAAATAAAAACAAAAATTGATATGTAAAAAATTTAAAGTTAACAATTTCAAAAGCGGATCATATGCGTCATAAATTCCTTTTAGAACTTTTAACGATTTTCACATAGAACACATTCACAGAATTTGAAGTCGATCAGTAGAAGGCCGTAGGCTCATTCTCAATAAAAAACTGGTGGGAATGCAAGAATCACATTCCGAACTGGCAACATACGTTGTCGTAAACTTCGATTGACCCTTTTAGAGAGCCCTAACGTAACAATCCACTCATTAGTGTTTGCGAACTCAATTCCGGCTATGGTTCACTCTAATTTTGAGATATTCGTGGTGTCCAATGAGAAAACATACAATCAGATTATATCATTTACATTGTGTCCTTGAATTTTTATTGTTTCCAATTTCGACAAGAGAATTGTACAATTGAGAGCTTTTATTTTAAATAAAACTTTTCATTGTGTGGTTTTTTTTTGCAAATAATTTGTTATAAAATTGTTAATATTAAATACATTTTCCTGGAATATTATTATTATTACATCTATTTACTTAAACCAACAAAGGATACAACTAAAAATGAATTCAACGAAATTATTTCCCTGAAAGTTTTGTCTCATATTTACAAAATGGTTGTGTATTATTAACCCGACTTCAAAAAAGGAGGATGCTTCTCAATTCGTCTGTATTTTTTTTTTTTTTTTTTATGTGTGTCACCTCAGAACTCCGTCATTTATGAACCGATTTTGATTTTTTGTTTGTTTTAAAGGGTTTGGTTTCCCATTGGTCCCATTGTCACCAAATCGCATTCTGATGAGGGGATCTCCGGGAAATCAAGGAAAATCCTCATTTTATATGTGATAAAAAAAAAAACCGGATAAAAAAAAAGTGTTATAAAAAAATTAGTTGGTCGTTTAGTAGGTCTACCCATATTTAGACAAATAAAATCAGTTATAGAACTTCAAAGTCACTAAAAAGCGAGAAATAAAACCTATTTTGACAAAATGGAAACCCGACTTCTAAAATCAAATATTCTATAACAAAAGATGCACTAAAAAGTAAAAAAATAATTGCATATTCTTGTGCCAATTTTAGTCCACCAAAGCAAAAATTTTTAAACATATATGTACAATTATTGTTATTTTTGGAGGCGGTGTCCAAAAGTTTCTCTATGGTGATACCGCCTCCAAAAATAACAATAATTGTACATATATATTTAAAAATTGTTGCTTTGGTGGACTAAAGTTGGCACAAGAATATGCAATTATTTTTTTACTTTTTAGTGCATCTTTTGTTATAGAATATTTGATTTTAGAAGTCGGGTTTCCATTTTGTCAAAATAGGTTTTATTTTTAATAACATTATTTAATTTTTGAAACTATGTGTCCCAAAAATATTTATACCCGGTATATAATATATACCAAGACATATTAAGTTTAGTTCCGTTTTATAATGGTTGAAAATATTTATCGCAGAAAAATTTGGTATAGGTATAAAATTACCTAATTAATCTATTTCCGCAAATATATCTGTGTGTTCGTCCGTCCGTCAACACGATAACCCAGAAACAAAAAGAGAAAGCGAGCTGAAATTTTGTATGATTTTGTAAGAAGTTAGGACAAGTTCGTGAATGGACAAAAATGGACCATGATGGACCATGGACCAATGGGCAAATTGGGCAAAACTGCCTATCTTTGAAACCGTAAGAGATAGAACAAAAATTTAAACTTTTGTATGAAACTTTTTTTCAAAAATTCAGTATATATACCGGATATTTAAGAAATTAATTCAGTTAATTGTTATATCCACTTGTTTTTTCAAAATTTATTAATGGATTTGTGTCTTATTCGTTTATTTTTCAAAAAAATACTACTAGAAAAAAAATGTTCGTTTTAAATATGCAAACAACTCCCATTTGAAACATTATCCAACATGAATAAGGCACAAACCAACTATAAAATTTTGAAAAATAACTATTCTGTGATCCACAAAGTAAACACGTCATAAGTTTGAATGCATCACATCTCAAGGATAGTTATGCAGAAATTTGCATACAAAAAATTGGCAATGAATAAAATAATATATATTTCTAGAAGTTCATAAACTACAAACATATGTTTAACCAAACCCACACACACACCTTAATATTCATGTACAAGGAGTTTATAATATACTGATAGTACAGTTAATGGAGAATCTCGTTACCCTTGTCCGCATTGCATTATATGTACTGAATGTAAATGAACAAAATCCTTACAAATTTTAATCCCGGAAGTGCCGCCATTTTGAGAAAAACTGCATAAAACTATAGATATAGGCCAATATCTCCTTAACTGTCCACTTTAAGCCAAAAATGATAATAACGTTTCTTGTAGATAATTGGATTTTATATTTTTTTTGTTCAGAAATTTTTTTTTGTATCAGTTACCGTTTACGATTTATACGAGTATTACTTTTTATATATTGACTTTTTGACCGATAGGTATAGCCTGAATAGATTCTTTAATGAATAAGGACATACCTTCGAAGTGCTGATTCAATAAATAATAATAATCAAATACACAAGGCTTTTTATTGAACGATCCACGATCAGTTAAACCTCTAATCCCAATAGTGTCATTTACTAACAATAAGTGGTATGGTAGATAATAGCAATAAATGGTAGATGGACTCAAAATTTTCTACCGTTAATATCTATATCGCGTTTTTCACTCTGATAATAAGGAAGAAGAAACGTTCTTCAAGTTAGATGAAAACCTGTTTATAAAAAGTATAAATAATCTTGATTAAGTAAATAATTCGACACAACTGATTTTACGAACCCTCTGTATTTAATAATAATACATACTTCTTCTATATGTATATATAAGAAATACGTGATTAAAAATTAAACATTCACAATATTTATTTGTTATTTTGGAATGTATACACATGCATGAAAGATCATTAAAAATGGTAGACAAGACAAAGAAATTGTATAAGAAAACGACCTTGATACATAAAATCAAAAACACAAAAAATATAAATATTATAAACAATTTAATGTCATTGTTTAATTTTACTTTAATATGTTCAAACAAAAATATTTATTTCTAAACATGTATTATACAAATTAAGGTAGTTGACTCGTGACAATTGAAGCAAAAAGTATAAAATACAGTGTAATAAACTTATTTATTACAATTAAAATTTCAAATTCGCCCCCCTTTACCTAGATCAGTGTTTTGTATTATAAATATGTATTTTGACAACAATGCAGTTATCATCAATATAAATTAGCTAGTCGTACTTTACTCTTTGACAATTAGAAATATATAGAAAGCCGAGATCAATAGACAAAAATAAAAATGAATAGAAAATTAACTAAATTAAAATATACTCGATTTAAAATATAATACATTTTAAAATATGTTGAAATTACTCTTGTTAAAATTTTTTCTTCACATTTATTTCTGTTCCTTTACTCTTATTAAAATTACTCTTATATTGCCTCAGGATATGTTACTTATTGCTAATTTGGTGAGCATTTCACATTCATGGTGATGAAGAGTAAATTACGACTAGCTAGTTTATACTGATGATGACTATATTGTAGTCGAAATACGTACTGATCTAGGTAAAGGGGGCGAATTTGAAATTTATTTCAAAAACCTACAGTTCTCACTAAATATCATTCGATAATATAATGTTATTTATTACAGCTATACTAATTGAACATAACTAATATGTATCATTTAAAAATTTTATAATTGATTTGTGTCTTATTTATTCGGATTTTGGAAAAATGTTTCGAATAAAAGTTGTTAGTGTAGTTAAAATGAACAACTTTATCTGAAGAATTTTTTCGAAAACTGAATAAGTAAGGCATAAATCAGTTATGATTTTTAAATCTTAAATGATGAGGGAAATAGGTGTTATTTTTTCAAAGATTTGTGCCGGAGTCATTCGGTTTTCGATAAAAATGTTAAAAATAACAGTTATTCTTCATAAAAAAACTTGTATTCTGAATATTTTTTTCGAAAGTCGAATAAATCGAACATAAAATTTTGGAAAATGATCACCTGCTATTTTTCGTTTTGGTTGGTGATACTATGCAAGATATATGCTAACAGTGATTATTCATTATTTCTGGTTTTAATTATGAATATCTTGCTAGGTCAAAAGATTCTATGAACTTTCCAATAGGGCATTACAAGATTAGTTTCCATTACGTATCAGCTGGAACTATGGGTCGTAGAAAATACATGTTGCATCAGATACCCATAAGATGGTCGAATTTTTCCATTATCCGCCTGTCAGTGCGTCCACACGATAACTCTAGAGCTAAAATGTGACTACAATTTCGTGCGAATTACAAAATCAATTAATTCGGTCCTCCACCAAGGGGGAAACATCCACCATTAAAAAACCGTTATAGAACAAAAATTGAGACTCAATAAATGGCCCTTTTTTTAAAAGTAAGCAATCTACATTTGAAAATTGTGTTTCTTACAAATCAGTATATTTGTAAAAAATAAAGTAAACATTCCATGCTCTGATAATGATCAGTATATAAAGGGTACTTGAATAATTAACTCAGTTAGTTGTTCCATTTTCAATTCTCTCAAATTCCGAGAATGAGAAAGAAAATGAGTTTACGAGTGAACTACCTTAAATGTAAAGACATTTAACATTTAAAACAAAAGCAAGTTCTGTATGTTATAATAATTTCCTGTAATGTTTTTTTTATCTGTCTATTTAATTTAAAATATTCATGTTAATTAATATGTTCCTTAATTAAAATAAAAAGTCAATTATTTTATCAATTTTGCTTATCTTTCATAAAAGAATGGTTGGCAGCGATTTAAATAAAGTTTTGACTTGTTTCTTGAATAATAGAGGTTCGATTAAGGAAATGCCTTCTAAAAATGATGTATGAATATATTAATAAAGGGTGATATTCTTTTTCAGATCCATCACTTTTAGAAAGTGTAGAATCTAAAGCATATTTAAGAGTTATGTTAAGGATAAAGTGTGTGTCATTAAACCTCAAACAACTGACGATATCGAAACAGACATTCGATCCAGCTTATGATAATTGTAGGTAGACTAGTGCGAGTAAATATATTCAAAAAAAACAAGTAAAAATAACAATTAACTGGATTAATTGCTTGAATATCCGATATATACTGAATTATTAAAAAGTTTCTTACAAAAATTGTTTATTTTTAATTAAAGTACATGTTTTTACCTTGATTTTTTTTTTCTATCTCTTACGGTTTCAAAGACAGGCAGTTTTGTCCATTTTTCCCAAACATGGCCCGATTTGCCCATTCACGAACTAGACCATACGTTTTGGCTCTAGAACATACATACAAATTTTCAGCTTGCTATCTCTTCATTTTTGAGGTATCGTATTGACGGACGGGCAGGCACGTTTGCGGAAATGGACTAATTAGGTCATTTTATAAATACTTTCCAAATTTTTTTTTTTTTTTACCAAATTTTTTTTCTGCGATCAATATTTTCAACCGTTACAAAACCGAACTAAACTTAATATACCCTGGTATATACTATATACTGCGTATAATAAAACATTGGTCATTGGTCACTCAAGGTCTTCCTTGTGCAGTTGACCTAAAACGGATATATGTTTGACAAGATAAACGCACTTTGCTTCCGTTATCGAATATTCCATTCCATGTATTGGCACTCCTGCATATGACGTTTTTCTTTGCAATTATTTTTAAGATAAAATCAACATAAAAAAATATTGGCGAAATTTTTCTCTGTCATTATGTCTAGGTCAAGTTTTTCCAAAGAATTAATATATGCAGCCTAGACAGGCCGCTCAAATGTTAAATTTTTTATAAAGCAAAAATATTATCAATTATTAAATGACAAATGTGTGTTTATTAAAATGTTAAAATGTGAGGTTGTTTTAGAACATCCTTTATTAGAATTCCTTCATCATTTTCACAGATGATATTCGACATAAAACGTCTTCGAACTCACTTCCTAAGTATTATATTAACAAAATTAGTCTTAACAAAATTAGTTGTCTATTGCTTATATAAGAATCTGGGAAATTTGATAATGAACGAAATTAATTTGTTAAAATAGCTCTGTCATTGATAAAATAAAAATTTTCGTTTGCATAACGAAACTGTGAACAAGAGATAAAAAATGTTAATAATCATGGCTCATAAAATTGCTGATGTAGGTGTTGAAAAGTAGAATATACACACTTAAAATGAAGAAAAATAGTATATATTTTATAACACACAAATAATAAATTTCTAAGAATTACCATCAAACTAATATGTATATACGTACGTGCATGGGAGTATATGATTCAAGCTCGAGGATAAAAAACATGGTCAATGTATCGCTATGTTTTATAAATGAATAATTTTGACTCGCTTTTTACTCTCATGTTTTTCAATAAGCGATCTAGTGACCTAAAGTAAAATTACAAGATGAACGATTTAGAGGAGCATAGACACATCTACCTTTTAGAAATTACTTAGCTGTCTATTGACTTAGAAACTTTAAATTCGGGTGTAGACTTTAGAACAAGCGTAAGGGATTTCCTTCCGTAACAACTTGTACACTCAATACAGTAACATTAAGTATCGAATGGGTTTAGAAGATCGTTACATATGTATTTTCTTTTGTTATAACCTATAGTTATTATTCATGAAACTTCAATACATGAAAAATTAAGTTATTATTATTTCCAAAACATTTATAGCTCATAGGGTAAGGGTGATTATCTTCATCTAACTTATATCGAATATGCAAGTCGTTATCCTTCTGATCTGCCAAGAACATTTCGGAAACTAGGTAGGTTCCATGAAGATTGAAGAAATTAGCAACATTGTCCTTGAAAATTCGCTATAATACTAAATACTTTAAAAAATTTACATAATAACTTGGTCCTCAGTTTTTAGCGAAATATTTTAAAAAACACGAGAACGTAGTACTTTTTTTAATATTGATGTTTTAGTCGAACATATAACACTCGCTGTTTACATAACGACCTTTTGCAAATATTAACACAATTCTTGAAGGTTATTACCTATTATTGAAACACCTAGATGTTGTATCAAAATACTCTGAATGCGTATAGGCTATAGATTGTTTAGATTGGGTGGGTGGTTGACCTAGATTGATTCTTGTTGGGATTTATATCACAATATTAAAGATATAATTTATATGGTTCGAATTACACAAAAAAAAACCGTGTATGAGATTGTTGCTGTATCAAATGTATATGTAAGTTCTTTTACTGATTGATATTGAGACAAAAAAAGAAGAAGACATTAATGGGTATTATGTGCGTTAATTTGATTCGACGTGTATGCGATTGTGTTTTTGATGTTTGTATTACAAACGAAGGTTTTTGATATAGTGGGTTTTTCGCGATATATAAGTAATTTTGTTTTTGTTTTTTTGTTAAACAAAGTAGGAAAATAATTTGACCTAGTTTCTAATATACCATGTTGAGTATTGATAATAATTTTACGGATGTAATCGTTCATACCAAAAAAAATCTTCACTCATTTTCAATGGTGACTTTTTAAAGGGACTAATCGGTAGCGATCTTCTGAAAATTCTTCCTAATAATAGTCTCACATTCTTAACTCGGACGGATATTTCCATTTCAAAACAACAAAGTCTTGGGTCAGAAATCGTATAAAATATTTGAATAGATTGAAGACTATATTTTTTACTTGAATGTTCTCGCATATACAATGATATTGTCTATATTAATACACACATACTATTAAATATATTCCTACTCACTCATACTATTCTTGATGTATACATTTAAAAAACACACTTGTTCATTTATTAATTTAGATAGCTCGGCGGACCATTGAGTATATTCAAAACCGTGATTAAATAAAACATATGCACATTTTTATAAAATGCACATTGACAAAGCATACAAATACTTAGAAAACCCGACCAAAACCGACAAAGCACAAAAATATTTATAAAAACATAAAATTCAAACGTTAAGGTCCAGCATTATCTTACATAATTAGAACAAAAAACCGGTTTGCTTTTATTGTGGAACAAATACATGTACACACATACACAACACATAGTTATATTCACTATTCATATATACAAATTAAAGTAATTTTGAAATAAAGAATAATTTTAAACTTTTAAATTTCGAAAACAAAACGGTAAAACGCATTTTTTATTATTTAACAAAATATTTATCTTTACTATCCTTTTTTTTTTTAAATTCTGTTGAGTGTTTTTTTTAATACAACAGATAATAGTTGGGCGGGCATGAAGTTTTACACGCTTCTAATGAGAGAGAGAATGATTACTTTGCAATTAATTATCTCGCGTTCTCAACGGTCAAAAATTCTGAAACTTCGGGATTTATTAGGAAACATTATTTTTAGCCTGTGAAAAAAAATGACCAAATCCGTCGAAAAGTGATTAAATGCTGGAACATCCTGAATGGTCCAAATAGTTCGTACCTGATATATGACTGTATTACCACCATAGGTTTAGTTTCCATTCATGCCACCATACGGAACTTAAGCTAGTTTGAAAATAGTCAGTTTAAAGTGATAATTTACTGTGTGTTTTTTAAACTACAGCCAATCTGGAAACAATGTATGTATCTTACTTTTATTACACCCAAACTCACAGACATTTGATTTGTAGAATGCCGAATGTAGACATTGATATGTATACAGACAGTGATATGTACATCACTGTCTGTGCACAGTGAACGATGATATGGACAGCTTTGTTCCACCGAAACTGCACTTTAAAAGTGTCTGCGAATTTGGGTGTAACAGAGTGCACTGTATCATGGTGCGCTGCACATGGACAGTGATAGATGTACTACACAATTTTCCTATTGGGTCTATGTTAATAGACGTAATGCATACGGGTTTACTCTTCGATATACATAATGTGCAGTTTTTATTTATAAAGATTTGGATTTGAAAGTGTGGTTGATATCGTTTTAAAATGGAAAATTCTGTGACACTTATACACATATATAGATAGACAACTGTATTACCATCATAGATTTAGTTTTCACTTTTGTCACCGCGCAACGTTTCAGTTTATACGATTTGAATAACTCTGCAAAGTTGTAATGCAATCATCTGACCGAATGTCAAATATGGCGTACATAAACTTCGGTGATTTTATAAGTTTTAAATAACGATATTAGAATAATTGCATGTCAGAATCGAATCCGGATTTTACAACTTTAAAAAAAAAAAAAACTGCCATCATTATAGTGATTCCCTATCCATTGCTCATCATTTTTTTCCCATTCTTTATATTCTTCATTATACGCAAATTATTCATTTTTTATATACAAACGAGATGTCAGAAAAATTTGATAAAATTAAAATGTTGTTTTAGATATTCTTTTACATTATACGACATTTTCATTAGTTTATTTTGAAATTGCTCTCATAAGGATATTACGTTTAATTATTGCGTTTTAAAAACATATTTATTTAAATGTTCTGAGTGTTAATTATTACCATAAAATATATTATTATTTAACCGCAAGTTTTCCCGTGTCCGGACTACTTTAATATCCTAGACAGTAATAAGATAATATCCTGTAATTTAGACAATTATATCATAATAATAATAATAATATTTATTCGTTCTTTTTTTAACGTACAACGTACATATTTAATCGTCCAAATAAAATTGAATAATACAAAATAACTATAAATATTACGGATGCGGGTTAATCTTAGGAAATGAAGTCTTTAAAATTAGTATAAAAATAAGTTTTATGTAGGTATAATTATTTTTAACATGCTTTTATTTGCTCGACTTGTATGCATCTATTTATCTATCTATGTATGTATGAATGGAATGGAATGGAATTTTTTAAGGAATTATATCTATATATTAGCCCGTTAGGAATTATATCTATATATTAGCCTGCCATTTCTAAAAATAGTTTCTTAAATAGAAGAGGGGATGGGAAAAAGGGTCTAACGGAATTTTTTCGAGCTCAGTTTGCTCTGCACTATTGTAAAGTAAGCAGGTTTATTTTTGGAACTATTAATTTTTAACTACATAAACAATCGGGATATTTTTTCTAATTTATTTGTTGAATTTGTACCATTATATTCTACTTTACGCCCGGTAGTCCAACATTAAACGTCTTATAACTCAAAAAGTATGGACATTAGAAAAAAAAGTTTGAAACAAAAGTAGTAGAGAATAAACTGATCTTTACAAATGGATTGATGCATTTTATTGATTAATCTAATATTTCAAAAGTTATCGGCCGCGATAGAAAAACAGGTTCATTAAATGGGCCATAAATCGTCAACGGTAAGTTTAACAAAAAAGTTTACTGGAAACAAAAGATGTGAAATTTTATTTTCTACAATAATGGTCTTTATAACTTTTGCCCTAAAGTGCATAGTTTCCGAGATATTCGCCAAAAAAGTTTTTTCAAGATGGCGCTTGAAGCGGCACCTGGTATTTTAAAATACCAAGTTAAATGGTATTTTGACTGGCGTAATATATATAACAATTTTTAGTGTGATGGTTTATAGTTTCCATAGAAATGTCATCAACAAAATTTTAATAAAAAATAACATTTTGGAGAATAATTTTTTTTAGTACTCCACTGTTTAAAATTTATTATTATTTTGTTTTCATATTTTTATTATTCAAAAAATAATAATTTATATAATTATTGGTTTATGCGAGTTGAGAATTTACATAATTTCAACAAACATTTACTTAGATCGGATATGACTTGCGTATATCCAAGCTTACTTCGATATTTCCGCACATATTTCAAATGAGTTACAAAAAGTACTTGTCTCAAGACAGTTACTAAAATTAGTTGGCTCAGTACAGTTACTAAAAGTAGTTGTCTCACATGAATTAATCAGATGGTATTTTGAATTTTTATTTCTTCAATTTACAAATTGAATATTTATTATGGATTGTGCTGAAGTATCGAATAGGCGAATTAATGGTTTCTATCTGATTGTATCTAAGTATATTTTTTTTGTATAATTTATTTAATTCACCATTCCGAAACTTGTGGTTTTTCAAACTTGTCACATTTCAATACACATTCTATACACATTTTGGCTGTACAATTTATGTATTTTATGTGAATATGCAATGACTTTTTCAATTTATAACTATATTGTTTTGTATACGCTTGGTATTTTTGGCCTTGTAGTTTTTCTTTACAGAAGCGTAAAGTCCCCTTTATATACAACTATGTATCTGAATTAAATTTGTAGTGTATATTTATATTTTTGCAAATCAGACATATTTGAACATTTTTTTTTTACTGTAGTGTCGTTTTTTTTTATATACGATATTTCTTTTTACTACAGTTCAATCTAGTACATATTCATGTAATTTTTTTTATAACTTGTACAACCAAACTTAGTATTTTAAGGATAGTTATACTATCAACATATTAAATGAAAAATTATTTATTTCAAATATATTTTATTTTTACATATATTTTGTTTTGTTCTTTTTTTGTACTTTTTTTTATTTTCAGTATTTCTGATTCGAATCACTAGTCGATAACTTAGACACTTACTGGATAGTAAAGATCTTACTACCTCAATATTATCTTTTTTAATGGGCCCAGCTTTTATTGAAAGACTTTCGGTGCAACGTGTTATTTTTTTTTTATATTTACGTGTATCGCGTTAGCACCGATCGTTTTCCAATTTTCATAATTCCACATACAATACTCTGCTTTGGATTTTTTTCTAAAGTACCGTATATTTAGTTTTCATTATTTTTTTTTAAAAATACATCATAATACTCTTTTAATTAAAATTACTAAATTAACAAAATTTCATTTTTATGAAAATAATTGATAATTCAATTATTTTCAATAAAGTGTTTAGTTTTTTTTTAAACTAAACACTTTTAATTATTTTTTTTTAAATACACAATTTCTAACTGTTCAAATTTAGAAAAAAAAATTATTTGACATAAATTTGTATTTATACTTTGTATTTATACATAAAGCTATATTTATACTTTCTTTGGTAAAAATTGGATTCATTATATCACTCTTGGGAATAAGACTAAAAAACAAAAAATTGAATTTAGAGTTTAAAAAAAACTTGCTTTTATTGGAATATGAACTAAAAATGCAAAAGAATTTAAAATAGAAATAGAATAAAGAGCTTGACTACAAAATGAAAACTTGTAGCTAAAAAAAACTGCATGCTTTATGTAAACAAAAGCTCTCTTCTTTAGCGGACGCCTTCATAATGGCTCTCCTTTTACAAGAGTAAGTTAAGAGCACCCCATGTTTTATTTACATTAAAGTTATTTTTCTTGTCAATCTCTTTATTCTTTTTATTCTATTTTAAATTATTTTGCATTTTTTAGTTCATAATCCAATAAAAGAATGTTTTATTTAGTTTTTTTAAACTCTAAATTTTATTTTATAAAACTCATAAGAAAGATTTTTTTATTTAAATAATTGAATATATGATCAGGCATTTAAATTTTACTGTACAATAAGCTCGAAATTTCATCCCTTTGAAGATTATTGTCTCAAATTTTCCAAAATTCCGTTTGCAAGCAAATGGTTTTATGAGAGTACGTACTTAAATAAATTAAAAACTAATTGAAAGTAGGTTTTAATCGACAATTGCAACACAACTATTCAGAGTAATTCATAAGCAAATTAAATCCTAAATAATTTCCAATAACAAATTAGAAAACTTTTTTTAAATATTAAAAATTCACTTTCAATGTATAACAAATAATCTTATTTCATTCACTCAAATTAATTACACAAATGATTGAAGCTATTAAAAGAAAAATAACATGATAAAGTAATTAGGATAACTCTAAAAGAGAAAGAGTGAGACGATGTAAGCACAAATGAAAATTTCTAAAAAAAAAAATGTATTTAACAAAATAATTAAAAGATATTTTGTGACTCTTTAATTTGTTGTTTGAAAATTTAATCACACAGCATGGCGTTGTTAGTTCTGTTGAATCTTTTTAATATATTTACATTGCATTCATGATTTTTTCTGTAGATGTAATATGTGTTTGTTCTCTCTTGTAGGTGATATCCAACCGTTTTTTGATTGTAATTAATTAAAATGCTCTGTTACTTTTTAATAATCATTCTACTTTCAGCACATTTTATTTACTGTGTATAGAAACTGATTTTTTTAACTCGAATTTCCAAAAAAAAATTGAAACAATCCTGTAATGACTTGTTACAAGATTTAACTGTTTTAAATTAGGGTGAGTGGATACATCATTGGATAAGTCCACGATAACGACAGATATAGATAATATTAAACATTAATTTATATGAATGATACAAATATTTGATATTATAAACTCAGAACATATATACGGCGTTGTGTATATGAAATGTTTATAAAACCGGAAAATTTCCTAAAAAACTAAAACTTATTACTTGTATGGATAGTATCACTTCATAGATATAAAAATCTGAAAATTATTAAAATCAGTAAATTATTAAGCGTCACCGAAGCAGGCGAGTACCAGCTTGTGTAATATAATTTGAATCTTTAGTAGAGTTTATCATTCAAATAGGTTCAATTTTTTCAATCAAAAGTGTATATCTAATTTTCTTTTATTAAACTAAGCACGTTTAGAAAGAGAAAACCACAGAATGAATGCCATGAAGTTGTGTTACATTTATGTTAAAAATATAATAATGGTATTTTTTTTTTTTTTTTTTGCAAATTATTTTATAATTCAATGCTTGTTTGTACTCAGCAAATAAATATTATTAAATAAATGAAGTTCACTTGTTGAAAAGTGTACTAACGGCACACTCAATTAACTGTAAAGGATTGCTTTCTCTTTAGGGAATTAGAAAACATTTTATTTTCTGACACACCAACTTTATTGACCTCACCAAGTATAAAAAATTTGGGCATCGTGTAATTCGTATTTTATTGTTCTTTTTACACAGGTACAATGTCTTTTTAAGGAGAGGGGTGTGGAAATTATCAGCTCTTTTCCAAGATGATGTCTATTTTTACATTATCATTTTACATATACAGGGTACATTATATATATACAGGATGTCCCATAAGTCATGGATACAACTGAAGGTATAGATAGAAAATTGAATTCTGAGGCGTGCACTGGGCTACGACAGACGCACGTACTTGCATTCCCACTAACATACTTACAAACACTCACTCACACACGCTATTTGATTACTTATTTTAATTAATAACTAATTACCTATGCGTCTGATTAGAAAATGATAAAGGACTTTTCGTCTCACAATTCAATTTTCTATCTATACCTTCAGTTGTGTCTGTGATTGACCGCACCCTGTATATTTTACATATATTTTTATATTTTATTATTTGATAGAGGTAGCGGGAAGTTTTTATTATATTTCATATTCTTGCGTTCGGGGTTTTTTTTAATTAAAAATTTTAATGTTAAGCTTGAATACGATTGACATATTGAGTTGACAGAGAAAGTCACAATAAAAGTGACGAAACGTTGCATCTTTCAATGATTGTTTGATCGTTAATTAAAACAATTACTTTATAGATATTTTGACTACCCCTGAGGTGACCTCAGTTCCAGGCAAGGCTTTTAGAGCAGCTGGACTGTCCGAGATAATATACACGTTCTGGTTTAAGTAGTCTCTACGTTGGTTCTCACGGACGCAAGCCAGTATGACGTAGACTTCTGCTTGAAAGACTGTGGCATATTTTCCCAACTTGAGACTTATGTTTGCTTTGGGTCTTTCACCGTTAATTTCAGCCCCGGTCCTTTCCTCAGTTTTGGATCCGTCTGTAGGGTGGTTCTCCTTCCGTCCACGTATCCCTATCACAGACTACAGTGAAAGGTTTTGAGAATGAGTATATTTTGGGATGTATATCTCTGTCCATTTCAGAAACGGGACTCCTCTAATATCTATACTTCGTGAACACCTGTTTACGCATATGTAACTATCACAGTTGAGCGCGGATCTGTTTCTAATAATTGCCACCAGATGACATAGTCCTAAGGAACAAATACAACTAATGAGTTTACAAGTGAACTAGCTCAAATTCACGCACAATACCAACAATATGTGATCCAAGTAGTAGGTATAATAATTTTTTTTTAGCACTGTTTATATAATAAACTTCTTCCATGCTTTACATTGTATGATTCATATGTGATGTATATTAAATTCTGCTCGGTTGAATAAAATGAAGAGGTTTGTAGTTATTCATTAAATATTAAAGAAATGTTCGTAAGGTTATTCACCTAGAAAAACATGTTTAATGTACACATGACCACAAAAGTTGCGCTCAATTTTCATCATTTCATAATTGATTTATGCCGTATCATTCGCTTTTCGAAAAAATGCTTCGGATAATAATTGTTAATTATAAATATACTAAAAATATTTATTTGAACGATTTTCCCAAAATCATAATGAATAAGGTAGAAATTAACATTAAAAAATGAGCGCTACTTTTGTGGCGTAATACAATGGAAGCTACTTTTGGAACCAATAGTACTATGAGCCATAAAAATAACACTCATTTTTCACAATTTTTTAGTATTAATTTCTTAAGCGTATTCATTCGGTTTTTGGGAAAATGTTACGAGTAAAAGTCGTTAGTATTTATTTAACAACTTTTGTCCGAAAGATATTTTCGAAAACCGAATGACTAAGGCATAATTCAATAATAAAATTGTTTTAAATGGACGCTATTTTTCAGGCCATGTGTACATACACACTAATATGACTATCAATAATAAAATCATGTTAATATATTATGATGAGTTGTGTGTGTTTGTTTGTGTGTACGAACCTTTATAAATAAGTCATTAAGGTATTGTTTATAATAAAGTTTTCTCACAATTAAGACAGCATAAGAAATTTTTAAATGGTAAACAATTTAAAAAATTTTATATATTGTATTTAAAATTATATATGTAATTTGGTAAATTATTTAAATTGTTTGGTATTATTAACATAGAGTATACAAACCAAGAAAACAAGAAGTGAAAATAACAACATACTGAATTAATTGCTTAAATACCTAGCAGATACTGAGTAAATTAACAATGTGATTTATTTTACATATATATATATATATTTATATATACACTTATATATGTACTGTTGTTTACATAATCATACATAACCATACACACATTTACATTATAATTGCGTGGACTATTTATTTTACTTTTTACACAGGTACAAATGTAATTGTATATAAATATAATTACATTTGTGCTGTGTAAAAAGTAAAATCAATAGTTCACGCAATTACAATGTAAATGTGTGTATGGTTCTGTAAACAAGAGTATTTACAGGAACGCTGGGTAAGAAATCCAGAGGTTCGATTCTTGGTTGACGAGTTAATTTTTTCATATCAGTATTTAATTAAAAAATTTCATTTTTGTCTATATAGTATTCGCTAGTTCTTTCATACTATGTCTTAAGTAACATTCTTAATGGAATTTGACATAATATTGTCTTGTGACGCCTAAGTACACACAAAAAATAATATACAAGATTATGGTTGATATTTGACAACAAAGTAATATTGTCTATGATCAGTCCAAGTTGACGAGCGGTCATAGGCGTTACGTCTGCGCAGTATGCCTACTTGGAAACTGGGAGGTTCAATCCTGATATCGGCAGTTTGTCAATGATTAAGAAAAAAATAGGGGCGGTTAATTGACTAAACTGTCGGCGTATGGACAAGAACAAGGTAACAGGTTATGCTTGAGAAGATTTTCTGCAGTATCCTTCACGAACTCCAGATGAACATCGGCATAGTTCCTATCATAATCGTCTGCAGCCGCATATCCTACCAATTCCTAGTCTATACACAAAAATTCCTTCCACTCCACTCACATCCTCACATCCTTAGGCATCACAATGGACCTTATGATCGAAGTGTAGCCCGTCCAGGGCAGCCTCTTAAATCTATCTATCTATCTAATACTGTCTATGAAAAAATTAACTCGTACGTCAGAATCGTCTTTGGTGTAGCGTTAAGCTACACCGCTGGGTTAGAAATCCATAGGTCCGAAGTACGATTCCTGTTTGACAAATTAATTCTTTAATGTCAATATGTAATATTTTTGTATATTGTTGCATTCCCACTTTTGACACCAATTTTATGTTGCGTCTTTTTGTGCAAAATTGGTTGTTGCAGGTGATGAATGTCCGCTGCCACCAGAGCAGTTGATTAAAGCTCAACTTCGTAGGCTTATTTAATTTCAAATATTCGACGTCTTAAATACTTGACCATAACCAATTGGAAAATTTGATATTACCCAAATGTTTCCAATTTAATACGAGTAATATTCTGGTTAATGAATATTACAAGAAGGGTAGATAAGTCAGTAATAAAACAAAACACTTAAAAAACTTAATTTAATTTATTTACTAGTTAATTAATTTTGACTGAATTGATTGTTGAAATTTGAATAGACTTGATTGTTAAATTAATCGGATTTAATATCCGATTCTAATTTAAATTACATTTTGACTGATTGTATTTAAATCTAAATCTAAACCTAAATCTATTTGTGAGGTGATTTACAATTGTTTTTATATGCGTAAATCGACATAGTTAAAATATATTTGTGTTACACGCGCTATAATAATTTCTTGAACAAATGTATTTATGCTGATTTTGCAAATATTGCCTCGTGAGTTTTAAGTATTAAATAAATTTTGTTATTGCAAATGCTTTTGATTGCAAAATACATTCAATAATAATTATGCCATTAAATTTAAACAATTATAAAAAGGCGTTATCGAGTTACGCAACAATATGTAAACTTTTTTTGATGCATCCAATATTTCTGGCGTAAAGTTAAAATTTACGCCACAATTCACTAGTTTAATTCTTTTTTGGTTAAAGTGAAGTATTAAATAAATTTTGTTATTGCAAATGCTTTTGATTGCAAAATACATTCAATAATAATTATGCCATTAAATTTAAACAATTATAAAAAGGCGTTATCGAGTTACGCAACAATATGTAAACTTTTTTTGATGCATCCAATATTTCTGGCGTAAAGTTAAAATTTACGCCACAATTCACTAGTTTAATTCTTTTTTGGTTAAAGTGAAGACATTATTTGCACAAAGACTATATTTACAAAATGTAATATTCGATGTGATATAGAAAATTGTTTAAATATTGTTAAATACATAATTATTTGACTTTATTATTTAATATATTTCGTTTTAATTCATTTTAATTTAAAGAGAAGATTCTTTGTTGTTTCATTTGATTTACCTACTTGAAGAAAGGATTGGATTAAATAAATATAAAGGCCTATTTTTATTTCGTTTTTTTTTCGTTTCGTTACACGAAATATGTATCAATTACAACACCTTCTTGTCCGTCATGTCCGACATGAGAAATCAGTAATAATTTCTTGTACAGAGTAGAAAACGAACTATAAAACCGTGATAACCTAGAAATGTTCGGGTATTTTGATATTCATGAAAAAGTCAATGAATAGTCAGGTAAATTTTGTTTCGGTCAGAGAAAATGATAAAAAGTCCTTACCTAAATGATTTGTGACAAAATAAAAAATTTGGTTGATTTGACGAATAGTTTTTGAGATTTAGTCGATTTTGATTAATAATTGAAATGGTTAGATCGAAATCTACCAAACTGCTCACAAATGAACACGATTTTCGTATTGTTTAGTGCGTTTCAGTGCGTTTTAGTGCGGGAATAAAATTTCTTTTTCGAAGATTTTTCCAAGGTTTTTAAAAAAACTGAAAAAAATGACAAAAGAAATTTTAGTTTTCGATTTGAATTCAAATTAGTTTATTAAGTACATTGGACCCTAAAAAACATAAAAATCCAGTTAGTTTGGCGATATGATGAATAGTTTTCGAGATATGTTTTATTTTGATGTACCTCTTGATTTAATTGCAAATAATTGAATCGTTTAGGTCGATACCTAGCAAATCGTCAAATGAACATGTTTCTCGTATTTTTTAAGTTAAATTTACCTTTTATCCAAATAAGAAACAAGTTTATGTTTTTTTGTCATACCTTCTAGGCTTGGTCATTCAATTTTTCCGCAGAGAACAATCAAGGCAAAGTCATGGAATTTGTCTATAACATTTTGATCGCCACCTTGTCTCATAGAATTATTTATTTTTGCTGGATTTTCTCTCAGGTTATAATATGATTTAGGTTATATTTCTCTTGATACAAACACATCGTAAAAAAAGAACTTCAGTGTTTTTTTACTTTATAAGATACTTGAAATGGTTGTTGCATCAGTGTTGTTTTGGGGGGAATTATCTGTGAATTGTTGAACACAACTTTTTTTTTATATTAAATACATTAATCAGAAGTTTCAGATGTTTTTGTCAAGTTATAATAATTTATATCGAGTTATTAACAAAAAATTCATTGTTTGGATGGCATCTTAAGGCAGTTGGTGTAATAATATAGTATTTAAAGGTAAAATTAAAGTGATAAGACTATAAATAAAATTATACCGAAATCTTTGATTAGTACTTTTTCGAAACTACACAATGGTATTTCATGCGGTGTTCACCATCATTTAGATAATTTCTTCCGGATGGTTTATATATATTATAATATAGCATTAACCGTTACTGGTTATTCATAAGCAAAATATCAATATACATTTCTCTAGCTTGGAATAAGATGCTCATCTGCAGATGCTCATCCCGTGTTTCATTCCCTTGAGGGTCCATTTCCCTAAAACTCCGAAACACGTATTTTATTTATATTCTTAAAAAGTTTAACACATTACATAGTTTGTTAATAGCCATTGTTTGCCAATCCAAAAATAAATATTAATCCCTCGATTTCGCCCCCATAGGAGATGATTTTCAAAAAATCCTTGCTAAGTGTACAACCCACACTCTCTTAGGAACATATCTTCCGAATTTCATATTTCTAACTTTAATAAAAACGGAACCCAAATACAAATTTTTTACTCAATTTAGTCTTAAAAAGACCTAGGTACATATAAGTCCATGATAGCATACGGCTATCTTCTAAGGATAATATAATTATTATCTTATTTATCTTTCAAATTTGGTTGAAAAAAAATTATGTGCTGTGTGAAGACATGTAAGTACAGGCGGGTTGCGAATTCAAAATAAAATCAATAGTTTTTTCTGGTATATGAATATTCAAATTCATTGTTCGTTAAATAATAAATAATTCAATCATTTTTTCGTTTAATCTTTAGCAGAAGACATTTGGTTATTTTGTAGTCTGTTTGTAAAGGTAAAAATTTATTTAAATTAATGAAATTGTAGGCGTAATAAATAATATTTAACTTAAAAACCTTACCTACGATAATAATAAAATATAATAACATAATACAGTCGAACCTGGATAAACAAGAGAATTCAAAGGACCGGGAATTTTTTCTCATTTTTGTATTGACTTAGGTCCGTTACTTGTCGAAAATACATTATAATTATTGAAAAAAACAAATATTTGAGAATTTCATAACAAAACCGTTCATCATAAAAAATATTATAACAATTTTATTTAATAATATTTTCTCGATTACTATTAAAGCAATATTATTTTAAATGAACCTATAATTGTACCTCCATGAACTTAGCAGCGTTATATAATTGGTCCGCTGCCAAAGCCTTCCAACAAGTTCGTCTTAATTCAAAATTTCAAAGCAAATGTACTGAGTGTTCACAGTATTGTCAACCTCTAAAAATCACAGCCATTGTGAATAAAAGTAAAAAACTTTAAATTCAAAGAGAAAACGAAATCTACTTATTTTTAACACTTAGGGGGTGAAATCCACGACAGTTTTTAAAAACACTGAAACACGTATTTCTTTGTTTATTATTAATAACCGAACTACCAATTTCCGTATCTCTAATTTATACATATGTAAAGTTTAGTCCCGATTTTGTATATGTTTAGATTTTATGTTATGTAACGATTTATAAAGTTATATAGTTTCAATAGAAATGTTTATTATTTCTATCCTACATTAACAAAATTTTGGAAATAAATTGTCAAAAATTTAGAAATAACTGTCAAAATTTAGAAATAAATATAATACAGTCTCCTATTGTACCTATTTCTAATAAAAAAATTAATCTCCAATTTCACCATTTTATAGTATATGATTTTCTAAAAAATTACATGGTTCTAACTTCAATAGCTTTGGCTTGGGGATGATGCAGCATTCAAGACATGTAATTTTATATGTATAGATTAACAATCACTTATTGAGCAAAATTTATGTGAAATTAAAAATAAAGAACTGGACATGTAAAATCAGAATTAGCAGAGAATTGCTTAGATAGAAGTTTCTACTTTCTCATCCATAAAGATATTCGCGATGTATAAATCACTAGATATAGTAATTAGAAGTATCGGACCGGACCTAAGAGTGGCATTATGGATTTAAGGCCCGCTGCCAGCAAAACCAAATGATAATAATAATAAAATAGTCAACAATAGTTTTGGAAGTTTTTATTTTCAAAGTTGTACATATTTATGTAAAAAGCTTCAGCTAGATTGTCAATAAATTGTTCGTAAAAGTTCCTATCCCTTTGTCCTTGATAATTCTTGATCTGATTCTATGTCTAGAATGAACGATTTCCGCACGCATTCAGCACTGAAAATCACCTATCCCAAGTACTTGCGTAGACGAGATTGTGAGGATACAGTAAGCGACATATAAGTTGGAGTACGTACAAATGTGTTAGATTTAAACCACCTTCGCTGATTTCTTCCATATCTTCTTTCTTCTTCCTTTTCAGTGTATGAACTATTTTGCATGTTTGTAGTAATCCTCGGGGGTCCACAGGCTAGAGCTCGTGTGGAAAACACCACCCGCACCTATGACCAATCCGACGCTGGTAATCAGTCTCCCTTAAACACTTTTTGACTTAATAAGTTCTTACTTATTCAGGTACGACTGTACCTATATAATTATTATAAACGTTTATGTAAAAAATACACAGACATTTTCACAACTTCTTTTTTTTTTTAAATAAAATAATTTATATTCATTTTTATTGTATAATAATAAACGTCATATAATTAAAATAATATATAATTTATAAATTTTTTCTGGAATGAAGCAAGAATGTATGAATAAAGTATGTATTAATAATATACAGTTTAATTAATTAGTTTATTTAATTGAAAAATAAATTAAGACAGATGTCGCACGATATTGTAGCTGTCAATGTGAAATAATAATTGACTATCAAACAAAAAGGAATTTAAAATTTCTAAAAAACGAAAAAAAAAATTGGACTATAAAGTTTCCATATGATTTCTGAAAGTTCAAATAAAAAAGATAAATTGTTGTAGACAGTTTGAAAAGATCGTAAAATTGAAACATGTCACACAAAATATATTAAATTAATTGGTTATGCACAACAAGCAGTTTTGAAATTTTTATTTTTCAATCCCAGATATTTATTATTATGTTTGATTACATTAGGAGCTGAAGCATGAAATTAACAAATATGTGAATTTATAAAATTGTTGCATATAGGGAATAACTGAAACAACTTTTAATATTTTGGAACGTCAAAACAAATTATGTATCCATTCGCAAAGTTTAACTTTTTAAACCCAAAATTACCCAAAGGGTTTTATATACGGACTTATTATTACGGGTGCTATTCATTTTTAAACTATTCAACGCGATAATTTCAATAAAAAAATTGGAGATACCAACGCAAATATATAAAAAACTCAAAAGAAGCATAAGAACGTACTGAATTGGGTAATCTTTTACGCTCGGAGGCCATTTTCAAGCCAGTATATGAAATATACGTTGACACCACGTTATACGGTCTTTTAAAGCCTCTCATTCAGTTATTGGTGCATTTTCAGATCTAGTTCGAAGATTTTCCGAGATCTTTTTCCTTTTTTTATCTGATCTAATACTATCTTCGATATTTGCGACGAAATCGGGTCAAATCATGACTGATACTAAAAACGACTTGTACTGTGGCGTTTCGTCACATTTGGGTTTTAATTTTAATTTTATAATAAAAGTGAGTGTGAATAAAATAAGATTTATATTTCACCGTTGACCCTCGGGTGGAAAATTTAAAAAAAAATCAGTAAAAAAAAAGGGTCATAATAAGTTAAAACGAACCTAATAAAATAATAGTGTTAAATATATACCAATGAATTATATCGCCGCGCAAATGATTCGATTTATCAAAACAAATAAATGCGTAAACATGAGATTCCCGCCAAAAATTTCAGTGACGACATCATGCATGATCCGACATTACCTACGCCATATTTGTTGTTTTGGACGTAAGTCCGTGCTCGCCAAAAATTTATTACTTGGCCAACATTCATGGTGATAACAGCTCTAAAAAAAAATTAATACATATAATTTAAAAAAAAAAAATTCGTTACGCAGGAGCTGCTTCAACTTAGCGAATTTCCTTAAAATACATTAATCACTTTCTAGCGGTCACAATTTTAGTCTGATCAAAATGAAATGTCGTATATGATTTTAGTATTTGCATGGCCAATTTTATTAACAAATTATATACGTCAAGGGGAAATGGGGGCATAAGGAAAGAAGAAAACACAAAATATAAAATATCTCTCTTAATATTAAAACAATCGAAAAATGCGTAAGAAATAAAGTTGTAGAAAATCATGTTTGCTACAATTCATCACCTTTTCATTTTTGCTCAAACTCTAATGTGTACAGAGATATTGAGGAATTTAATTTTCAATCTTAAACCGTCAATATTTCTGTAAATATTAGGGTAACAGAAAATATGATAAGAAACTAAATTGCAGTAAAACTTAGTAGCTACAACTTTAATTCTTATAAATTTTTCGATTTTTCGAATATTAAGGGAGATATGTCAAATTTAGTGTTTCCCCCTCCCTCTAAACCCCCCTTTCCACTTGTTCGATTTTACCCATTAACGAACTTGACCTTTTGAATATCAAAAGCGCCTCAAATACCAAATCTCATTCCGATAAAATGAAAACTGTGACCGCTAGAGTGATTACAGACACATATATATATATATATATATATATATATATATATATATATATATATGTCCATAGATATATATATATAAATTTTACAGATGGTGATTTTTGACATCTACTAACTAGGATCGATGGACATTTGAAGAAATTTTTGCGAAATTTTGACTTCGGTACGGGACCAATAGCTCTATTTCCTTTCAGGAAATTCGCTAAAAAGGGAGAACACAAAAAATACATCAGTTGTTACGTGAACAATTCACCTCGTGGCAAATTTTTCCACGGATCGATTGATGGTGGATTTGCTTGATTTTTTTTTTTAATCACATTAAATTTTTTTTTGTTATTTAAATTCAATTCAGAGTGTTTCGGTATCAGATAACCCCATCGACGACACTCTCAAACCATTACACTTCCACTGCGCGACAACAGCGGGCTACCTTACTAATTGTGCGCTAAACCCAAGTCACAATAAGTAAGATGCCTCAGTACTATCGCCAGTCACGTTTTTTTATCAAACTTTCAATAATCGATTTGTATCCATTCGATTTTCGAAAAAATGTTTCGAGTAAAACTTTTGCAGTATAGATATTCTAACACTTTTATTTGAAATAATTTTCCTCAAATCAAATGGATTCGGCACAAACCAACGATAATTTTGAAAAAGAGAACACCAATTTTTCTGTACATTGTATAGATTAGTTCAATGGCTCCCGAAACATCGAAATCGGACAGTTTAGGTACTTTGATGAACCATTTATAATGGTCCTGTATTCGATCTTACTTACTTAAGAAGTAAATGATTAATCGATTTTATAAACTAAACAATTTTTTTGCATTAAAATAAAAAATGTAATTATTATTATCAAGAGATTAAATTACAAACACGCAAAAAACATTGATAGAAGATAAATTTGTTGGATTTTTTTTATTTATGCGAATAGAAAATGAAAAGATAACAAGTTTAAATGTATTTTGTACTTTTGAACACCCACTAAAATATATTTGTATCGCGTCTCAGATGTGTGTGTTCTTTAATCAATTAATGAATGCGTGAAGGTGTGGTAACAAGCATATTATAATGAGATAATATTTAAGCTGTAACAAACTGTAAGCTGCATTAGTTCATGTTGATGTTGTAATTAGATAATGTAAATAATTTTCATTAGAAAAAACAAACTTGTATGTAATACGTAATAGTCTAGGCGGGTTTGATGCGTTAGTCTCAAAAACTATTCGACTAAAACTAATAAAGTAATAACAAAAAAATATTTTTGGACAAATTTTTGTCCAATTTTTTGTTACTTTTTCAAACTTAAAATGTTTTGATCAATTTTGTGATTGTTTAACACTAGACGAAAGATGAAAAAATTCTATGCGCTTTTTCTTTTCTCAAGATCAAAGAAAACGATTAAAGAAGATTCTGATTATCATACTGACCCAATTATATACAGAGTTTATGAAAAAATATTTCAAACAAAAGTTGTTTATTTATAAAAAAAAGAATATTTTCTGATCTACATACCTGTGTGAATCAACTCAATCTTTTCATAAATGTTTGAACTAATTTTGACCCGTTAAATAATTGTGTTGTTTTTTATGTAGGTGAATATACAGGGTGTTTCACTATGAGATGCATTCCCGCGTGCTATAAATAGACTAGCAAAAAATATGTCTATAAATCTTATATTATTTTCCATGGTAAATTTTCCTGACCCAAAAAAAATCGCCAAAGGGAAATCTTAATATCAAATTATCAGCCATACTGTGCATTTTTAAACAACTTTTTTATGCGTACCTTCGAACAAATAGTACAAGTCGATCGCGACACATTTTAAGGATAAAAATTAGATCTTATACACACAAAAGTTGGCTACCCCTGTTATATATAGATAGATTGTAGAGGCTGCCCTGAACGGGCTACACTTCGACCATAAGGTCTATTGTGATGCCTAAGGATGTGAATATGTGAGTGAAGTGAAAGGAATTTTTGTGTATAGATTAAGAATTGGTAGGATATGCGGCTGCAGCCGACTATGATAAGAACTATGCCGATATGCATATGGAGTTCGTGAAGGAAATTGCAGAAAACCTTCTCAAGCATAGCCGGTTCCTTCATTCTTGTCCATACGCCGACAGTATAGTCAATTACCCGCCCCTTTTTTTTCTTAATAAATGATAAACTGCCGATGTCGGGTTTCGAACCCATAACCTCACAGTTTCCAAGTAGGCATACTGCGCAGACATAACGCCTTAGATCGCTCGGCCACTTGGAGTGGTTCCTGTTATATATTATATACTTTTAAATATATTATAACTTATAAGACCTAAAAACAGTTTTTATTTTCAGAGTCAAATAATACGCGATTGAAAATTGGTTCCATCCGAAAATAGAATGTTTTTTTTGCAATTGCTTAAACAGTTTTAAACATTATTGCATCAAGATGCCCTATGTACTAAATATATTGAATAGAATACCTCCTAGACTAATACCACCATACATTTATATAATTGGTTTATCATTTAAGAGTTTTTAAACTATCACGGCAGACACCTGACACTAATTCTATGAATATTGCGATGAACAAATATCATTGAACTTTGAAAAATAATTAGTTTCTATTACTTTTATTATCTCTAAAGTTATTAAAATTTTCTATAATTAGTAGAATATCTGACTTAATAGGTTCATAAATTTTCTTTCAAAGAGAAAAATTTAAATATATATTTTAATTATTTTATTCAAATGTCATTTTTTATTACCGTTTTACTTAAAATATAATTAACATAATTTAGTTCGATCGGTTTTCAAGAAATAACAATAATCCCAAGCAATAAAGACTTTATAACTAGAAACGAAAAACTATCTTCGGCACCATCTTCCCGAATAATTCTTTGTAAACTAAAGCAAAAAAAAAATGTAACAAAATCAATTGTGGTTCAATAAAATGGTCTAATTAGTTTAATTCCGCCTGTCCAAATATATTTAATCATTTAGTCATTCTGTAGACATGATAACTCAAAAACGAAAAGGGATAATTAGCTGAATTGTGCGTGTATTCTAGTGCTTAAAAGTAAGATCATGTTCGTGATGGGGAAAAATCGGACCAAGTAATCTCCCCGTCAAGGGGGGGGGGGGAGGTATTCATCTTTAAAACCGTAAGTGATAAAAAAAATTAAAAACAAAAACAACTTTTGATTAAAACTTTTTTCATAAACTCACTATATACCGGGTATTTAAGCAATTAACTCAGTTGTGGTTTTCACTTGTTCAAAAACAAACATTTTTTGCATGAAACTTTGAAACATGTGAAAAGTGTCTGGAAAGTGTTCATCTGGAAAGTGTTTCGAATAAAAGTTGTTAGTAGGTTTATAATGGACAATCAATAAGGCACAAATTAATTATAAAATTTTGAAACGATAGCGTGACTTTTGACGCTGATTGTACGCCTTAGTCATATTTTTACACATCTGTGCGTATGTACAAGTAAATGGATAAAAAATTCAGTGTATCCATAGGATATTTAAACAATTAACTCAGTTCGTTGTTATACGAAAAGAGATAACGAGCTGAAAATTGTTTATGTGTTCTATAGCAAAATAGTTAAGTCAAGTTCGTTATTGGACAAAACCGGAACGTGTTTTCCTAGGGGGAAAATATACATCTTTGAAACTGTAAAAGATAGAAAAAAATAAAAAAATCATCTTTTTAAAATAAAAAACTTTTGTTTGAAATTTTGTTTCATTGTTTTCTGATAATTTGTGAATAAATGTTTTGTGAACAACTCGAATACGCAGAAGTATTAACAATTCAATCATTGATATACTGGGTATTCAAACACAACTCGGTATATATTGGGTATTCAAACAATTAATTCAGTTAGTTGTCACATTACCAGCCAAGTAGTCGCGCGGTCTAAGGTGTCATGTCTGTGCAGTACTTGGAAACTGGGAGGTTATGGATTCGAATCCCGACATCGGCAGTTTGTCAATTATAAAAAAAAAAGGGGCGGTTGATTGACTAAACTGTCGGCGTATGGACTAGAACGAAGTAACCGGCTATGCTTGAGAAGTTTTTCTGCAGTTTCCTTCACGAACTCCAGATGAATATCGGGGCCGAATATGATAGTTCCTATCATTGTCGGCTGCAGCCGCATATCCTACGATTCCTAGTCTACTCACAAATTCCTCCCACTCCACTCACATCCTCACATCCTAAGGCATGACAATGGACCTGTTGGTCGAAGTGTATCCCGTCCAGGGCAGCCTTTACAATCTACCTCTACCTCTAGTTGTTACATTACTTGTTTGTTTTTGATTTGTTCTTTGGTCAAAATATGACCCACATGATTATTTGTAACAATAATTAATAAAAATAAATGATCAAATAAATGAAATAAATAAATAAAAATTGTAAGAGTTAAAAAATAAATCGAATGTTGATAAATAAATAGTATTATGACCCGCTTTCTCTTTTCCACTTGTCTGTTAACAGTATAAAACTGCACCTGTTTAAAATATTGTGAATGTGTTTGTTTCTTGTATTTGGTATTTGTTTTAAAAAATATCGGCTAGGCCACTGCCTACAATTATTTTGTATGAACGTGTGCGGCGGCGGCAGTGTGGCCCTATTAAAGTAGAAAATGTGTATCATTAATTTATAGATTAATGGATAAATTACTTTTTGTTGATTGACATCTCTTTCTTTTAAAAATCTATTATTAAAAATATTTGTATATGTTGTGGTATAATTTTACTTTACGAATAGCCCAGTCTTCTGAATTTGTCTCCATTAAGGTTGACCGGACAGTAGAGTACATTTCATTATAAGCAGAAACACTCTTTTTAACAGAAATTAAAAATTCATAATTTGTAAATTAATTATTTAAATTTATGTAGCATCTAACATCACTAGTAATTGTTTAATTACTTTTTATGTAATTATTTAATTACTAAAAATAATAAATAATCGTCTTTTGACTCTATTCAAGTATGGCGGACGGAAATTTTCGTGAATTTTTTATCTTTTTAATGAAGATATTTACAAAACTCTTCGTCAGACTATTTTTTTTTTTAATTTTAACGTAATGTTCGAGATTTAATATATAAAAGTAGAAGTGTTTTACTTATTAATCTATAGAATAGAAGGTGGAGCAACATTATCGAAAATGAATGCGTTGATTCAACATTTGCTATTTACAACGAGTTGAAATTACAATTTTTATGATTAATTACACGAAAACCCTTCGTCAGATTTCTTTTCAAAAAATTATTTCATACGTATAAAATAATAATAATAATAAATAAATATATATATATATATATATATATATATGTCAACATGTTAACATATCTATACGTTTATGTGCCTGTGGACTCTCTAGCGGTCACATTCTTATTTCGATTGTAATTAAATTTGGTATTTGAGTTTATATATATATATATATATATATATATATATATACATATATGAAAATTTTAACGATAGTGGTTTTTAACATCTAGTACGTCGGATCGATCGATATTTGAAGATTTTTCGAAATTTCATCATCGGTACAAAAACAATAGCTGCATTTCAAATATCAGATTTTTTGCACAATAAAACATTTTTTTGCCAGAATTTTTATTATCAAGATTGATTATAAAAGACGTTGTTTTAAATTAAAATAGTAATCGAATGAGAATTTTATGACAAGAGAACCATAATCCAGCAAGGTGTATTATGTATTATTGGAAATGTGACCACACATTATTGGTTTATTATTCTGTGGCCATAAAGTTCTCATTCGAATACTATTTTAAATTTGAATTTGTACCAACTCATTTTATGACCATCATAATAAACAGTCTGGCCGCCATGTTACCAATGATTCAAGCATTGTTTCCGAAAAAATGCTTGGTACAAAGGTGCTCTATGTCGTAGTGCTTTTGAGAAACTTTTTTATAAAAACGAAAATAGTTAAGAACCACTTCAGGTTGGTGGATTTCAATCAAAATCAGAATTTTGCATTTGTAATGCTAAAATAAACTTGAGAATTTTGAAACCCCTTGCTCCAAAATTAGCTAGCCAGTAAACTACTCTTTCTACCAAAATTAGAGTACCACCCCATTTTATGATCTTGATAATAAATATTCTGGTCGCCATCTACGACCGGATGTATGGTCTTTGATTGTACATAGCTACTGGACTAAAACAATGATTTAATGACATATTAAGATGCAAAGTTGACAAACACTTGGATAAGAAACTATTGTAAGGCCCTTCATCTGAAACGAACCGTACCGTCTGTATAAGATGAGACAAATTGAAAATAAATTGTTTTTTAATTATTTGTTTGTTTTTATTAACAAGTCACTGATTCAATTAAAAATTGTAAACAAACTTTACTGCAGTGACAAATCGCTTACGATTTTCACTTTAGAAATTTCAGAAATGAATCAGTTTAGTGAAAAAAATTATTAATTCATACACAACTTTGCTAAAAAATGTTAAAATCACAGAATCATTACATTGTTTTCAAGAAGTGTAATTTGAGAATGAGTTCAAAAACAAATCAGTTTTTGAATTAGCTAAGACTTCAAGAATCTAAGGTCTATTTTACACAAACATTCGAATCGCCGTGTAGCAGGAGCGTTCATAACATGGTGTAGAATCGGCTTAAGACGATTTCTTTGATTTATGATTGATCGGACACTTGTTAAGGTAAAATCGACAATGTATAGATTAAATCTGAGGGGAAAGGGGGTTTAGAGGCAGGGAAAAAACGAAAAATTGATAAGAAGTAAAGTTGTAGGTAATTAGTTTTACAATAATTTTGTTTGTTATCATTTTACACTAATCGGTTACACTAATATTTACAGGAATATTTACAATTTAAGATTGAAAGTTAAAATTCTTAATATCTGTGTTCACATTAGAGTTTGAGAAAAATGATTTGGAAGTGTATTTATTGTAGCGAACATAATTTTCTATAACTTTACTTCATATACATTTTTAGATTTTTCTAATATTAAGAGAGATATTTTATATTTTATATTTTGTGTTTTCTTTTTTCTCCATGCACCGTTTCCCCTTGATCTATGCCATTTAGTAATAAAACTGGCGTTGCCAATACTATAATCATATCAGATATGAAATTCATTTTGATCACAATAAACTTATAACCGCTAACACTCACAACTATAAGGAATTTTTTTTAACTTCTACTCGTGCATGTTAAGACCTGCAGTAATAAATATTCCAGAAATTCTTGATATATGTACGTATATCAAGAATTGAATTGTGTATCCGAAACTATAGTCAAAATAAAAATATTGTTACGAAAATCTCAATTATTTGTTTTATTTAATAATTATAATGGATTTTCTTCATGTACAATAGGGAATATGCATGAAAATTTTTTTTCACTTGAATTGAAGCATGTTTACTTGACAAATATCAAGGTAAAATTACTTTTTAAATAACTTTAAAAATAAGCGAGATATGAATGATTGAAATTCACGATTAGACAAAGAGGATGATAGCCCTCTTGATATGTTATGTGACGTCATATTACACTTTCACCATTTAAAATACACGTAAAACTCCGTTTTTAGTATTTTTGCAAGAAAGAGACAGATAATAATCTTTAAAAGCTTATAGCTTCATTGATATTTGTCGGATTTTAATTTCATTTTTAAATATTATTACAGTATTAACAGTATTTTCATATTCTGAAAATAAATATGAAAAAAATTTTCACACATATTCCCTATTCAACATAAAATTTGTTGTTCTTTGTCTGAGCAAATACAAAAAAATCGAATTCCAGACCTTTTGCGCGATAAAATTTATTAAAACGTTTTGTTAATCATTTTAATTGTAATATAAGTACCTAAATGTTTTCAGTATCTATAATTTACATAAATTCCTAATTACTTTACTTTCTATAAAATTCTTTACATAATCGTTGTCGGACCTAACGCGTTGTAGTAATATAATGCACTTAATGTTAATCATATATATTCATTAAATTTCTTTCCATTATGTTATTATATTTCTTACTTTCAATTATATGTCTCCTTTAAATGTGATGATATTAAGAAATATATGAGAAAACAAGTAAAAATAATCCCTCTAACTGAGTTAATTGCTTAAATACCCAGTACAGTATATACCGGTGTTGTATTGAAAATTATTAAGAATTTTTTTTTTTTTTGGACTCACATATTTCTAAGTATATAAAAGAAAAGTTCTAAATATAAAATGTAAAAGAAAAATATTTGAGAAAATATTTTTCTCATTGAAGAAAGAAGTTTTTATAAACTTGCAAAAAAGAAAATAATAAGATCGAGTATTAATTTTTTTTTCGTATCTTTAACAGTTTTTTTTTTTTTTTTTTTTAAATCAAATAATAGCAAATAAATTACACATTGATTTGTTTTTCTTTCAAAAGCAAAGTTTTTTTTTTAAATAAAAACAATCTAAAATTATTTTATTGAAAAAAATGTTATTTTTAATTTAAAATAAAAAATCAAATACAATCTTACAAGAATGATTTTATGTCAAAACATGTTTTGAAAGTACGAATTAAGTTTTGTAAATAAGTATTTTTGTAAGCTGAGATCGATAAATATGTAGTGTTACATATAAACAGCCGATGGGCCAGTGCTTTGAGGCGTCGGACAGGCGGGGTATTATTAGTTCGGACCTGGGTCGAAGCGCTATACAAAGAGACTCCAACAAAGAGACACTCAGTACAGCTATTTTTTGGGACTGTTCTCAAAAACAAGCGTGGCCCCTTGAAGCATGGAAGAAGAAGTGTGTGTCATTTTCTCATGTTCTGATAACTGCTGTACGACCTCGATCTTTTGTTTCCTTCCAACTGATTGGAATTGGTACTTACTTTTACCGAAAATATGGATACAAACATCTGGTAAATATGTGCGCTGCGATGGCTATCTGCGCTGGTTATCTTATGACTGTTTTTGGTTATCTGCCGTTTTTGAGAGAACCGCTGGGCATACAGGTACCAGTTTGATCTCAAATGAAAGCTAATCAAATTTACTACAAGTTTATTACATATAATATTTGACGTGGGATGCGTATTTTAGAAGATATTTTACGAAATAAGTGACCATTTCGAAAAAATTTCACTTTTTGGAAAAAATGGTCTATTTTCTAAGAACTGTATCTTGGGAACCAATAACTGTATAGAGCTTGTTTTGATCTCAAATTATTGAAAATTTAGTCTACTTTAAAAGTGTATTGAATGACTATACCGGTCAGACCCTTCCTTCACTGAGAAAGTCCGAAAATTTCATGGTTTTTTGGGTACACCGACGCGCGCACAGCACTTTGGAAATTGTAAATCTGGTTTTTTAATATTGGTTTAGGTCCTAACAACATATAAAAAATTCAGAACGACCGGACCTTTTGCAAGCACGACAGCCATTTCATGATTAACTTTACTGAACTATAAAGCTAAATAAATTTTTTGTTTTGTTTCAGGTATGTGATTTTAACCAGTACTATTGCGGCGTCTACTTTGAGTACCTGTAAGTGACTAACCGTTAGTTACCTCTTAATCCTCTTAATTTACCTCCTAACCTCTAAATCCTCTTATTCTGAAAATATTTCAAATCTGTTATCTCAGGTATACAAACGTTATAGTCGTCTAGTAAACATTTTAACTTTTTTCGATTTTATAAGAAAGTTTCTCAAAAACAGTGCAGCATAGAAACGTTATGTACCAAGCATTTTTTCCCTATAGTGGTGAATACTAAAATAATATCAGACACGACATTTCATTTTGATCAGTCTAAAATTGTGACCGCTAGAGAGTAATTTATGTATTCTAAGGAAGTTCGCAGCAGTTGACGCAAATCCTGCGTAACGTATTTTATTAAAGTTTAATTTGTATCAGATCCTTTTATGATTATTATAATAAAACTTCTACCCGCACCATTTTACGCACCCCAATGGGAGATGATTGTGCATGTTAAATTCCAGGATATATGTTAAAGGCATTTATTAAGTTCTGTTTTAGAGGTCTAGTGAATGTTTCACATAACTAAATTTTTGCTCTTGACTTCCATATCACAAACACATACATGACGGCTAGACAAATATGTTTTTAGAAATTTAGTTATTTATATAAATCCTTATTAGCGAATTTCCTGAAAGGAAATAGAGCAAGGAATTGGTCCCGTACCGAAGTCAAAATTTCGCAAAAATTCAAATGTCCATCGATCCTACCTAGTAGATGTCAAAAATCACCATCTGTAAAATTTATATATATATATATATATATATATATATTTCATATATATATATATATATATATATATTTCATATATATATATATATATATATATATATATGTCTGTAATCACTCTAGCGGTCACAGTTTTCATTTTATCTGAATGAAATTTGGTATTTGAGGTGCTTTTGTTATTTAAAAGGTCAAGTTCGTTAATGGGTAAAATCGGATAAGGGGAAAGGGGGGTATAGAGGGGAGGGGGAAACACAAAATTTGACATATCTCCCTTATTATTCGAAAAATCGAAAAATTTATAAGAAGTAAAGTTGTAGGTACTAAATTTTACTGTAATTTTGTTTCTTATAATTTTTTCTGATACACTAATATTTACAGAAATATTGACGGTTTAAGATTGAAATTTAAATTCATTAATATCTCTGCACACATTAGAGTTTTAGCAAAAATGATAAGATGATGAACTGTAGCAAATTTTATTTTCTACAACTTTATTTCTTACGCATTTTTCGATGTTTCTAATATTAAGAGAGATATTTTATATTTTGTGTTTTCTTCTTTCTTTATACCCCCCCCCCTCCATCTCCCTCGACGTGTGTCATTTATTAATAAAATTGGCCTTGCAAATACTAAAATCATATACGACATTTCATTTTGATCAGACTAAAATTGTGACCGCTAGAGAGTGATTTATGTATTCTAAGGAAATTCGCTAAGTTGAAGCAGCTCCTCCTGCGTAACGAATTTTTTTTTTCCAATTTATATAAATTTAATAGTTATTTGTTAAACTATTTATAAACCTTTGTCGTGGTCGTACTGCACCTTTAATATACGAGTCAAAGACTACCCGATGGGACATGTAATCCACAAATCAGAAGTAGCACTTTACTCTTGACGGTTTCTTTAGGTTTTTGGTAATTTTAATAAATTGGCATAGAGCAAAAATTTAAAATACAAAATAAGTCCTAACAAAAATATGAACAACTTTTGTATCAAGCATTTTTTTTCTCCAAAATATATCAAGCTCAATAATTCACATGCGTTAATCAATTTTAATAGTAAACAAGTGAAAATAACTGACTTATTTGCTTAAACACGCTATATATACTGAATTTATGAAACAAAGTTTATAACAAAAGTTGTTTATTTTCAAAGATAGACAGTTTTGCCCATTTTAACCACACATGGTCCGATTTTCCCATTCACAAACTTAGATAGACAGCTTTGCCCATTTTAACTACACATGGTCCGATTTTTCCCATTCACAAACTTAGATAGATAGATAGATAGATAGATAGATAGATACATCTTGGGGTCTAAAAAGTATTGCACTTCGATCTTATGGTCCATTGTGCTTTCCTTTCTATTCAATCCGACGAGATTCGCTTCTCCCATATGTTGACAATAGCCAGAAGCTTACTTATCAGATCTTCCTGAAGGCTCATATGTTCGGGGTGAGATGCACTGAATATTCTATATCTACTATAATTCAGAGGTTCGTAGTCAAAGATAATGTGGCTGGATGCTTCCTCCTCCTCGCCACACAATGGACTCGTTATGGAGTCCCATTGTGTGCAGATGCTTCCGCAGGGGATAATGTCCGGTAATGAATCCGGTAACCTTCCACAGTTGCATCCTGTTCAGCTTCAATGCATCGAGAGACAGCCTCTTGGTTGCACTCCGAAGCAGTATTTTCCCGAGCTTCTGCCCCGGTACATTTTCCCAGTGATCACGGTGTTTAGCATTTGACCACTCGTTGATCACCTGTTTACATGCAGCCCTTGGAATTCCTAAAATAGACTCTGGGCCTAACTTGACCCTACTTTTTATCTCTAGAACACACATACACAATTTCAGCTTGTTATGTGTTTTAGTTTTTGAGTAGTTGTGTTCACAGTCAGACAGACAGACGGTTATGCGGAAATGGCCGAATTAGGCCATTTTATGAACACCTATGCCAAACATTTATTCCTGCGATCAATATTTTCAAACAGAATCGGAACTATACTTAATTAGCCATGTATATTTACATATACCGGGTATACTAAATTTTACTATTATGTGTGTGTATATATATTACTACAATGTTGAATTTAATAATGTATTGTGCAAATTAATTTTATACGAGAAGAATTTGTATGCTATCGTTTTGAAAAAAAAGAACTTATTATAAATCCATGTGCTTAAGCAATTAGTTGTACATTCGTTATTTAAGGACGTTCATCCATGAAGCTTGATAGTAGATAAAAATTATGTTTTTAGTGAATTGAGTAGCTCAATTCAGTAGTTATCCTCCCTCAAAAATTTAACACCTGTTGACGATCATTTCAAAGAGTAATTATCGATTAAAAATCAATCTTTGAACACAGCGTCTTATGGAGAGCAGAATTTTTTTTGTACTTAAAATTAGAATAACTATATTATTAAAGTAGATACCATCATGAATAATGTTTATAAATATTCTTTGATGTATGCAGTTTATATAATTGGCATTAAAAAAATGGTGTTGACGAACATTGGAATTAATTATTTAATAAAATTAAAACTTTTTTGTTAGGTTTATTTTTGCCACCATATTTTGAAAACTGGCGACCACACACACTCAAATACTATTTATACACATACACACAAATATAAAACATAGTTTACTGTCAGATCTGTCACATTAAGTCAAATTAATTTCTAATTTACAATTTCCTGGTATTTTCCAATAAATACTTTAAAAATATTTAGGACAAATAAAAAAAAGGTTATATATCGTTGTAAGATTATTGACATACAACTTTTTTTAAATCCTAAATAAATTTTATTAAAGATAGTACTCATTTGACTTCAGCGTAGCAACTGAACGTCCTTAATAACGGCCATAACTCTATAACACAAAAATCATACTTTTGTATTAATTTCTATACATTTGCAAGTTAATAATTACATACGTGAGAAATTACTATGCTTTCGTTTTGAAAATAAACAAATTATAAATCCATGTGGCTCTAGCCGCCACGTTGCATTGATTATTTAATAACCGCTATTGATTTACAGAGCACGATCAAGAATGAATATTTATTTTATTATTTTATATAATAAATATATATATATATATATATATATATATATATATATATATATATATATATATATATATATATATATATATATATATATATATATATATATATTATGATTTAATATAATTATTATTAGCGGTTTACTTGCAAAAATAACTGAATGTGCATGGTTGCCATGTTTATATTTTTAGTTATGTTACAGATATGTGTCGTATTTTAATCTTTTAAAGTAGTTGTCACGCTAATGGGCATAATTATAGAATGTTCCTAATTTTTGCACACAGGGTATAGTATAGTTCACAGTACAGCACGGTTTTTTTAAAATGATTAATAACAGGCTAAATTTTTGTCAGTAGCTTCCTTTCAATGAGACGCTCAACTTTTCGATAACAAAAATTTTATCAGTAACAGTTAATTTGTCAGTTAAATTGAGATACAATGTAATAAAGACTTCAAAAAAACTTGTGTACTACAAAATGGATGGTGTGACAGGCAGAACCTCCATCCCCAACATGTTCAAATAACGGGGTATACATAGTAACATATGTATATACATATATATGTATATACATATGTTACTATGTATATACATATATATACATAGTAACAAGCTGATTTTTATGCTGTTAATTTATAATGGTATGAATAATTTGATGTCCACCTTGTCCTACAAACTCAGTGGTTCAATTTACCAGTACTATGCTCTGAACATCATTCTGAACGTCAATGTAAAATTTTTATTTATAAATTAGAAAAATGGTTTCTTATTTCAATGAAACACAACGTTTATACATATTATAGGTCTCATTTCTTCAACCTTTTGTTCATAAAATAATACTAATATTAAACATTATATTATCGAATGATAATTAGTGAGAACTCTAGGTTTTTGAAAAAAAAATTTCTATTTATTTTTATTTTTGTCTATTGATCTCGACTTTCTATCTATTTCTAAATGTCAAAGAGTAAAGTACGACTAGCTAATTTATTCTGATGATGACTACATTGTAGTCGAAATACGTATTTATAATACAAAAAACTGATCTAGGTAAAGGGGGCGAATTTGAAATTTTTATACTAATATTTTTTTTATCATAATATACTCAATCGCGCCAAGTAACGGTTATTTAAGTAGCGCCAAGTAATGACTATGCATACTCCGTTATTGGAACATGTTGGGGGTGGGGGACCTGCCTGTCATACCGTCCATTTTGTAGGGCACAAGTTTTTTTGAAGTCTTTATTACATTATCTCTCAATTTAACTAACAAATTAACTGTTACTGATAAAATTTTTGCTATCGTCAAACAAACAAGTTACTCCACAACTTTATGACAATATTGTATCTCGAAAACTACCTTAATTGATTTTAACCTTTTTATAATGAAATAAATTTCGATTTTTGTCCCAATTTCCTATATCACAATTTTTTGTATTGTATAAATACGTATTTCGACTACAAAGTAGTCATCATCAGTATGAATTAGCTAATTGTAATTATTCTCCGAGGAGATGTTACTTGTTGCTAATTTGGTGACGGTCTGCAAAGTAATCATCATACTGATGATGACTACTTTGTAGTCGAAATACGTATTTATAAAATACAAAAAATTTCTTGAGAAAGGAAATCTAGGAAATTGGGGCAAAAATCGAAATTTATTTCGAAAAATCCTTGAGTTCTCTTTAATATTACTTTTAATCATGCTTTTTCTAGAAACTATTAGTGACGTGAGGCTAGACAGGCCATAGTATTACCTGGATAATTTTACATAACTAGAAAATTCTAGCTTTCTCTCTGTGTTTATTTTCTTTTATGGCAAGTATAAATTCTCTCTTAACAAAACTGTGTAACTACTTATAAATTACAGAAAAATGCATATGAATAACAAGCATATAGTACAAACATATATACATTTATATTTTGGGATTGAAAACACAAGTAATGTTTTTGTCACCTTTACAAGTAGAAGTAAAATAAATAGTACACACACTGATAATGATACAGAGAGTAGTTTAGTTTTGGCACAGTTCTTTCGCAATAATCTTATTAAAATCTTTGTAAAATTATTCGTTTGTTATTGCTTTATGTAAAATTACTTAAATTTTGATTAAACTTGTAAGAACGTATCATTTATAATTGATATAAATGCACTTGAATTTTCCCTAAAATGCAAAAGAAGATCAAATACTCAAATTTTGAATGTAAATATCTCTGCTTTTCGATTTTGTTAATTTTTTCGAAATTTTTTTCAGATTAATCTTTCAATGATTAAAAAATTTTATTTAAAAAAATGGTTTTAGGAGAGTACTACCTTAAAGTTGTTATATAACTCGTTTTATGTACTCAAATATGTCATACGTACAAAAACGGATATCCGTAACAGACCTATACATAGTGGTATATTATGTATATGACTCTGTTGTTGAATCCTTTTAAACAATTTATTATTAGTTATGTCGACTTGATTATTATAATCGTTGGTTATGTTTCTTGCGGTGCATAATGGCTATATAGCTAACCATCCAGCACATACACCATTTTATTTCCGTGTGCTAATAATATTTTTTTTAAATATTATTATTATTAAGTAAGTTTGTATAATTATACAATATGATTACTAAATGTTCATGTAGAATATGCAATGCTTGTTTGTATACCAGTTGTTTAGTTTACATCTTCACATAGTAGATCTCCCACGAGTATAATAGAGTACATATGTATACATTAAGCAATGTGTATGAGAAGGAGGTCTTATAGGTTTTGTTTTCTGTCATCTAACTGAATGCGTATCGTACGACACATACAATGAACAACAAATACACAACAGTTTAACTTTAAGTAAGAAAACAAACCTATAAGACCTCTTTCACATACACATTGCTTAATGTATTCATATGTACTCTCTCATACTCGTGGGAGATCTACTATGCGAAGATATAAACTAAACAGCCGGTATAGTGACGTTGTTTGTGCTGTGCATTGGAAGTCGTAAATTTCCTATACAAACAGGTTTAATCGGGCTTAAACTCACCAGTGCGTTGAAAATACTAGCCCATTAATAGTAAAAATGGAAACCGAAGGACCACTGGAAAAATATATATTACAATTTGTTTATTAAAAATATTCAAGGATGTAAAGTATGAATTTGCAGTAATCAGCGTTTTAAAATTTAAAACACATACTAAAAGAAAAATTAACCGAAAAAAATTCTTTCAACCCAATTTTTTCTTACAGTTTAATTTGAAATTTACATTCTTACATTTTACTTTTCACTATTTACTTTGCAAATAGCTCGGCTCTTTAATGGACTATAATCACTTTTTAACGAGCAACTATTATATGAAGTATCTCCTTGAATTTTCAGCCCTTTTTTACATTTATGTTTTTGATCGGTTAATAATATTTTTAGTACATTTTTGCAGGCACAGACGTAGATTGATAAAGTTAACCTGAAAAAAAAAACATAATAAATATTTTTATATTACAGGCACTTCGAAATTTCGCTAAAAAATTTTGACATATGCTTGTCTCTAGTGTTTCCCGCAATTTTGTGATTTTGCTGGGTCATTCTCGACTCGAACTGTTTTAATGCCAAGAAAGAAACAATACAAAACATCCTGTCGTCTCATTGTAAATACCGAAAAGTAGTGTTCTTCAAACACAATAACTATTTAACTTCTTGGCTCTCGATGTGTATTTTTCGCCTCGAATTAATATACGATGAGCCCAAACGTTTGCCTCGACACTTACTAGATAGAGGTAGAGGTAGATTGTAAAGGCTGCCCTGGACGGGCTACACTTCGACCATAAGGTCCATTGTGATGCCTTAGGATGTGAGGATGTGAGTGGAGTGGAAGAAATTGGTGAGTAGACTAGGAATTGGTAGGATATGCGGCTGCAGCCGACTATGATAGGAACTATGCCGATATTCATCTGGAGTTCGTGAAGGAAACTGCAGAAAACCTTCTCAAGCATAGCCGGTTACTTCGTTCTTGTCCATACGCCGACAGTTTAGTCAATCAACCGCCCCCTTTTTTTTTTATAATTGACAAACTGCCGATGTCGGGATTCGACCCATAACCTCCCTGATTCCAAGTACTGCATACTGCGCCGACATGACGCCTTAGACCGCTCGGCTACTTGGCTGGCACTTACTAGATAACTTCTGTCCTAGTTTTTGCCCTAGTTATTAAATAACTGAACAGTTTATCTGTTATCTGCATATCTGCATTTATTTTATATAAAATAAATTGTTGGACATAAAAAAACCTTCTTAACACTTTTTACACTTTATATTTACAATAGAGCGAGCGAACGTTAATTCATTACAACATATTTCCTGAGTAATCCTAAAAAAAATAAGAAAAATGGATTAGAAAAATAATATTTCATTTTACACATTTTTTCGCTTCTAAGAAAACGTTTTCAAAACTGTATTTTATTTTTTAAACGACACCTGTTTTTTAACTAAAAGATATTATTTTAATACCCTGTATAGATAGATAGATTTTAGACGCTGCCCTGAACGGGCTACACTTCGATCATAAGGTCCATTGTGATGTCTAAGGATATGAGGATGTGAGTGGAGTGGAAGGATTTTTTGTGTATAGACTAGGAATTGGTAGGATATGCGGCTGCAGCCGATTATGATAGGAACTATACCAATGTTCATCTGGAGTTCGTGAAGGAAACTGCAGTAAACCTTCTCAAGCATAGCCGGTTACTTCGTTCTTGTCCATACGCCGACAGTTTAGTCAATTAACCGCCCCTTTTTTTCTCTAATAATTGACAAACTGCCGATGTCGGGATTCGAACCCATAACCTTCACGTTTCCAAGTATGCTTACTGCGCAGATATAACGCCGTAGACCGCTCGACTACTTGGACTAGTAATATCCTGTATCCGCGGTTTCGTTACATTAACAAAAAAAAACTCTTTTGACGATTTGTAACTAATTTGTGAAAAATTTTAATGGGATTTAAAAAACATTTCTGTTTATAATTATAATTACCATATATTATAAAATTTTATAGCTTGTTACTCCATTTATTAATATTTCTATTCCTAGTATTATGCATTATTCCTGTTTGAATGATACACAATGAATTAATTACAGTTTTCGCAATTCTTTTGAAATGAAAACAAAATTATAATATTCAGATTTTTTCCATAGAATTTTATATTTTAAATAAAAATATATATTCTGTTGAAAAATTATTTATAAAATTCTTTATAAAACTATTGCTTGCTGCATTTTACTGCTGTTGGCTGCATTTACCGTTATCCGTATATATATATATATATATATATATATATATATATATATATATATATATACGGATAACGGTAAATGCAGCCAACAGCAGTAAAATGCAGCAAGCAATAGTTTTATAAAGAATTTTATAAATAATTTTTCAACAGAATATATATTTTTATTTAAAATATAAAATTCTATGGAAAAAATCTGAATATTATAATTTTGTTTTCATTTCAAAAGAATTGCGAAAACTGTAATTAATATATTAACAAATATGCGATTTATATATATATATATATATATATATATATATATATATATATATATAATATATATATATATATATATATATATATATATATATATATATAATAAATATATATATATATATATATAAATAATTTTATATTTTAAATAAAAATATATATTCTGTTGAAAAATTATTTATAAAATTCTTTATAAAACTATTGCTTGCTGCATTTTACTGCTGTTGGCTGCATTTACCGTTATCCGTATATATATATATATATATATATATATATATATACGGATAACGGTAAATGCAGCCAACAGCAGTAAAATGCAGCAAGCAATAGTTTTATAAAGAATTTTATAAATAATTTTTCAACAGAATATATATTTTTATTTAAAATATAAAATTATTTATATATATATATATATATATTTATTATATATATATATATATATATATATATATATATATATATATATTATATATATATATATATATATATATATATATATATATATATATATAAATCGCATATTTGTTATTAAATATTTATATATCATATACACACAGTTTGTGAAATATTGAAGTGGCTTATTATGTGATTAAAATGTATGCAAGTTTATTTTGTAAATTGTATAACCAGTTACGGCTTTGTCCGCGAAAATTTTAATTGTAAAGCCATTATAAATAAATTGTAAAGCCATTATAACGGCTTTTAATTGTAAAAGCCGTTGAGCACTGATTTTCTAAAAACGCTTATACACTTATTTCTTTATTGTAATTTATAGGCTAAAGAGAAATTTTCATGTATGGTTTTATACCCTATACTTTTATACCCAGTATATGTAAATATTCAAGGTATATTAAGTTTGATCACGACTTTTTAATGCTTAAAAATATTGATCATATTTCATAGACATGAATGTTAGGCATATGTGTTCATAAAATGGCCTAATTCGGTCATTTCCGCCCGTCGATCCGTCTGTCCGTGGACATGAAAGCTCAAGAACGAGCTGAATTTTTTTAATGTGGTCTAGAGCAAAAAAATAAGGTCAAATTTGTTAATGTGCAAAACCGGACCATGTTTGGGAAAAATGGGCAAAACTACCTATCTCTCTTTGAAACCGTAAGAGATATAACAAAAATTGAATAACAAAAAATCTTCTTTTTTTGAAGACTTTTGTTTGAAATTTTTTTCCATAAACTCAATAGTTTTTTCATAATTTGTGCTGAAAAGTTCCTCGGTAAGCGAAAAATGTTCCCGTATTTAATCCCATAACCGATTTTTTTAAATTGTGGGACAATTCTAACATTGATATACAACTCAGTATATACTGGGTATTCAAACAATTAACTCAGTTAGTTGTTACACTTCTTGTTTTATTTTTTGTATTTTTTTTGTATTTTTTTTGTATTGAATGGGTCGTTACTTGAAGAAAATCCATTTAAGAAATTTAAAAAAATTTTTATTTTCTAATAAAGAACTGTGTTCCGAAATTATTCAAATAAAATGATTATACGAAAATTTTAAATATTTTATACCAAAGATATTGTACTCTCATACAAACGCTCACCTCATGATGGGCTAATTAATCTTCCCGATTTCTTATTTCTACCTTCAATAGTTTTGGCTGGGCAATGAAAAATCAGTCAGTTCATCAGACAATATACTAGATATGCTATAATTTTAACCCCCCTTAATAATTTGTTTTCATTTCAAAAGACATCGAATCTTTAAAAAATGAAAAAAAATTCCAAAGGCCGTTAAATACTGTTTTCTATCGTCGAAATTTCCTATCGTCGACATTGTTTCTAAAGTTTTGAATCAAATGATTTGTACGTTTGTAGGCAACTTGAGGTAAGGGTGTATTTTATAAAACTTGCTTGGCGACTGTGTAAAGCTGATGCAAAAAGTTAGGCCAAAAGCCATAAAGAAGCGAATCGGATCAGATTTAAAACAATTGGACCTTAAGAACGATATACTTAAGAATTGCACAAATTTTCATTCAATTTAGGGCAGAACCTCCAAGAAAAAAGGTGGAGAACTTCGTAAATTTTGAAAATTTATTGTCGCCGGTTTTGCTCCTTCAGTATTCAATCAACTTTGTAAAAACATTAAGATAAATGCGGAGATGGTAAAATTTCCAGGCAACCTGATCAGATTTTATTAAGGAAGGATGTGAGAAAAATTACATGCAGAACATATTTATAGCAAAAACTTTTTTGTGAAACAATATGCTAAAAATAGGATCCTAAAATTTACATTTTTGCAGCAACTGAATTATTAAATACCGCGAGATACAATATCTAAACTATATCGCTGGTCTTACGACCTCATCGGTTGTAACCAATTTACTCGCACGTTTTCTTCGCCAAACATATATTTGTGCACAAAAACACTTCTCTAAAAGCACTCTCTACTCTAAAATCATTAAGTAAGCACAAACTTAAAAACAACATTTGTAGGTGACAAATGTCTTATTGAGGTAATTTCACCTTCAATATTTCAAAAACTCTCTCTTTATGATTAGGTATTAGGTAAATATTATATTTGTTATTTAAAATTAAAATAAATTTTCAAACGTAACAAATTGTATTAGTGGAATTCATTTGAATCTACTTGGTATTACTACGCATAATTATATGTACAATTGGCCACACAAGTCCATGTCATTTTTTTAAATTTTGTAATTGATTTGTGCCTTATTTATTCGGTTTTCGGATAAATGATTCGCATCAGAGTTGTTCATTATAACAATAGTAACAACTTTTATTCGTAAATTTTTTTCGAAAACAGACTGAATAAGGCACCAAACAATTATAAAATTTTTAAAAATGACATTAACTTTAGTGACCAAGTGTATATATTTATATATATATATATATATATATATATATATATATATATATATATATATTTATAATATATATATTTATATATATATAATCGCTTCGTTTAAGGTTGTTGTGAAACTGGAAAGGGAAAGTAGGGGTTGTGAGTTTGTCCTATACTAAATACATTGATATCTCATCCATTGCCAACTCTAAATAAGTACAAATTTTGCAATTGAATCGTTTCAAATAATTTAATTTTTGTAAAAAAAATATATATTTGTAATAAAAAAAATATTGTTTAATACTTAAATCCTAAATTTTTTCGAATAGTTTTAATATTTAAAAATATGTTTTTATGTATTTCAAAAAAATTGCGTGGTGATGAAACTAGATAAAACTAAATAAAACTAGATAAAAATAAATATAACTAAAAATAAAACTAGATAAAAATAAATAAAACTAGATTTAGAACATTTTCTGATCTACACTTTTAATTATCTCAGAAACCAAAAACAGGATTAATTTGAAATTTGGTTCAGGTATTTATAAGACTTGGATAATTTTTATTACAGTTTTTCATAATACTGGCATATCTGATTGTCGAGATATAGATTTTTGTATTCGTTTTTACCGACGAGACCATTTAACGTATGTAAAAATGTCTTAAAATCGTAACTTTAACATTTTTTTACTCAAAAACTAAAAACAAGATCAATTTCAAATTTTGGCTGGATATTCTTTATTATTGAAATAATAAGCTGTCAAATTTTGAAGAACCTGTCATTAAATTGAATTTTCTTCACAACAACCTTAATAAACCTTAATAGAACTTCCCCCAATGTCCAACTACAAATGTTCGTCCATGTTAATATTTCTATAACAAATTATTTCATTTACAACCTGTATATAATTCAAATGTTTCGGTCATCTTGTGAGGTTTTGGATGGTTTAAGGCTAGAAAAAAATGTGGGGTTGTGGATTTACGTGGTCTCTAAATATTCAAGTACAGATTCAAAGTGGTATTTCAAACTTCTGAACAATTACCTTTTATCTCGTTTGTCTTTAAACCAATAGTTTGAATTTTTATGAAAGAATTAGCTCCTCCTTCCAGAAACGAACTCTGGACTTCCAGATATCGCGCCCAATGCCCTAACCGTTAAAAGTCGACTCATTAAACTAATCATCCGTTGTGTAAAAGTTAACGCACTATCTGGTGTAACACTTAGCACACTTGGCGGATGAGTCAATTTTTTATATTAATATTAATAAATAAATTCAATAACGTCCTAGTCTATGTAGTATACGCTTGTTCTTTCATACTTGTGTTTTCCTAACCGTACTGGATATTGACATTGGTATATTGTTGTAACGATTATATAAATACGTAATATAGTACTTATAGTTTGAAGTTAACGAGCTGTAGTATTTACGAAAAGTAAAGATAAAGCGTCTTTTAAATGTGCAACTTTTGTCACTATAGATTTATCTTCAACAAATAATTGTTCATAACCCAATTATGAATAGGGATGTTTTTTGTCAAATCGTCTCGACTTCAAGAGGCGTTTATTTAATGAACCATTTACTGATAGTGTATAACGACAGACTTGCTTGATCATTGTATTTCGATATTATACGCTTGTTTAATGCTTAATCATCAAAAAAATACATCAACTCAGACACAAACAAACCCATTAAGAGAGACCATAAAAAAATTAGAATAATTTGACTTATTTTGCAAATGATTGATATATATACATGACATAATATTTATGATAATACAGGGTCTAATATCTTAATCCAAATTTTTAAAACACATATAATTAAAAATTTATTATACAATTTTTATTTAAGAAATTTTAATCATTTGAATTTGTTGGGCTCGTTTCATTTTGGTCTAGGTTTAGATATACAACATTTTGGTGTTTTGATTTTGAATACATAGTTGCTATATATATGAAATCTGTTCGAGATATAGTGAATTTGAAACATGAAATTTGGAAAATATGATACAAAATTAGTAGACTTACATAATAAAATTATTAAAATCGGCTAAATTTGGCTGTGCTAAGGCAAAATTAATTTTTATGAAAATTGGTCTTTAAGAATCCTTTTTTCGATTTTCGATATCTACAATAGTTTTTAAGATATTTGTAAAAAACGAAACTCTCTTTTTTTTTTTACTAAATTGCTTATAACTTTTGCAATTTTATGTAGAACTTCAACTTTTTTAAAAACTCTAGATGCAATTACGAATCGAATGACACTTTGGTCATAATTTTCTGAGAAGGCGAAGTGGAATTAGAAAAAAGGCACATGTTTACTAGTCCCCATTAAATCTGTTCAAGAAACAGTTATTTTGACATTAAATTCGCGGGAAATATGACACAAAGCTAGTAGAATTACAAACTTAAATTATGAAAATTGGATAGAAATCGGACGTGGTAAGGCATAATTAATTTCACAAATTTTGATGACGCCCCCAAATTAATAACAAAAAAAAGCACTTTCTAAATTATTTAGCCAAATTTTATCCGATTTTATTGAAATTGTTTTTTAACCCAATAATTTCGGTGTAAATTTTTTATTTCTATGAATGACCGTCTAACTTTCATCGTTTACCAATCGTAGAGATCATGAGGTCGCACTCTTGAAATCTGTTCGAGATATAGTGCATTTAAAATTTGGTAAATATCACCAAAAATTAGTATAATTACAAACGAAGTCACTGTATTAATGCTTAATAGTTTTTGATGCAATATATTTCGTTTTCAATTTAACCATCAATAGTATAATATTTACAAGTTTTATGAAGTAAAAATCTACGCGAAAAATACAAGTAAAAAAAAATTTTTCTACTTTCGTAAATAGTTTGATTTGGAGATTATCAAATATTTTTTCGAAGAGTATGTAGGTACGAACTTTTCAATTTTTATTAGTTTCAAAAAAAAAATTCAGTGTCATACTTGTTTCGAAACAAAAACTCAGTATTCTATATAAAGATGCGCACACCCCACTCTTCGCACAATATTTCGACATCGGTTGCTGTTCATACGAAAAAATGTTCAACATGTTTTATACAACCTCTATAAAACTTCTGCCGTATAAACCATAGGGAACGAGATATTTGCAAAAAACAATTTTTGTGATCTTCTTCAACCTTTAATATTTTGGCTTGCAAACACGATAATATATTTCTTGTTAGACTTTTTTGTCAAGTTTAAAAAATTAACTTTGATTACTTTCATTCCAAAGTTGAGCTACTAAATCCAATATAATATATTATATAAAATTCTATAAAATCCACATTAAAGATTATAATTTTTTGTCGTAAATTAACATTACTAAAATTTGTATGACTGTGTATCTTTAGCGCTGTTTGCTGTTGCTTTTTAAATATACCGAAATAGTTTCAATTATGCTGATTAACATAATTAATAAGTAACAAAATAGTTCGATAACGCTTTTTTTGTAATTTAATTAAATACACTATATAATTCACAGAATTTTTAAAACAATATTTATCACAGTGTCGAATTTATTAATATTAATAAAATATAATTAACCATATGGTTCTATTTAAAAAAATTTGATTTTTAATTTTTGATAACTTTTACAAATGATCGATTGGTGGTTTTGAATTTTTGAGAAAACATAATTACGTGATTCAACAACTTGTGAAATATCAAAAAGTTTTATCTAATATCAAGTCTCACGTAAGAAGGTCTTAATGAAAATATTTATTAAATAAAGATAGATTTTCGTAAAAAATAATTTTATTTTGACTAAAGTTTCGGAAACATTGTCCCTTCTTAAGAAAGTATATGATAATGAAAAAAAAGCTCAACTCGTATACGTATATGTTTCTGTATATACTAGTGATGTGAAGACTCTCCCATACGTTAGAATATCAAACCATATTTTTTTGTTCAAAAAGTACAAACACCAAAAATAAAAATAAACAAAAAATAAAACAAAAACATCATAATAAAAGTTTGTTTTATATTTTGTTAGACTACTGTCATCATAAAATCTGTTGTATGTTACTGATATCAGCCAGCAATGTTTGTAAATAAATAACATTACATTTAAAAGATTTTTTTTATTTGTCTTTAAATCTCATAAAATCATGATTCTATACACACACACACGGGCAGACAGGCAGACACACACACTCACACATAATATGTCATATATTTTAATGTCAAAGCTTCAGGCGACATTTTTATGGATTTTTAGGATTAAAAAAAATATTTAAGTATTAGAATTAATTTTGTACAATTAGTTTTCTATAGAGTGGTAATATTAGAATTAATTTTGTACAATTAGCTAATTCATACTGATGACTACTTTGTAGTTGAAATACGTATTTATAAAATACAAAAATTTTGATCTAGGAAATTAGGGCAAAAATCGAAATTTATTTCGAAAAGTCCTAGAGTTCTCTTTAATATTATTTGTAGTTGTAATGTAAACAAGTATGTATACCTTATCATAGTTACAAGATCATCATAAGTTACAATACAGGAGCAAAAAATCACACAACTAACACATCACGCACCAAGTCACCAACGACCAAGATAACTAGACTAAAATGAACGTCGTAGTTGTTCAGCCACAGGTTGGTCTAGTTCTTTGTATTGCCGCTCGCTAGTAATACACCCTTGATACCGAAAATCTTCAAACTTCATTCCGCCCCGGTACCCTGTTGTGCCCCGGATTCCCCATATATTTGTCTGTCTCTTTTTCTCCTTCAGAAATAAAGGCATGTCTCTGTTCAATTCATTTATACAATATTGCAAATTTCGTATCTCAATTTTAAACAGTTCACGCATTCATAATGAACTCAGTATATATATATATATATATATATATATATATATATATATATATATATATATATATATAGGATATTTAAGGAATTAATACTCAGTCAGTTGTTATAAATAAAAGTTTTTCTTTTTAAATAGTTCTTTACGTTTAGATTGCATGCACTGATTTTAATTGAAATAGAAATTATTCCAATTAATTAATTGCACATCAACTTTTTCAACTTCTTTAGTAACGCGATATAAAAAAAAAAAACTATTAAATACATTGTAAAGGTAAAATAATATTCATTCGTTCCATTTGAGACAACTATTTATCTATTATCATGATGATCGTTAATGGCGATAGTTCAATCATTTAACGTGCTATTAATCATTCATTATTGGATGTTAAGTCTAATTAATTTTTTGTTTTTGTTTTTAACGAGCTCTGGCTATTATAACGTCTTGTTTAGTAAAATTAATGATTAATTAATTGTACTGTGTTACACGAACATTTTAATCTATTTATTTCCATTGAAATCTCGATTTGATTGATTAATATTATTTTTATGTATACCCTATGTATATTGTGGATACATCAAGATAGATCGATTGTAGCGGCTGACCTGGACGGGCTACACTTTGACCATAAGGTCCATTATGATGTCTAAGGATGTGAGGATGTGAGTGGAGTGGAAGGAATTCTTGTGTGTAGATTAGAAATCGGTAGGATGTGCGGCTGCAGCCGACTCTGATAAGAACTATGCCGATATTTATCTGGAGTTCGTGAAAGAAACTGCACAAAACCTTCACAAGCATAGCCGGTTATTTCGTTCTTGTCCATACGCCGGAATTTTAGTCAATTAACCGTCCCTTTTTTTCTCTTAATAATTGACTAACTGCCGATGTCGGGATTCGAACCCATAATCTCCCAGTTCCAAGTAGAAATATTAAATTCTGTAATCATCGTCTAAATCTACACAGTGAGCACAGCGAGCTATGGTCTCTTCAATAATCAACCTTCATTATGGTCATCCTGTCTATAATGCGGTTACCCCATCCTCCAATGTTCATGTTCCATAGATTTTCCATCACGTTGTCTGTACATCTTATCTTTGGTCTTCCTCTTTTTCGATTACCGTATATTTTACCTTTCAAGAATTTTCTTACCATTCTATTTTCCCCATGTTTTCCGTATGCTTTATTTAATTTATTTTAAATTTTTTGTCCGATTGTGAAGCTAGATATTTGTAATCATATTTAAGTTTTTGCTCGTTTTTGCACGATATAAGTAAATGGTTCAAAAACAAATATCTTATAGAGTCGAAATCAGTTTTTAAAAAATCAAGTGAAAATTACAACTGACTGAGGTAGCTTAAATACTCGGTATATACTAAATTTTTATGAGCAAAAGTAGTTTTTTTTAAAAGAGGAACATTTTTAATTTTTAAATTTGTATTCTATCTCTGCAGTGTCAGAGATGGACTGTTTTGCCTATATTGACCAAAAATTTTCTGATTTTGCCCATAAAGTATTTCCTGACCATTTTTGTATTTAACCATGAGACCCGATATATTTTACCCGGCTTGGATACCTGGCTTTCACTCAGGTGGCCAATACTATACCTGAGTTTCACGCAGGTGGCCTATAATATACCTGGCTAGGATACTTGCCTTTCACCCAGGTGGCTCGGTTTAGAATCCCGATATAGAAACCAATGTGTTGAAATATACGAACTTCGAATATACCTTAAACCTAGGTTTATAAAAATTAAATAAATCTATGTTTGCCTGACTGTTTAATAATGCGTATATACGTTTGTTGGTAGTTACTATGTGTAACCTGGAGACAACTACAGTGCATTAAGAGCATCTCGATATAATCTAGCACGAGTATACTTCTTATTTTGATGGATATATTATTACTGCTCTTAAATTTTTTATACAATTTTGTACCGAACATCCTGTATAGATATCTGATAAAAGCCAATTGTTAGATTCGACATATTTTTCAATTTAATATTATTAATATCAATAAATTTAGTCAATTTTTTTTTTTGTATATAGTAAATAATACCTCGCGTCATATTATGGAAACACGATCACTGAATGATAAATTTTCCTTTCAAGTGTTAATGACAACTTTAATACGAACAAAAAAAAAGAAAACACTTTATATTATATGTTATAAAAATCTGTATTTTATTGTTGATGATAGAGCTTAAATTACGTACGTAGAATATTATATTCACTTTCAGAAGTCACACATGTATGTATAGGTGGTCAATAATCACATGTCACAAAAGCCGTTATACCCGTCTATATTCCTTCATATATATATAAATGAATTCGTGACTGTATTATTAATAGATTTTTACATGCAACTTTTGCTCCCGTATTTTCATTTGATATTTTCACAAAGTGCTAAGAGATAAAATTTATATTCAAATTTAAAAGTGTACTATTTCATTCAGATTAAAGTAATTTGAGCATCATAAGTGTTCATCTGCAGAGAATTTTATATCGTTTTGTCATATATTTTTCCAGAGTTTAAGTTTATAAGGCTATTCGATTAGTTTAAATATTATGTCCATTCAAATACGAAATAATTACTGTGCTCACAATTCTAAGCCCTGATCTAATTTTTTAATTAGCTGACAATAGTTTTCCTTAAATTTCTAATATATTGTAGTTTCTAAAACAAAAGGTATTATGGAGTTTTAATATAAAATGCTCATTTTTGGTGCTATGTATTCAAAAAGTAGAGCTCCGTTCTTCAAACATTTCGTATGATTTATATCGAATCGACCGGGTTTTCGAAGAAGAAATTAAGAAAATTGTTCGTTTTAAATCTATTAATAAATTTTGTTCAAAACATTGTTTTGATAAAGTGATATTTTTATTTAATATTTGTTTATTTGTGTATACTTTCAGCACACTGGACTAGTTATCCAGAGGCCCGAGGTTCGATTCCTGGTTGACGAGTTAATTTTTTCATATCAGTATTTAATTTAATTAATAAATTCAATGACAATGAAATGTGTCGGGTATACGCTATAGTCTTCTACAGTTTGTCATACGTAACCGAAAGGAATTTGGACAAACACTTGTATGTTGACACGAAAGTATACACAAATAAACAAATATTAAATAAAAATATCACTTCAACAAGAAGTTTATACTGTCTAATAAATATATAAAAAATATATATATATATAAAAATTAGAATAATATGAAAAAGTTGGCTGTCACATCACAATCGTCTTTGGTGTAGAGGCAGCACACTGGACTAGTTATCCAGAGGCCCGAGGTTCGATTCCTGGTTGACGAGTTAATTTTTTCATATCAGTATTTAATTTAATTAATAAATTCAATGACAATGAAATGTGTCGGGTATACGCTATAGTCTTCTACAGTTTGTCATACGTAACCGAAAGGAATTTGGACAAACACTTGTATGTTGACACGAAAGTATACACAAATAAACAAATATTAAATAAAAATATCACTTCAACAAGAAGTTTATACTGTCTAATAAATATATAAAAAATATATATATTGTTTTGATAGTTAATATTTTATGCCACGTGAAATCCTTTCAAAAATCATCGAAACAATCGGTGTGCTCTTCTTAATAGAAATTTTTGTATCCATTTCTACATTTTTGTATCCAAATACATTATTATGATTTGTCTAAATCAAACTCCAACTTTGATCTGCGTATGCTGAATTTTAGATTTTGCCATATTTAAGATAATTTTGCTTCAACATTGGCCAGAAGATAGAGGACATTCATGAAAGTTATGTATATGGAAATAAAAAAATCTATTATAATTAATTAAGTTAAATATGAAGTTTTTAGCAAATATTCTTTAATAAACCAATTGTTCATTAATTGAGCAAATTTTATTATTCATTTAATTGGGCAAAATCGGTGAATGGCAGACTCTTCTAAAAATAATATGAAACTTAAAAAAAGCAGTGCCGTACTCATTTTTTTCTTTAAAACATGCAGTTAGAATGCCTCAACGCCCCTGTAATAATTAAATTAAATCAAATTATATCAAATTATGCCACTTACTTGTAACTAAATTCGTGCCAAATGTCAAGAAATCAGCCAAGTAGTTTTTGAGTCCTTTGAAAACAAAAAGTTTTTTTATTAACTTTAACAATCTGTATCTCGAAAACGAAGCTTGAAAACATCCAAGTTCATAAGAACTTTTCTTCTAATTTTTCTATCGCCTATTCAATTTTCGGGATTAAAATCTGAAATACCCGTTTATAGTTTCGCCATAGTACTTACATTTTATTTATATTCATTATGATTCATTTCTGTGAGAAAATTCTTGGTAATGTATGACAGCGGTTTCTTCCTCGCTTCAGTAAATTAGTGAACAGTTTGATGGTTTCAAATGATGCAGTTATATAAAAGATTAATGCATATTATATGTATTTTATGATAATCGAATAACCTTAAAAGATACATTTTTAAACAGTATAATGCAAAGAACAAAATAGTGTATTAACAACATTAAAATATTCGGTAAGAGATTTAATCAAGCTTTGATAACAAGCATTCTACAGTAAAATTTTAATAAATTCCTGTAAAATACTATAAGTAAAAGTAAAAATTTAATTATCCTTACATTTCCCACTGGATATAATGTCTTTGACTCGTGTATTAAAAAGGTGTACGACCTTTATAAATAGTTACACCGCTCAAAATTCTTAAAATATAATATCTTATTTCTGTGGTCAGGAATTGACAACACACAACAACAAAAAAGAAGGATTTATATAAATTGAAAACTGAATTTCTATAAACAGATTTGTCTACCCGTCATGTGTGTGTTTGTGATACGGAATTCGAGAGACAAAAAATTTAGTGATGTAAAACATTCACTAGACCTCTATATACAGAGTTTAATAAACTACTTTTTCTTACAAAATTGAAGTGACAAGTATTGAAAATCTACAACTGCGGAAGGTTACCGAATTCAACACTGGGCATTATCCCTTGCGGAAACATCTGCATACAATGGGACTCCATAACGGACCCATTGTGTGCAGACTGTGCGGCGAGGAGGAAGAAATATCCAGCCACATAATCTTTTACTGCAAATCTCTCGGTTACAACAGATACAAAATGTCTGGTGCATCTCAACCCAAATATATATTAACCTTCAGCAAGACCTGATCAGCAAGCTCCTGGCTATTGCCAAGATATGGGAGCATCAAATCTCGTCAGACTGAAGTAGAAGGGGGCGCACAATGGGCCATAAGGTCGAAGAGCAATACTTTTTTATAAGATATAGCTATCTATCTATGTGAAAATCTAGGACTTAAAAAATGTAATCATGGTACAGAGTTTAAAAAAATGGAATCCTTTTCGCTGCAATTTTCAAATAACTCAAAAATATTAATAATAAAGGATTTTTTCCGGTTAAGATACATCCACCAAAACATTACAGTCGCAGGATACGACAATATTAAACTTAAGTTTAAAGTTGCATACCTTTAGCTATCTCCGTTCTGGACGCATACGCACATACATACACACAGACCAGTCAGGTGGGCGTACTACCATAGGTAGTCTCCTTGGAACTGGAAAATTCAAATTCCGGCGGTGGCAGTTTCGCAATTACATTAATGAGCGGATAATTGATTTAACTGTCGGCTTACAGACAGGCGTCGGCGTATGCAAGGGTTTTCTGCAGTTTTCCTTCACGAACTTCAGATGAATATCGGAATAGTTCTTATCAAAGTCGGCTGCAACAACCTACCAATTTCTAGTCCCACATTTACATCATGAATGAATGGTTATAAATTAATAAAGGTTAAAAAACTAATGATGTGGGTGGCCTCTGAGATCGTGGAGTCTCAGAAACGGAGGTAAAATTCCATTATTATTATTATTTTTTTAAACCTTCGTGATCGCACGGACATAGTCAAGTGACGGTGGACTATTTCCCATTGCTTGGAATAGTCAATCGATGCAAGTCGTCGATTCACGTCCATCTTGTCAACCGGAATGTGTGGTTTGAATGTGTGAGTGTGTAGAAATTTGTATCGCTGCTTATATGTGTTTAGTCTATTTTGCGCGACTTTGTCTTTTGGTTTGTGCATTAGGTGTAGTTTCTTCTTTTGTACGTTTTAGCTTTCGCTGTATAATAGGATAGTGGTATTTCGTTGTGTTAATTGTATATTTTTTATTATTATTATTACTATTACATTACATACACACAGATCCACCAATGATCAAAAATTGTTTTTAACGTAGGGCCTTCAAACCGTCGAAAAAAGATTTGATAAAATCCCAATATCGATTTGCAGCATCGAAAACAATGTCTCTTCGATATTCTGCGTAGGTATATAGATTATAGACGTCAAAAACTACAAAACGTATAAATTTTCATTCTTAATGTAATTGATTTTTCGTTTACCTTTAACCTGTCGTGTGATATTACTCTTAGAAGACTACAAAGCACACGTTCTGTATAACAAAATCTACACTATTATTCAATTTTATGGTAGGATGATTCTTTTTAACTTTAAATGGTTGATTCTGAATGATATTATTATTGTCGTTGACCCAAGAAATACTTTTATATTTTAGAAGGACGTTGAAAGCATTTGTGTATAATAAGCTTATTTTCCAGTCATCAAACTTTAACATTAATCATAAATTTATTGTATTAAATGAAATTATTATAATCATTCGGATGAATAGGATTTTGATAAACTTTTAATCGTAAAACAAAACTGAAAATCGATAGATTATTATATGAAAATTCTGGGTATAAAACTGTTAACACATCTAAAGATATGTTTTCCTCGGTGTGACTATTGTGATGATCAACAGGTGATCTACGAGTGGTCAAATTCTAAATACCGTGATCACTGGAGAAAGTACCGCGGCAGGAGCTCGGGACAGTACTGCTTCAGAGTGCAACCAAGAGGCTATCTCTCGAAGCACTAAGACTGAACAGCATACAACTGCGGAGGGCTATCAGATTCATTACCGGGCATCCCTGCAGAAACATATGCACACAATGGGACTCCATAACGGGTCCATTGTGTGCAAATTGTGTGGCGAGGATGAAGAAACATCCAGCAACATTATCTTTGACTGAGAACCTCTAGATTACAGCAGATACAGGATATTCGGTGCATCTCACCCCGAATATATGAACCTTCAGGAAGACCTGATTAGCAAGCTCCTGGCTATTGCCAACATATGGGAGTTGCGACTATCGTCGGACTGAAGTAGCAGGGGGAGCACAATGAACCATATGGTCCAGGTTCTATACTTTTTAGACCCTAAAATGTATCTATCTATTATAATGATCATTCAACGATTAATCGTTGTGTAGTATTTCTATGTATTTCCTGTGAGCTGTTTTGCTTTAGGCAATTGCCATCCTAGTCGTTATTAGCTATCCTGAATAGCCATGCAGGAGGAGGGTAAATTTCGTTAACGTCGTTAATGTCGACATTCGTTAACGTCGTTTTAACAGTTGTGTTTTATTTTTTCTATTGTGCATTAGGGCTTCTTTATTCTCGAATGATGAAGTTCTTCTCGAGGAGGTGGCGAATAATTCCTTACTGTGGCAGCAGTCACATTAGTTTCACAAGGATCAATGAGTAAAGGGCAATTATATATGGGCTGAGATGGTAAAGTTGGAATCCATCTCGTCTAGAAACTAGAAACTCGTTCTGTTAAATACAACCTTCTTCTAGGGCAGTATGACTGGGATTGAAAACACGCGATTAGTGATAAATCAACAAATCCCAGATACTCTGAGCCAAATGGTCACCAACGATTATCGTTCAAGGTTTAATCAATAACCGCACCGAAAAAACATAGCTTCAAAGATAAAAATGACACGATTTTTCGCCAAAACCTCTGCTCGACCATATGTAGGCCAAAGTTAAGTCTGAACTTTGCCTATGAAATACCCAAAGTACTACTTTGATTTAATGTTACTGTATTCGAGTTAAGGGGAGGATTAAACGTGATTTGATTTCAAAAACAATCTTTAATATTAAACTCGGCTATTCTTAATTTTTTATTTACAGAGGTCAAAATATTCCTTATTTTGTTTGTCGATCTCACTTGAATTGAATTATGGGGTTTCACTTTTATGGGGCTTCACAACTCTATGTAATGAGATTTCATTACATAGAGTTCTTTGTTTAAGTCGATTTCTGTTGAATCAATATGACTTTCGAAGAAAAGTTTTACGTTTTAAACACAACAATAACAATTTTGTTCGAAACTTTTTTTTCGCAAAACCAAATGAATTTGAAACAAAGCAATTATCAAAATACTGTAGTTACAATAAATATTAGGAAACTATCATCCGTAGCCGGAAGCTTATGATAACATTTTATGACTAGGTAAGAAGCTACAAGATACGAAAAAATTGGATAATTCGAGGTAATATATCTTGAGAGCATTCCTATGTAATAATGACTGTATGCCCAATTTATGTGCTCAACATGTAAATTTTTGATTTCGTTTGTACATTTCACGTAGAAAGAAAAAAAAACCAGTTCATTGACTTGTTTTTTTTTCTTTTCATTTTTATCAATTTATTTTCAAACAGACGTCGATGTAAAATATTTAGACATACCGAAAAAGTACTCGAAGAATGTGTTAATGGAAATGTCAATTCAAAAGTGTATTTTAGCTGTGCACAGCAATAAAAATGTAAAATAAAACAACCAGTCCTTGAAATGTTAAATGCTTAATAAATTCACACGTAGAAATTTTCTATGCGATAGACATAACCGTTTTTTTTTTCGCCTTCTTCATAAAAATTGGTTTTCACAGAACTATAAAAAGTCGTTAAATGATTTTAGAAATCAATCTAGAAAAAACAAAAAAACTTTTAATAGTTTTTATTCAGTGTCAGGTCTTATGAGTTTGACAGCACGTATGTTACAGTAAAATATTTAAGGTAGTTCACTCGTGACAGTAAAGCAAAAAGTATAAAATACAGTAGTAAATATTAGTTTTTGGTCACTCTAAAATTTACAGAAATATTTATGGTTTAAGATTGAAAATTAAATTTCTAATTATCTTTTAATACAGGTTGAATACCTATTTAAATCTCCTATTTAATTTTCTGGATTAAATTGACTCCCTGTATATTAGAGTGTTAGAAAAAATTATCAGGTAATGTATTGTAGTAAAGTTGATTTTCTACAACTTTAGTATACTTATCTATTTTTGTTTTTGTTTTTCTAAACCCTCCTTTCTCTTTAACGAATTTGGCCATTCAAATATCAAAAGTATATCAGATACATTAGAGAGTATACAAATACAATGGAAATATATTTATTTAAATGAATGTGTAGGTCGCCCTCGGCACCAGTCCAAGTGGCCGAGCAGTCTAAGGAGTTATGTCTGTGCAGTATGGCCGCCCTACTTGGAAACTGGGTGGTTGTGGGTTTGAATCCCGACATCGGCAGTTTGTTAATTATTCAGAAAAAAAGAAGGTTTTCTGAAGTTTCCTTCACGAACTCCAGATGAATATCGACATAGTGCCTATCATAGTCGGCTGCAGCCGCATGTCCTATCAATTCCAAGTCTATACACAAAAATTTCTTACACTCCACTCGCATCCTCACACCCTTTACAATCTCTCTATCTTATCGGCTATGCTTGAGAAGGTTTTCTGCAGTTTCCTTCACGAATTCCAAATGAATATCGGCATAGTTCCTATCATAGTCGGCTGCTGCCGCATATCCTACCAATTCCTATCTATACACAAAAATTCCCTCCCCTCCAACCACATCGTCACATCCTTAGGCATCACAATGGACCTTATGGTCGAAGTGTAACCCGTCCAGGGCAGCCCCTACAATCTTTCTATCTATGTAGCCCTCGGTCTCATGTCGGCATGAATATCAATAAGATAAAAGTTAATTAACATTTATTTCCAAAAGAGTAGTGATGTGTTCATTCTGAGGACATTCGCTAAGTTGACGCAGTTCCATCATAACAAAATTCTTTTATATTTAATAAAGGATGGCTTCTTTTATATTTAATAAAGCATACTTCAAATAATTGAAATTCAAATAATATACGTAATATATTTTATTGCTTTATTGCTTTTATTATTTAAATTTTTTTTTAAAAGACTGCACCGTACTAGTCGCTTATTGGCTGCCGGTCGATTTTGGAAGTATTGTCATGAGTTTACGAGTGAACTACCTTATGTGTTTGAATATGAAAAAGCTTGAATAAAAAAAATCATTTTTAGTCAATTATAGAATCATCGAATGTGAATATAGTTTGCAATCCGAAAATTGAATGTCAAGGGACTATTCTTAAAACATTTTTTACAATGTTTCGTACTATCAATCTCTTCGAGCATTAATGTAATTCATATTCTTTCCGGCGAAAGTATATTTAATATCATGTTTCATGTATTTTTTTATGGCTAAAAAGAACATAAATGATAAATAAATAAACATAAATCTTTAAAGGACTTCAAGCGAGCCAAGCCTTAAAAAACAATTGATTTTCAAATCGAGGAAAAAACGAGAGAATAGGGTTATAGTAAATGTACCTCTAATATCCTATTGAACGTTGATTGATTAAAATAACAGAAATATTGAAATACACACTCAGTGATCAAAAGTTATATATCTATGACGGACTTTGATTTATAGTTTTTTTGGTCAGTTACTTCCAAAATCGAGTAGCAATCAATATGGGCTTAGTATAGTGAGGGCATACTTCAAATAATTGCTTTTATTATAATAATTTTAATTTTTTGAAAAATGCCGCACCGTACTAAACGCTTATTGGCTGCCGTTCAATTTTGGAAGTATATGACAAACACAGCACGCTTAAAATCATAGTCTTAACAATTCTATACTACTTTTGGTTACTGAGTATACGTAGTCTTATTAATAACCTAGTAATAACCAAGACTTCAAGGATTTTTTACACTAGATCCTTAGATATTATCACAATTTACTAATAGAAACTTTTAAATTTACACTACCAATAAGTATAAATATTGTTTATCTGGGAAGGTCAATATGCTGTTAAATTATTACTACCAAAATCGATTTATCTTCCTTCTTTTGCTTAAAAGGACAATAAATGTAAACATTGTTTTTATGGGAATCTCAAGATACTATTAAATTATTACTACCAAATTAATTAATGTTTTTAGAATATCGATTTAATTCCTTTGTTTTCCTTGAAAGGACAATAAATGTAAAAATTGTTTTTCTTGGAAGGATAATAAGTATAAACGTCTGTTGTTGTCATTTTTTGTGTTTAATATTAGTTCACTTGACTGTTATAAAATAACAAAATCTGTAATAATAAATTGTCCAACTAAATCTAACAGTTTGTTACGTTTATATACGTAGAACATAGAGGTGGTATTGTTTTCGATGCTGCTAATCCATAGTTGTGAGCATAAAGAAAATTTATCTATTATTCATGGTTGTGAGGTACACTGATACCATAAAACCCATTTTTTGTTATTGGTTGGCCTGTGTGTATGAATGTACACTCCCGTTCAATAAAACTAAACAGACCAGAATTGTTAATTTTCCTACATTTCATAAAACGTTCCGACGTTTTCTTTTCGTCGGTTACATTTCTTAAGAACTAGATTTGCACGTACTTGTCACTACTAATTTTTCTTGATTATTGTCTAAAAACTTCGAATCGATTGTAGCGTCTTTTTATTTTTCTTTACTATGTCTTTGTTTTTTTTTTCTCTCCAAATATCACAGTGGTGCGTCAGACCAAGTTTAAGCTCTAACTATGTTTACAGGAAGGATTAGAAATGGTTTTATGTCTCTGTATCTCTGTATCTCAAGAACCAAAAAAGTTATGAAGCTTGAATAAAAAACGTAGCATGAGACCCACCCATCTGACGGTACGTAAGTTTCAACATTACAGCTTTCCAAAATATTGAACCCTAAAAACGGACATTTTGGGAACTGACTGATTTGTGGTAGAAAGAGAGGTTTTAGGCTGAAACCACCTAGAAAAATCTGAAAACCAGATATTTCCATCTCCCACTTAGAGTGGGGCGAAAGCTTTTACCTCGAAAATGGTAAGAGATAGAAGAATAGTTTTAAAACAAAAAATATTAAATATCCTGCACCTAAGAAACTTACCTAATAAATGTATACCAATCATTTTCCCATTTTTGTTAAAAGACTTGATCCTTACATAGATTTCATTACTTTTGAAGGTGAACTTTTTTTTTTTTTGCTGGAATATCAATCCGTTTTGTGTGCATAAACCTGGTCTCCCACCCAATAGGGAATATGCATGAAAATTTGTTTTCGCATTTTTTTTCAGAATATGAAAATACTGTTAATACTGTAATAATATTTTAAAACGAAATTAAAATCCGACAAATAACAAGGAAGCTATAAGCTTTTAAAGATTATTATC